>LPNX011174006.1:35937-184695 GCA_001517045.1 Pseudotsuga menziesii | reverse complement strand
AAAACTATGGAAAGAGGAAGGGGTTTTTTTTTTTTTTTTTACTCTTCTCTCTCGTTTTCTGTGCTTGCTTTCTTTTTCTGCAAATCACAAAAAAAACAAAAAACAAAAAACTTTTTCCACACAATGGGGTTAGATCTTTGGTTAGCTTACCCGGAAAGTCTACATTTTCAAGTTTTCTCATTGTTTCTGATTTGTCGTGATTACACAAGGTGCATGCCAAAGAGCATACGTAGCCGAGAAGACAAAAAAAACTTTCCCTTCTATTTTTGATTCACCGCGATCGCATAAGGTGCATGGCAAAGAGGATACGCAGTCAGGGAAAACAATAGTCCGAGAGTAAAAAATAAAATATCTAACAATAAACTGATAAAATATGAGAGATTTATAAAAAAAAAAAAACAAATCCGTCAATGTAACATTATACCTTAAGATTTGCCGAAATGGGTGTTTCTTGAGCAAACGGAAACGGTTTTCGGTGAAACGAAAACTATTTCCCAATGGAAACGGCGCTCCGAATGCAATGGAACAGCTCCCATGGGCCAAAAATGCACAGAAAATCTAGAACCAGAAACCCTTTCAAAGTTTCGGCAACACCGGTTCCAGATCTTGATCAAAACCAAAAGCGGCTCTTCATAAAAGCTCTGATACCATGTTAGGGTACACAGGGTACTCCCAAAGAACTGAACACCAAGAAAAACCGCTTCATAGAAATAGATCACAGATCAATACACCAATGTTTGTCACGTGGTTAAAACCCTCGAGAGGGAAACAGTCCACGGCCCCAACCAAATAGTTACTTGGAGCAATTTATTATGCAAAAGAAAGAAAGTTACTTGAGCTTCTCATAATCGATCAACTAGCCAAGGACCCTCTATGCTCTTTAAATAGAGATCATAGACCAATCGGGTGTTAAGCCACGGATCGATGGTAGGTATGATCTAAGAGAAGTTGAACCGTCGGATCACTCTATGTCTAGAACATATCGTGACCGTCGGATTAGAATATTTACAAATGCATACTAATGCATACTAAAGAAACACACTTTTACCTAACAGATATATTACACAAGTTGATATTAACTAACTCCTAAGTGTCTAAATATCCTAACAATAGTTTCTTTATATGCACATAAATTAGGGTTTTATTCTAATTTGCATTGCATGTCATTGTTCTTGGAAAAATAAAAAGAAGTTGTTCTTTAGTGGCTTTCAAGTTTCTATTTGAAAAAGAAAGAGAATATTTTTTTTCTTTTTTTTCAGTTCATTTATCTTTTCTTAGTCATCTTGTTTCAAATTTTATTCAAAACACCATTGGTTTCACCTTCGCCACCCCCTTTGAGTAATCAACAGCCCTTTAAAATGAACGTTTAATATCTAAAATATATTAGTAACTGTTTGTTTTCTAGGGATGACACACACTAGTATAGGATAGTGTTTTGGGTTAGGGATATCTTAACTTCCCAAAACTTCAAACTCAAACGTAGTGGCCTATATTTTAGAAAATCCAACTTCTTTGAGAGAAACATCGAAAAGCTCCTCTCACACAGAGTCAAGCACAAGGTCGTGCAATACCGAGATGTTGGAGATACCCCTCCTCTTCTCAGTAAAGCATACACTAGAGATGTTGCACATTTGGGGACTCACCCAATACCTCCTCCTAGCCCCGTGTGGTTCCTAGTACTGCTTGAGTTTCAGGATTATCTACCCTTCACATGTGCATCGGCTAGACTGGTGACTCTTCCGTCGGACTTTCTCCGCAATTTTGGTATCCTTAGTATCTTGTCTGCTAGGATCTTACACATGTGGCATTGGAAGGTTATTTCTAGTGCTCCTAGAGTATACTTGGAAGGTAACCTCGGTTGACAATTTGGGAGGGTGTTTGGATGATTCCAATGCTTGCACCCAGAGAACTCTTCACGAGACACCAAGTAACTACTCTCCTTCCTTCACTGGTTAGTTCTAGGCCCTCATCAGCCCGACCTTTCCTTTGGAAGGAATGTTTGTTTGCCTAGATAAATACTTAGGTATTTTTTGCTAGTGGTGTGTTCTTTGTACTATTTGTTTCCTGTCGAACTCAGAGTTTGTTTGCTTGTTTAAAACTATGGATAACACCCCTATGGACACCAACCGAGATACCCCCTCACTAGGGACTCCTTGTACTCTTCCTCTCACAAGGAATGTTGGTGTTCCTTTGATGGCCACCTTGAATCTACCTAGATTCACCCTAGGGCTAGTGGTGTAGTTCTTCTCCACTCCAACTTTCATGAATACTCATGATGCTTCTCAAATAAGCTCATTATATCAAGGGCATCAAAACAATTCTTCCCCTTCTCCTGTAGCTTTCTCTCCTTGTCCTTATACCTCATGCGGTGAAAGTTCTGATATTAGTAATCGTCAATATAAAAGGAGCAAAAGAAGGAAGAATAGGAAGAACACTCAAAAGCAAGGGGACACCTGTTCAACCTCTACAGTTCAAGTTGAACCTCACCACCCATCCTTTGGAGGTCATGCTGGGGACACCCATCCAACCTATGTAGGTCATGTTGGATTTAAGCACTCAACCTCTGCAAGTCAAGTTGATCTTCACCATCCAACCTATGCAGTTCATGTTGGTAGAACCTTTCCAACCTATGAGGGTCATGTTGGATCCAGTCACTCAGCCTCTGCAATTCATGTTGAGGACACTCGTTCAGACTCTCCAGGTCAAGTTGAACCTCCCCGTCTAAACTTTGCAAGCCATGTTGGACCCAACCACCCAACCTCTACATGTTATGCTAGGGGAACACACTCAACCTATGTGAAGCATGTTGATCCTACTCGTCCAACCTTTGCAGGTCATGTTGGACCCATACTCTCAACCTCTGCAGGTGATGTTGGGGGAAAACTCTCAGCCTTTGTAGGTCATGCTGAGAGCGAACATTCAACCACTGTGTGTCATGTTGACACTGTTGAAAATACTAACTGCCCAAAACACAAGCCCAATTTTCCTTGTAATATTTGTGAGGGAGATCACCTTACTTATCAATGCCATGTCATCTCAGAGGTACAAAGAGTTTGGTTCCAAGATCATCCCAATTTTTAACATCTTGAAGTTTTTCAACAACCATCCTCTCTTAGTCATGTTGGACACAGTCTCTCAGCCTCTGTAGGTCATGATGGGGGAAAACTCTCAATCATTGTAGTTCATGCTGAGAGAAAACAATCGGCCACTACTAGTCATGTTGAAACCATTGAGAAAATTGGTCGTTCAAAAGGAAAACTTAAGTTCCCTTGTAATCTATGTGAGGGAGATCATCTTACTCACCAGTTCCCTGCTATCACAGAGGTGCAAAGAGTATGGTCCGAGACTCAAGAATATCATGTTCCTGAACAACCTAAATTTTCTCAACAACCTACTCAATCTTTGATTGATCAAGTGGTCAAACCAATATTATCTTTGGTTGATCCCACTCTCTCTTCAGAGAGTGACCTTTACCATGTGATTGAACCAATGTCAACTTTGGTCAATCCCACTCTCCCTTCAGAGAGTGAATTTCATGAAGTGGTTGAATCGATTCCATCGTCGATGAATCCCACTCTTCCTTCGAAGAGTGAAGTGTCTGCTAGTCACATTTTCTTCACTGCCAGTTCATAACTTATTGAAGAAGGGGGCACTGAAATCACTTCGAATGAACCCCCACCAAGCTCTCTGATTGCTTCCTTTTATCGGGATAACCTAGTTGATCCATGCCTTCCTTTTGTTGCACCTTTCCAGATAAAGGTCAAAGTTGGACCATACAAGATTTCTCGTTGTATTGTTGATGAAGGAGCCTCAGTTAGTATCTTGTCTACTCGTGCTTGGCAAGGCATGGGATCTCCCAATCTTGTGTCAACTGCTAGTTAGTTACTAGCTTTTGATAGAAGAACTAGTACAAATTTGGGAATTCTTGTTCAAACACATGTTACTTTGGGTGGGAAGACCGTTTCAGTTTATTTCATGGTTATAGAAGACCCCTTGGACTTCAATATGATCTTTGGGTGTGATTATGTTTATTCCAAGCAGGTTGTGGTGTCAACATTATTTCATGTAAAGTACTTTAATCATGGCGAAGAAATTATCACTATCAATCAGTTGGATTTCTTGATTCCTCTCCTGACCCAAATAGAGGCCAGGTCTTTCCTTTATTGATTCCTAGTGTCTCGATAGACACTACCTCGCCATGGGTGAGCTATGTGGCCTCATATCCCTCGCATTCAGTTGCTACTAAAAAGAATCCTCTGTGTTGATGTTTACCTTCTCAAGACTTGGTCCCAGTAGTTGACCAAGTGATTCATCCTATACAGACTGTGAAGCCTGCTCTCAACTATGTTGATCCATTCGAAAGTCAAGATATGTGTCTTATCTGGTATTGTTTACTTCCTTTTGATGAAGTATTCCTAGAGTCTTTGAAACAGTCTGACCTTCTTATGGATATCGGTTCATTTGTGACTAATTCTAAACTTGAAATGCTTAATAATCTTGATCATTGATTGATCTTCTTATGTTGGTCTTGTCGATTTTTTCGACTCTCCCTTTGAAAAGTAAGTAAATGATCCTAACAAGTTTGATTTTTCTTATATATTTCTCAATTCTGGTGATACTAATTTTGTTCCTACAGACTCTATCTCCCCTGTCATTTTCTTTTATTCTAATTTTGATCTTACTGATTATAAACCCTTGAGCCTCGGTGCTATAGAATCTTCTTCAATGGATTCTGCCTTGACTTTCCCTTTTGTAGGAGATAACAAATCTGCATATGTTTCTGCCAAAGTGACCCGCATCAGATATTTTCTTATGAATATGATCATGGTGTTGTTGTTCCTTGGAGACAATATTTTTAGTTGGATTCACAACTTTTTACTACCCTTGCCTTGTTTTTCAAGTTGTAACTACATTTTCATGTACCTTACTCGTGCTTATGATCCTGATGCCAGCTTCCACACTTTTAGCTCATTATATAAGCCCTCATCTCTGCTGTCATCATCACCTAACTTTGTATCATCTTTCCTTTGCAACTTGACACCTTTTTGCTTGAGGAGACACTCCCCGAGTGTCTTATCTTGCTCATGTTCCTTGCATTATGCTTAGGTCTGTTCCTTGCACTTGGAACTAGTTTAGCCCTCCTCTGACACTCGTCTCATCGCACTTAGAGAATTCTTTATGTCTCTCCTTCGAGCTCGTTAAAAACAGTAAGGAGTTCATGAGTTGAATTTTCTGGACTCGTTAAAACTTCACGGGAAAGATATGGAGTTATCTTTAAGCCTTGGTCTGACTCCTTAAAATTGGCTAGATTTTTGAGTAAACTTGTTCGTTCAGACTCATTAAGATAAATTGAACGATCATCTACATTGGTGGTAGGTTATCTCTTTCTCGGACCATATATATTATTTACGATAAAGGAACACTCTTTTCTGTGGAATTTAGAAGAGTATCTTCATGCATAGGTTTATCTCTTTTTCAGATCTGGAGGACTAAACTTACGGAAAAAAAACCCCCAGTATGAGCTCAGAATTATCTTTTTCGTGCTCTGGACCTAAACATGAAAAATATTCTGAGCATACTCATGTCTTTTTCATGCTCAATAAACCCTAGAACAAATCATCAAGTTTACTGTTGTCCATACCATTCTAGTACATAAATGGATCTTTTCGAGTGATCTTGCTTTCCTTCACACTTGTTAAAACTAGAGCGTTATGTTCTCTTATGAAGGAGCATTGGTCTTGTGATAGTTTACCCATTTTTTGGACATTGCCGACTAACTACAAAAAAGGAATACCTTAGTTCTTCTGAGCTAAGAGAGTTCTCCTTTGGATTGTTTTATACTTTTTTGGACTTAGAAGACTAAATTTACGAAAAAGCACCCCCCCCCAGAGTCTTGTTTGGAGTTTTCAGACTCTCAAAACTATGAAAACACCGTTGAACATCCACTAATTCGGGCTTGTAAAAACCACGAATCAATGCTTTATCAAGCATTATTTTGTTTCTTCTTTGAGCTTGTCAAAAATGAAGAAGGTACCGAGTTTGATTTCTTGGACTCGTTAAACCTTTACAAGAAAGAGGGAAGGGAAGTTCATTCACATGTTTTTTACATCATGGTAGCAAGTCTTGTCTCCCTGAACAAAGCACCAGTCTTGATTCTATCAACAGTTGGGTCTCAGTTTTTGACCTTATCCCAATTCAGATTTTTTTTACTCCTCTAGTTGGTCTCTTTTCCAATTATATGGGGAATCTGTCAATGTATCCTACATTTCAGAGTTGCATCATTGGTCCTTTTGTGTCAAAAGTTTCCTAAGTCACATTTTATGTCATGCTCATTTTTCAAGGATAAACCTTTGTCGGTCATTCTGTAGTTTCCTTGAACTTTTGTTCGGCCATTCCCTATTATCAGTTCATTACATTCAATATCCAATAGTCCTTTCTTCAAAACTTTGTACCATCTCCCGATCCAAACAGTCTTTGACTTACCTTGTGTTGGATGATGAAGGATGCATTAATTCCTTCCTTCGAACAAATCTCTTCCTATCGACGTCAACACATCTTTCTCTGGGAATGAGATTTATAATTATGACAGTACCTTGGGGATTGCAATCATCAATGGAAATTTCCCTCACTATTGGGTAGTGGGAATAACTTAATGTCTCCTAATCGATGGATTCTTCAAGTGTTCGACTTCAAGACCTTGTATTCACACTTGTTAGAATGTACTAGGTATCTTGGGGACCATTTTAATTAATGGTGGTTTCCCTCGCATTTGTTAACGGTCCTCATTAATGACCGGTAATCAAATGGTTTCCTCCATGTTCGACTTCAACTCCTTAATTCGCATGGTTAAGATTTGTACCTTTGGGCAGTTTGGATTGAAGTCCTTGGGCCAATAGTAAAATCGTCATATTTTGTTATTACTTGAGTTGCACAAGACCTTGTCACATTTCACGTGACATTTGATGAGACATAGATCCACCCTATATTCTTGTGGCGATGATCGATTATTGATCATGGATCCACCTTGTTCATTTGTGGCCATGACTCCTTTAGATTTGATATGGCGCACTTTTGCATATTTAGCGACCATGATAGTTACATCAGTTACATATGTTGGATCTGCCTGTATCTTTATGGTGATAATTTTTATATGGAAATGTATGTCACAAAGATCATTTTTGTCTGACATTTATCTCTCTTTTAGGTATCTATGTTCGAGCCTTTCGATATTGGATTCTCTGCTCTCTCTCCATACTCAGATGTTTCCTTTTTATAATGTATTTTGGTTATCATCTTCCCCTCTAACCTCATACATTATGGGGCATATTTTATATCCCAAAATGACACATTATCTTCATGTGACCACTTTCCCATGATTTCGTCGCATGTCGACACTTATGAAAAGTCACTGAAAAAACACCTAACTTGCAGGATCCATATATAGAGTTTTGTAACACTATTTGACCTATTCTCTACACCATTGGAAAGGAATTCAAGTCAATAAAAACTTTCTAGAAGACTCCAAATTATGAAAATTCCCATAAGTACCCTAAAAATGAGCATATTTGACCTATTCTCAACTTTTCCTACATGGTACCCGCGAGTTTCACCTCTGTACTCGTGACTTTCCCTTCATGCTACCTGTGGTTACCCAAAATTACTATTGTATTCATGAATTTTTATGCTATAGCCTACAATTTTGGCTTTGCAGTAGTGGTTGTTATCACTGCAACCCGCGAATATGTCTTGTACATGTCAAAAAATAAATGTTTCTCAAATTTTGGGTAGTTTGGGTGGTTATGCAACTAACTCCTTCGGTTGAAACTACTTTGTATCTGACCATATCTCTTCAGAAATGTATAAATAGAGGTAGAGAGGTCCATGCGAGGGGAATTTACCTTTTGCATTGTTATGCTGGAGGAATTTGGACCCATTCCCCCTTCCTTTTCCCTAGAATTTATCTCCAGCTTGTGTTGTAGAGCTTGGAGGCTGAGTTCCTTGGACAAGAGAAACAACAGAACCAGATCAAGGTTTCATGAAGTGTCTGGCTTGGATAAGGTATATTTGTACTTCTTCCATGTTTAATAAATATGTGATGTCCTTCTTATTCCCAAATCACTTTCTAATGTATGTTATACTTCTATTTGTGATTAGATGTTTATGATAATCAGATTAGCTTTTCATATTGCTTTGATTATCATTTAGTCATATTGGTTTGAGGAAGGTATAATTCGTTTTGCAGGTCTCTTGTAGCAACAGGAGCAAGAGGAGGATTGAAGGGCTGCTTGGAATAACCTTCATTTGGCTAAGGTATGAACCTATATAATCTCTAAATCATGCTTATATATACTTGCAGAACTATATGCATCCCTCTTTCAACCCCAGTATATTGATGGCCTCTTAAACCCTAGCCATAGGAAGCTTTCATATACAACAACAAGTATTACCTTCTATAGAGGAAATAGCACCAAAGGCTCACATAGAGTTAACAAAAGACACAATGTTGTAGAATAATTATAGAACTACCAGGAGGGGACATTATGAACTCTAGCAGGTGGTATTGAAAGGACAACTTTAGTCAAGGATAAATGCTACTCCAAGGAGAAGCTAGAGGAAAATTTCCTCACCTCATCCAATAGAAGTTTTTTGGGGATCAAATCCTCCCATTGAAATGATCAATAATTTCTCACTTATTTGGAGATTTTAGGGTTGGAAGATTGAATTAATTGGTTTGTAGGGCCCATTTTATGGGTAGGTATCACTTTTCAGCTGGGGTCAAAAATTGTCTAAAACATTCTGAGACCATTTTGAGGGATTAAATGGAAATTTCTTTTTTCTCAAACCTTATTTTGGAAAAATATTTCATATTCTACACACCGATACCTTTCCGACTATCTAAAAAGTGCCTCAAATGGAGTATGTATGAAGAAGTTATGCCTCCCACAAGTTGACTTATCTAGTTCGCCATCGTAGTACCGAGTGGATTCCACATCAACTCTCATTTCTTGCACATGTGGAGCTAGTCACGTGTGCAATTTAAATAAAAATATACAAGGTCAAAAACCCTAGCCCTAATTGGGACTTGTGTCATGCAGAAACCCTTAAATTAACCTTAGACAACTATCGAGGAATGTTAAATACCAAGTCATTAGGATAAGAAGAGGTTCCATTCTTTTGATGTTTTGTATTGTTCCATAGTTGAGAAACAACACATGGATGGATAGTATAGAATAAAAATGGAAGTAGGGGATCCTCTCATATCCATTATGGCTGCAAATTCATAGGTAACTCCATAGAGACTACTACTTTCTTTTTATTTGTATTGCATACTGGATAAGAAAGAGAAAGGCATAGTCCTCATTTCTAGTTGTATGTTTTCCTATAGTGGGTTTTCACAAGGTATATCTTGTGTTATTTGTGTGGATTGTGTACTTCTTTTCTCTAGTTATTTTCCTTTTAGTTCTAGTTATTTAATAAACTAATAAAAAAAGAACTAAGCTATAATATTTGTTGTGACGAGTTGTTCCAATGGAATATCCATGACAGATGCAGATCATATTGGTTTTGGAGCAACTTTTATCTAGGTTTTGTGAGTAATTACAGGATCTATTAGTTCGTGAAATAAAATTATTCAAACTGAATCAATGGTGGATGATTCTATTTAAGGAGAAACAGATGATTATGAGTAGCGATTTACAAAACTAGAAATGCAAGTCCACATTATCTCATCCAACATGTCAATCCTCGTGGTGGATCTAGAGAGACAAATTGGGAATTTTAGAGATTCGTAGGATCTAACTTAGAGTTTCGATTATGGAGGAAATCAAAATATAAACTTTGATCCAGAAAATGAGCCAACAAAAGAACCTAAGAAATAGCAGTCGAGTTTTAGTCTCAATATTCCTTCCTAGTCTCTATTCAAGATGGAAGTTAAATTTGACATCAAGTCATATCAAGGTGAGATCGATGCCCTAAAACCAAATCATTAGTTGCAAAAATTAGAGGTTTATTTTAGTATCCATCAAATAAATTAGGAGCAAAAGATATCATTTGCTCAATTGAAGTTAGAAGGCCATGCATTAACATGGTGAGAAAGCCACATGGAAGTACTTAGGTTGTAGAGTGGTCTACTAGTAACTAAGTGGGAGGAATTTAAAACCCTCATCAAGTCCTATTGCTACCATATCGGGTCTTTAGAAAACCAATGGATCCATTGGCATTGCTTCGGGAAATGGCAAGGATAGATTGTGCAATAATAAACCATTGAGTTCAGGAATATGGATCTCATGTTGGGTATCTCACCCAATAATTCATATGTACTCCTTAAGTATATGGGGCGTTTACATAGTCACATACATAGACAGGTGATGCTCTTCCAGCCTAGGTCGATTGAAGAAGCTTATGTACAAGCACAGAACCTGGAAAACATAGGCTAGAAGAATGGGTATCCAAGCGATTCAAAACAAAAACATAGCTAAGATGCTACCAAGGAGGTGAACAAGAAGTGGAAGGGAAAGGAGAAGAAGACTACAACCACTACACATCAGTGCAAGGATTCAAAAAACCACAACAACCACTACAACATTGATGGTCACACTGAATATAAATATTGGAAGTTACGTCTCGAGATAAACCATTACAACGATGCCAAGAAGAACCTTCACTACAAGAAAAAATGCCTACAATGACGAGAAAAATATGTCACCATAACCTCATTGGTGATGGTTAAAATGTATTTCATCACCAAAAATTAAACGTGACCAAAGGCATCTTAGCTAAAAGTAAAGGATATATGATGACACGCTAGGTACATCACCAATAATCATTATTAGTGATAGTTAGTGATCATCATCAATTCCAAAGGAAAACAGTGACATGCCTTTAGTGACTGTCACCAATTCCAAAGGAAAATTGTGTCATACCTTTAGTGACCATTACCATAGCATCGTTGGTGACGGTCAAAAGGGCCTCTATCACCAAAAATTGAACGTCGCCAAAGGCAACATATCAAAAAGTAAAGGAGATATGGAGACGTGCTAGGCCTATCACCAATAATTATTATTAATGATGGTTAGTGATCCTCACCAATGCCAAAAAAAAATGTGATTATCTTTAATGACCGTCACCATAGCCTCATTAGCTATGTGTGATAAAGGACCGTCACCATTTCTATTCAATTTAAAAAAAAATATTATGATCCTTTAATGATAGTCACTGAAGTTTCATTAGTGGTGACGGTAACAATATTAAAAATCACCATCAATTTCTGCAATAGTGATGTGTATAGAATTAAATGTCACCAATGAATTTTTCAGTAGTGATGGTCACAAAATTAATCATCATCATTAATGTTTGTAGTGGTGGCGTGCACAGACTTAAATGCCACCATTCAATTTTTCAATGGTGAAATGCACAAAAATGATAAACTAGTTGCAATCCCTAAATTATGAACCTTGACTGCTAAAGGGAAAACCTAGGGAAATTGGAAAATAAATGGTTTAAGGATTGATTTTATGTTTATTCTATTTGGCCTAAGGTTGATTATCAAACAAGGTTTTGAATGGGTTTTCCAATTGGAATATTGTGACTTCACAAGAATGCTCAAAATGGTTATGTCAAATTATTGGGAGTGAAAAATAATGGGTGGAATAGCAGACAAAAACATCACAGACAACAATATTTTATTTGGTTTTGGCTAAGAATCCGCAACAAAGGTTAACGACATCATCTAGAGAGTCTGCGGTATATGATGTTTTAGTGTCTACATTTCGATCCATTCTTGGATCATCATCGGGACATTATCAATGCCTGGGAAAATCTTTAAATCCCCAATTCATATGAATATAGAACAGTCATAAGCAGCTGACACTCACCTGACACTAGGGTTTTATGTTAGAACATGTGAAACCCTAGCAAAAGTCGGAATAATTTGACTATTTCAAGTGAAATATTGAAGACATTCCAATGACTATAGTCAATAAACAATACAACGTTGTCATTTGAATTGCAAGTTAGGAAATACACAGTTCTAGCTTGCTATTTGATCTACAGATAATAAAACATTGTAAATCTATGCAAAAGCATGTAATTTAAGTCTTAGGTCAAATATACATGGATATGGTATAAGAATGACACATAGACTTGACTTCGATAAATATTTGAAACTTATAAAACTATTACATTGGAATATGAAACAAAAAGTGAGAGTATATACAAACTATATCACCAATTAAGGTTGACTAACTAAAATTACAAAATGAAACTAGGTTGGTTGCAAGAATTCTACAGTGTATCTTGATCATTGTTGAGACCATGTTGCAAAATATTAGCCCTGACGCTGAATGTAGATCCACATTATGCTCCTCCTTGTACCAAAACCTAATGTAGCAATTAGATGATCAATCCTTAGATGGAGTCTGCGAGGTGTCATGTAAGACCCAAGTTCCAAGCTCTTCCAGAATTCCAAGTCTGTCATGGCTGGATTGAATCTTTTGCTTTTCTTTTAGATACTTAACTCTCCAATACCTCATCTTCCTTTCCAATGCCTTGTTCTTATTTGATTTTATTTGGGAAAAATCACATAACATATTATTCTTGACAATCAACCTATTCATCTTATTATTCACCCTAACATTCTTAAAGCTGTGAAATCCCAAATTCAACCTCTCATTGCAATCAATTAGTGAAAGCCTAATGTCAATTACTTAGAAAAACTTTAGTATTTATGCAGACTTCGCAATTTTGTAGCAGTAAACCCTAAAATTCCTTGAGTTCCACTACATAATTTATTTTGTATCATTTTTTGCTAAAAATAGCTAGTTCCATTGCAAAATTGGCATTCATCTCCATTTAAAGGCCTCCTTCTAAATTAACTTCATATTTTATGAAAAATAACTTGAAACTTCACAAGAAAAGGATAAGGCCCCAAATATTTATAATTACAATATATTTGAAGAATAAATACTAAAGACACTTCCAGTGTAGGGAACCTAACTAGTTCTAGGAGCTTACCATAAAATGGCATTCACTGTAGGATGACATCTACAAATCAACTTGGGTGACCAACAATAAAATAGATAATTTGTCTACCTTCTTGGAGTAATGCAATGTAGTTCAAAGCTCCAATAATAAGAGGTGATAAGCCAAAGAAAAAAATTCATATATGTTCTTGACAACTAAAGAACACATAATGCTACTTGTTTCTTATTTCATCCTTTGTCAACGCATAAGAATCTATTTTAGAATGTGCATCATTTAACAAACTTAGTAGTGGAGGTCAAATAGGAAGGTTCTGAAAAGTATGTATTATATTTAATTGTTTGAAGAGTACAGTATAACCATCGACAAATACTACTCAACATCGGAAGAAATAAAACAACTAGTAGGTCATGTGACAATAGGGTTATTGGATAATAAATAAACAACATCACCATCCTACTTTTGTGAGAAAGTGGGAGAAATATCCACATTTCTATTTTTAGAATTTAGTTCCACATTCGCATGAAGGGATTTAGCATTCAAAGGTATAAAGTAGGGGTTTAGGATTCAAAGGGTTAAAGGACATAACTAAATACTTTAATAGGGTTTAGATCTCTAGTTACCACTAGTGTCATTGTTAGATCTCATATTTGGGATAGTAGTTGTTAGCGCCATTTTTGGGGTAAATAATTGGTAAGGGATTTGGACAGTAAATGGAGGAATAAGGTTAGAACATTTCCTTATCATATGACCTTGATTAATGTTAATGAGGTTCTGCAGTGAATGGACATCTTGGATGTACAGTAGAAAAGATCAAAGGCCGAAAATCATTTCTGCCAAAGGAAAATCAGGAGCGGAAGAGGTAAAAATTTGGTGATAAAAAGTGATAAAAATAGACTTCCACTTTTTGCTGTCTAAGATCTGATGACTCAGAATGCTTCCACCAAAAATCAACAGCCCAAATAAAAGCGGGAAGATTAAAAGGTGGAAGCGGAAAAGGGCAAAATCCCGGCTATAAAAGTGGGTAAACCAGACTTCTGCTTTCCGCAATCCAAAATCCGACGGTTCAGAGAGCTCCCCCATAGATCAAGGGTGCGGAAAGAAAAATGTGGAGAGGGAAAAAGTGGAAATCAGAAAACATAAGAATTTGTTCATGAATATTTGAAGTTCTGCATTCCGCGATCCACCAGATCGATGGTTTAGAGAGTTTCCACGAAGATCAACGGTCCGGAAGGGAGAGGAAAGGAAAAAACACAACAATTTGGTTGTAAAAGGTTTGAAGTTCTGCCTTCCGCAATCCGCAAGATCAACGATCCAGAAATTTCCTTCCCAGATCAACAGTGAGGAAATTAGAAGGCGGAAAGGAAAACATCGGAAAGCAGAAATATGAAGTTTTGGTTATGAAAAGTCAGGATCTCGCCCCCCGCTTTCCACTGCCCGCATATTTACCTCATATCAATGGCCCGAAGAGTGTTTTCCTAAGATCGACGGTGCATAAAAGGGGAACATGTGCACAAGGTAAGAAGACTTCCCGAAATGCAGAACTTGGTAGGCCCCACAACTTTCAATGGTCTAGATCATCCTTGATCTCAGATCTATGACGGAGGTTGATTTCGTTGATACATCATGCAAGATGAAAGTCGAATGAGTGCCTCTACGATGAGAAATGTGCGCAAATGACATGTCCCCTCCCCATTGGATATCGCGCTAAAAAACCAGAGATGAAAAGGTCATTTTTGGAGCGCGATGGTGCATTTTTTAAATGTCAAGATCTAAGCAGATGAAGATCTGTGGTCTAGAATGATTTCATTGTGTGAATATGAAAGGATGAAGAAAATAATTGCAAAATGACCAAAGAGGTTCTTACTGTCATTTTCAACAAGCGAGCCTGAGTCCTTGCTGTCTAAATTCCCAAACCAATCCACCACGTGCATCCCAACGTGTTTTCCTAATCTATTTTGTGATCATGGTGAATCTGCCAGATCAACATTTGTTAGGATTTTGATTCCCACGATGTAACTGAATTTGGCTCTGTTTCAAGGTTGGTATTGGGAGCCTATGATACTATAAATATTCCCTCAATGGAGGAAGACAAAGTTGGAACTTGTGAGGTTTTGGGTTATGTATTTTCAGATATGCACTTAATAAAAATTGATCGAGTTGAATCCTGGCCTGTTTTTGCAAAGATTCATGTGTATTTCGTAGTTACAGCCTGTAATTTTATTTCTTATGTGCATGTATTTCTTGTTATACTTGTCATTATGTTTTCTTTAATATCTTGAATAAGTGTGTAATAGTTCAGAATTATTATAGTTATGCTCTTACTATTTTTTCAGGTATTCACCAATCTTTCTTACCAAAGTTGATACAAAATTCATCTTCCCAGTGCTCTATATTGATGGACTGACATTGTTTCTTCTTTATCACTAGACAAACTACTTTTTTATTGTAACTGAGTGCTACCTTTCCTTTGTATAATTTCACCTGCAAACAGTTTTGTGATTCATAAATTATTTTGTGACTCCATAACCCAATGTATGCTTGCCCTGTTTCAACCACCAACTCAATCTGACATTTTATTTTATTTTTATGTTTGTCCCTGTTAAAAAACAGTGAGAGATCCCTCTCTAGAAAGGAAGAAGCTAGCTCCCTTTCTTAAAGTGGTTTTTTTGTTACCTTGGGATTTACCTTCCTCAACCTTGGGTACAATTCTGAGTGCTAACAAATTGGCGTCATTGTCGGGGATGAAAGTGCAAATCAGCCCTTGTAAAATGACATTGTCTTAGTTCTACGACCATGTTAAGTAGCCAGTCATAGACACATATAGTTTGTATATGCTCTGGTGACTCCACTCAAAGCTTCTAGAAGGTGACTCCACTGGGGAGACTAGAAGCCAGAAGAACTAATACGGGGAGGAGGGTTCAAATATTCCCTAGGTATGAACGACAGAGTTTTAGATCTAACTGTTGATGGTGAACAATGGTCAAACATCACGAAGGTCGTACCTCTTTCACCGGGCGACTCCATCTGCAAAGAATCCAGTCTTCATAATATTTTATGGAAGCTCCACTGTCAAAAGGGGTGGATCCATCATCAAGATGATTTCTTGGGCTGTAAGGTATGCTCCTATGAATCTTGCTCACATTCCTGGTTTTCCAAATCGAATACCTCGTGTAGGTTGGCAAGCATATATCCCAAAAATGAAAGATCAAAAGGATGATGATGCTGCCATTCATTTGTTTAGATTTCATAAGCATATACATAAGTTGGGGGGTGGATGGAATGAGGATTCTTTAATGAGAATATTCATGATTAGTTTAGAAGGAAATGAAAGGTCATGGTATGAGGTATTTCCAGCGGGGAGTTTATCCTCCCTTAAAGACTTTCACACAGCATTTCATGAACATTTCAAAGATCAATATCCTTCTTTGTTTTTACTTCAAGATTGTTGCACACATGATAAAGAGTTCATTGAAAATTTGAAAGACATATAAGGTGATGATCAGTATATGGATGAAGAGGTTTTAGAAGTTTTACATGAATAATCAGCTCAAAAAGAAATACAAACCTGTTTCCATGAAATGAAAGAAATTTCCCAGCAGTTGGTAATGTCTTCCTTGACTGAAGTTGACATAACCCAAAGCTCTGTCTCAACCAATTATATCTCTTTTCCTGAAGCTAATGATAGTTTGCAGCATTCTTGTCATTCTTTGTGTGACCAAGAAAGAAGTTGGGACTGTAAATCAAAGCCTTCCTCATATCTTTCAACTCCTAAAATTTTGTTACTAGAAGAGGTTTCCCCTGTTCAATTGGTACTTACCCTTTCGCAACTGCAATTTCTTCAAAGACATAATATGCTTTACGAAGAATGCAATCAACATGTTAAAAACCCTGTTGGTGATGGTTTTAAAAAGTATTTTAGTCCACCTATGTCTGATGAGTATGAGGAGGACTACTTGGATGTTATGCCTAAAAAACCAGCTATAGATTTTGTAAGTTCAGGGCATGTTAATGAAAAAAATTCCATTGCAATCCAAGGTCAAAAAGATGAAAATAGAGAAGATAGTGAGTGTACTAAAAGTGATAGTTTTCCTTTGTGTTATGCTTCATTTGAATTGCTGATATATATACGTAAAATCTCTAAACAAGCATAAAAACTTGAGGATATGAAATTTTCAGAAATAGATAATGAAAAGTGAAAGCAGTCATGCCATCAATCCCAGCCTATGGAAGAAACAACAACTTGCCATGAGATGTCAAATCAAGAAGAAGAAGATGAGAAGGGTGCACAACTAGAACCTTCTTTGCATTCCAATATTTGTTTTGATGAGCAAGAAGATAATCATCCTAGTGATGTACATGAAGAGAGTCGTCCTAATTTTCCTTATGAAGAGTGTAATCAGCATGTTGAAGTTTCTGTTAGTGATGTTTTTAAAGAATATTTCAGAATGCCTATATAGGATGTTGGCTACTTGGAAGATGAGGATGACTACTTGGAAGCTAAGGGTCCTAAATGGGATGTCTCTTCATGTTCTTCAAATTTAGAATCTTCATGTCAAGAAGAGTTTATTTCACTTGATTTTATTGAAGATATTCCCGGTGAAATGCATGAAAAGAATAAAGTTTTAAAATCTGTCATTTTCAATGAAATAGTTGACATCTCATGTACAAGTTGCCAGGAACATTCCTTGCATGATTCTTTTGAAGATCAGTTTGACAGTGTGCAGGTGGATTTACAGTTTGAGCAGCCTTATTGGGGTAAACAAATGACATAAAAATTTGAAGGTTGTTAGGGATGTTATGATCCAGTAGCTGACTATGTAGAGAATATTTGCAGGGATAATGGTTGGTTATGTCTTTGCAGTAAAGATCAATTTCTTTATCATAACCTTTTTCCATTAAGTCCTCCATTTCTGTTTTTTATCAAGCATGAGGAGAAAGTTTGCTTATGGGATCATTTGTTTGATTGGCTTCACTGGAAGTTAGAAGTTACTTGACTGGGCATTGATTCTTAGTAATTAGGGTAGGTAGGTGTGAGTAAGATCGACATCGCGAGCATTTCTTTCAATAATTTTTCATTTTTTTCAGCATCAGTTTAGTTTTTGTTTTCAAAACATGTTGGGGATTTCACGAAATCTTGGGAGTAGCCCAATGGATTTGGCACCTGGTCTATAGGGTTCTTTGCTACCTCATAGGGAGGATAGCATCCCTAGTTGGATCCAGTTGTTAGCACCATTTTTGGGCTAAATAATTGGTAAGGGATTTGGCCAGTAAATGGAGGAATAATGTTAGAACATTTCCTTATCATATGACCTTGATGAATGTTAATGAGGTTCTGCAGTGAATGGACGGCTTGGATGTATAGCAAAAAAGATCAAAGGCCAAAAATCATTTCCGCCAAAGGAAAATCAAGAGCGGAAGAGTAGAAGAGGTAAAAATTGGTTATAAAATTTTATAAAACCCGACTTTCACTTTCCGCAGTCTGAGATCCAGCGGCTCAGAACACTTCCACCAGAAATCAATGGCCCAGATAAAAGTGCGAAGATTAAAAGGCGGAAGCAAAAAGGGAAAAATCTCGGCTATAAAAGTGGGTAAACCCGACTTCTGCTTTCCGCGGTCCAAGATCCAACCATTCAGAGAGCTCTCGCATAGATCAACAGTGTTGAAATAAAAAGGCGGAGAGGGAAAAAGTGGAAAGAGAAAAACATAAGAATTTGGTCGTGAAACGTTGAAGTTCTGCATTCCGTGATCCGCTAGATCAACGGTCCGGAGAGTTTCTGTGAATATCAACGGTCCATAAGGGAGCACAAAGGAGGAAACACGGAAATTTGGTCGTAAAAGGTTTGAACTTCCACCTTCCGTGATCTGCAAGATCGACGATCCGAAAAGTTCCCGCACAGATCAAAAGTGCAGAAAGAAAAAGGCAAAACAAAAAAACATTAGAAAGCAGAAATATGAAGTTTTGGTTATGAAAAGTCGGGATCCCGCCTTCCTCTTTCCACAACCCGCATATTTACCTCAAATCAACGGTTCAGAGAGTGTCTACCTAAGATTGATGGTGAAAAAAAGGGGAACATGTGCACGAGGTAATAAGACTTCCCGATATGCATAACTTGGTAGGCCCAAACAACTTTCAACGGTCTAGATCATCCTTGATCTCATATCTACGGCGGAGGTTGATTTTGTTGATACAACATGCAATATGAAAGTCAGAAGAGTGCCTGCGTGATGAGAAACATGTGCAAATGACGTGTCGCCTCCCCATTGGATATCACGCTCGAAAACCGGAGATGCAAAGGTCATTTTTTGGAGCACGATGGTGCATTTTTCAATGGTCATGACCTAAGCAGATGAATATCGGTGGTCCAGAATGATTTCACTGTGTAAAGATGCAAGGATGGAGAAAACCATTTCATACTGACCGGAGAGGTTCTTACTGTCATTTTCATCAAACGAGTCTGAGTCCCTACTATCAAAATTCCCAAACTAATCCACCACACGCATCCCAACATGTTTTCCTGATATGTTTTGTGATCATGGCGAATCTGCCAAATCAACATTTGTTAGGATTTTGATTCCTACGCTATAACTAAATTTGGATCTGTTTCTAGGTTGGTCTCGGGAGCCTATGATACTATAAATATTCCCTCAATAGAGGAAGACAGGGTTAGAGCCTGTGAGGTTTTGGGTTATATATTTTGAGATCTCCCTTACTAAAAAATGACTGAGCCGAATGTTGACCTGTTGCTGCAAAGATTCCTATTTCGTAGTTACAGTCTTTAATTTCCTTTCTTATGTGCATGTATTTCTTGTTAAACTTTCCATTATGTTTTCTTTCATATCTGGAATGAGTGTGTAATAGTTCAGAATTGGCATACGGTTATGCTCTAACTATTGTTTCACGTATTCACTAATCTTTCTTACCAAAGTTGATGCAGAATTCATCTTTATGGTTCTCTGTATTGATGGAATGTCATTATTTCTTCTTTATCACTAGAGAAACTACTTTTTTACTGTAACCGAGTGCTACCTTGCCTTATTAGAATTTCACCTACAAACAGTCATGTGATTCATAAAATATTTGTGACTCCATAGCCCAATGTATGCTTTCCCTGTTTCAACCACCAACTCAATCTGACATTTTATTTTATTTTTATATCTGGTCCTGTTAAAAATTAGTGAGGAATACCTCTCTAGAAAGGAAGAAGACAACTCCCTTTCTTAAAGTGGTTCTGTTGTTACCTAGGGATTTTCCTTCCACAACCTTGGGTACAATTTTGAGTGCTAACAGTAGTGATATTATTCAAACTTGTTATCCAAAAATTCTCCTGCTTAAAGGTGTTTCAATAAAATTGGTATATGATGGTGTTAGCGTTTTTCAAATATTCCAAAGAGTAACTTTATAATCCACACAACCGGGAAAATAAATATATAGATATTAACCTTTTAGGCACTTGTTTTCTGAATAAGTGTTCCAAATTAATTTCAAATACAAACCTTGCTTACCAAATTCAAATGAAGAGGATTATCAATACAAAAATTCAACAATGGGACATCTACTGATTCAATTAAAGTATGGATGTGTTCAAGGCTTGAAGTCAAATATATGGACAAATAGACATTCATGAACTCAACCTAGAAATCCCAAATGTTTATATTAATGGAAATATGATTGACCAACAAAATAACACAAGTGTATGAAAAATACTTAAATACTCAATTAAAATTAATTGGGCCTATACTAAAACCAAAATGAAGAAGAAACAAGTTATAAAGATACCTTATTGTCATCCTAATCACAAGAGTTTTCCCGGTGACTAGTTAATTTGTAGAATCAACTATTTCCTGACTAACATTAACACCCTATTTATCAATGTTCCACAAATTTTCTAGGACGTGGGGATGCGGGAGTGGGGAAAACCATCAAGAAAACATGGAGACATGGGAGTAGGGAAACGAATCAAGGGGATGTGTGGAAAAACCACCAAATTCTAGGGAACGCCATAGGGGATGTTGGGCTCTCTGATAGATGGGGCCCTTCTAGAAATACTAAGAAAATAAAATTAAAATATATGAAAAATAAAACATAAATCATTGAAATCTTAAACATAACAATTCACCAATAGAATACATCATTACATGCATGTATAAACATCTATTACCATTGTATTTATCATTATATTTAGAAAATCAAAATAAATAGATATAAGCCTTAAGATAATTGGTCTAAGAACATATGAAATGACAAATGAGCATCATTGTTCAAGGAAATGTCCCACTAGTATTTTCATCCAGCTATTGAAAGAAGGAATAAGGACAAATGATGGGAATGTCACTATCTAAATCAAAATCATCTGCATTCTCTAGAATACTCAATTGCACACAAACCAATCTGAGTTGTGCCTCATCAGGTCCCTCCTCATCCCACCTATGAATTAGGTTTACATTCATTTTATTTTTTATTTTGCTTTCTTTTTTTTCTTGAGAAGGTAGACTTTGGTTAAAAGGGATCATGGGAGCATCCCATTTTTTTAGGGGAACATGTCCCCCGAAAAGGGGAAGAGGGGAAACATCTCCATTAGAGTACCCATGTCCCAAGAGTGTGGGAAGCATGTCCCCACCCTCAAGAACATGTCCCCATGTAAAATTTATATTTACATTATGATGTATCATAATTACAATACGACTTGGAGTGAAAATGATACTTGGAATCACAATCCAAGAAGTTCCATTTGGGGATATTATCAACAAACAATGTTGATAAGAATCAGTAGAGGTGGGATTGATCCTTTTAGACTCTAACATTATTTTTTAAAACTTTGAAGATCATTTCATCTCATTTTTTCAATTGCTTCAAGGAGGAAGCATATTGTGGAGGGGTGGCATGTTATGAACATAGTTATGCAATACATAATTATTATAAATTAGGACCCCTAAAGGTCACGACATTTCATTGTGACCGATCTCTTGAGCACTATATAAAGAGATCACAATGTCAACTTGTATCAACATTCATTCATATTGATTTATATATTTTTATACATTATGGAGAAACATGGGTTTACTCTTTTTATGAGGGTTCCATTAATGAACCATTTGGTTCATAACACCACTTCACCTAAGGAAAGTCGATGGGTTTAAATATGAGTTTGCAATTGAATATACAACTAGGATAAGAATATTTATGAAAACATTTGTATTCTTTGGAAGTTGAAACCAAAGAGGGCGTGCATTCCCTCCTTGCGTATATAGGAATGGGAAATAATTTCACCCCATATTTTGCCTCAAAATGTATGAATATATGATGTATTTACATGTGTAGATTAATGAAAGATAAGATGCATTTGTTACCCAAAAAAATGTGAACTAAAATATTCACAAGGACAAAGGAAAATTCCAATAAGGATTGTCATACCTCATTAACGCAATGAACATTGCATTCATCTGTTGTGTAAAGTATTGCATCTTGACACGATAATAAAAAAGTGTAATATAATTTCTATAATTTACAACAATGCAATCTATATAGGAAAAAAATGGTAAACTAATAAATGCTTACATGTAAAAATATTCAATCCATCCCTTTAATTTGAATGAAAATTATGAAATGGGCATTTTAATAATCCCTGTTTTAGCATCCATGTACAAAAACCAACCAACACAGTGTTTAGAACTTTATATATTTCATCCAAGTTTGCATACCTCGTTTCTTAACTTCTTCTAATGATCTAACTTTTGAATCTTCCATTTGAAGCTCTGAAATGAATTTTATACTCATTTGAAGCTAAAGGTTGAACACTAAGGTGATAATTTATTTGTAAAGAATAATATTTCATTATATGATGTCCATAAGAAAAAGAACAATGAGGAATCAAGAATTAATGGGAGCCTATTGTCATAAAGACAAATGCAATGGTTGATCGAGGCATGTGAAGCTAGGGTTATTAGTGATTGTGGTGTTTATGCAAATGACAAGACCGATTCCCTTCAACATCTTTATTTCCTGCATAATTCGTGTGCCACCAACTAATGCAATAGTTTTGGACAAATATTATGAACCGTGCTTGCTTATCAAAGGATGGAACAAGGAAGGAAAGTTGAAATTTCCCTCATGAAAAGAAAGCTAAGGACGAGGAATACCACAAATGTGTTATTATAGAAATATTTGAAGAGACGGGATTTGATGTATCAAATCTTTTTGAGTGTTGATAACAACATAGAATTTAGAATTGGACAAAAAATAGTGCTCCTATACATCATTGGTGAAGTAAAGGAAGCACATTGCATTCATCTATGCTTGAGTTTTATGCAAAGAAGGAAAACAATAAGTGATTTGTTGGATGTGCAGCCTAATCTTCTTGATTTAGAGATCTTATTGTTCATCCATGCTTGTACCCAAGTTTTACTACACACTCATCCTAGCGGAGGGGTGAAGGGGTGAATCCCCTGAAAGAAATTTTTGGGTTGTTTGCTGGCCAACAATTTACAAAACCGACAAATGGATAGACTCTGAGAAGCCTTGTTTTGTGTTGATAGACACAAAAATGCAGGCACCCTGCTATTTGGATTATAATAATAACAAATTGCTATGTGTTTTCATGGAATATAATTACATCTTGAGTGTAAATCCTATAAGTTGAATAGGCAATTCAATTTATGAAATTTTGTAGGGATTTCAAATGTGATCTGTGTTATTTGTACCTTAGAATGTGGTGATCCAGAAAATCATAGAACATCATGGAACAAGGGCATTGATATCCTTTGGCGTTAGTGAAATGGAAAAGGTCTCACTCATGCACTAGTTATAATAGTTGGTTGGATTTATTTATAATTCTTGACTCTATTAAGAGGTTTTACAACCACAAGGAAAATCCAAGTAGAAATGGGTTCTCAATATCACCATTTCTAGATTTACCAAGAGTCGTTGGATTTATGGCATGAATGGTGAAGATTAAGTTAAATGGTCAAACTTACTTTTTGATCAACTCAGTTGAATTGTAAAAGGTCATGATCCAATTAGTGCAAATATATTAATTCTGTGGAACTACATGCCAAGAGGTATCATACTTTATCTCTCGCCTATGCCAAGGAGCATCCACTGCGACCTAGGAATTTGATCGAGAAAATAGATGTGCTATGGAGGAGGGCTGCCAACAACTAGGATTAATCCTCTAGCCATCACAACCATTGGAGGAACATAGATTTCATTATGCTCTCCATGGGAAATAACTACGTCGACGACCAGGATTAATCCTCCAAATCCATCACAACCATTAGAGGAACACATACCTTGTGATGCTCACTATGGGAAATAACTATGCCAACGACCAATATTAATTGATAAAAGTGATCACCATCATTGGAGAAAGGGATATATTTTGGTGGTGCATGTGACACAAAAATGCTCCAATGACCAAGATGAAATGGATTGGGTATGCGCCAACAATCCATATTGAAACTGGAAATTTTTTTAAATTTTTGAATTTTTATAATGTTTTCCTCCCGTGAATGAATTTTGATAATCTTGTCCTCCCGTGAATGGACTTTGATAATATTTTCCTCCTATGAATGGTTTGGACTACTACAGGTTATAATCCATCAAGTTCTGCCACATAACATCTACATGAAGCTTCTATGCAAGCTTCGACCTCTTTCAACTGCTATAGATGACTGCTTTTGTAACCCTACATGTGGTATAATCCCTCTTCCAAGGTAGGAATATTGCAAATTAATAAGCTGCTTGAAAATATTATAGATATAGTGCTGAAGGAGAGGTTGTAACCTTTGACTACTAAAATTCTCATATATTTACTGAGCACTGACTTTTAGGTGTGAAATACGAACTTAAACACTATTTGTTGACTTGGCAAGACTACTTATAGGGATAATATTGCCCATAACTATGTTTTCCCTCCTTACTATTATATAAAGATGGAAGCGTTCCTAGAAAAACTGAAAACAAGGTTAACACCTTATTGTCACAAGAGGAATAGTACCAAAACAGTTCTAGAAGAATGTTATCCTTCCCTACAAAAGAATTTATTGAGTGTTTCTTAAATACATATTTCATAAATTTATAAAGTAGGGGCCTATGATGAAAGAAATGTTACAGGTGACCCATTTCCATTACCAATGGACAGAAACACCATTTCCAACAACCTTGTCACATTTCAGCAGCAAAACTAGCAGTCCTTATTTGAATCCATTTTGTGTCTATATAAGGGAAAATTTTAAAGTAAAAATTTACAAATCTAAGGAAAGGGTGTTATAAGTAAATAGAGAAACCAAGAAAATGGGGAATGACATTTACAGGTTTTTATGGTCGCCTGTGAAACTTTTGTTAAGAGTTTTATAATATTTTTTCACAGTTCATTTTGCAGTTTCAACAGACCGACGTCCCAGCGGAAGTTTTGAGTAAAACATATGAAAATTTTTAGCAATGATAAAATAATTTTCAAGGAAAAAAAACTGCAGAGAATATAATTGGGCTACAAGAAGATTAGTACCTATTGTGAAAACTATTTCCAGCTGAAACTCTCTTTATATTTGTGTTTTCAAACTATTCCCTTTTCTTTTGAGTTGTGAGAAGAAAAAATGAAGGACGGAACCTTCAAGGATACATGTTTCAATTCAAGATGAATTCCATGGTTCCCTCTTGCTCTTTGTGTTTTCTCTGTGATATCTATGCCCTCATCCCATATTCTGGAAACTCAGAAATGCCCTCACATCAGGAACTCGACCCTCTATACACATCTCAAATGACAATGAATGTGTAGGATTGGGTTTTCATCCTCTGACTTTGGAATTGGGGACGCAAGAATGCTTTGTGCTTTTGAAATTCAATATTCTCGGTTATGTTAAAAATAATTTTGATATATTTGTCATATATTTTGGTAATGTTTTTTACATGTATAAAAAAATGTTTAAAAAATATTTAACATAAATTTTAAATTAATTTTAACATAGGTTAAAGGGGTAAGAATGAGATGGAATAAAAGGTTTTTATTAGAAGATGGGAAGAGTCGTACAACAAGGATTTTACTAGAAATTAAGAAGAAAATTTAGGAAGAATAGACAACAATTATATAACCCTATTTTAGTTAACGATATTTTTTTTAAAGCCACCACTTGTAGATAGAGGAATCCTTTGCTAATGGATTATTTGGAAGAAACTTTTTCCTAACTTATTAGATTTATCACATAGATTGTGAACCTTGTTTTACCAAAAAAAATACCTTTCGAAAAAACATATTTAAATTCCTTCAATTTACATGGTCAGTTTACCTTAAATATTTGGACCTTTCCCTCTTGTTCCATGGTGTGAGAATTGCATAAGAAATAATTATATTGACATGTTCTATTCCTTTCATGAATCAATTGCAAGACATCAACATCGATCCTCGAAATAATTCCGCAAGAAAGGAGATGGAAGAAAAACTTCACCAAGAACATGAACAATAGATGGAAATCTCTAGACTTAAGGTAACATGATGGGTAGAGGTAAGAAATTGAATGCTCCACACAAAATCTCTCCTAGTATCCAAGATCAAGAAGAATATAGTAGTGGCAAAAAGTATGGTGATATTCTCTTTCCCACAAGAAATGTGTTATGTTCACATGGTAATGAAGTTTTAACAAACATCATTAAAAGTGCCATGTTCTATATGGTTTAGTCTAAATCCTTCGAGCCTTCTAAGTAGAAACCCCTCCCTCCTTGCATTACTAAGGTGGGGTATGGTAGATAGTTATGGAAGCAATGTCCCATTGACCAGAGAGAGGGGTAAGATATGCTTAAATCTTGTACAAAACTTGATCCCTTAATGTGTGTGCTATTGAACTTTGATATGTGCAGAGTGGTATGTTGAAAAAGGAGTTGGTGACGGGATTTAAAGAACTATCACCAAAAGTAATTATGGAGAGATTTGTTTCATGTCATGTCACGATAAGTAACTTTGGTGATGATAGTTTAAGGTTTTTCATAGGTGTGGCCATTGTAGTGGAGATTTCTCTCCAGCTACGTGCAAAAGAACCTACCTTAGATAAAACAGATCTAAAGGTAGAGTTCATGGTGCAATGGAAGTTCTCAACCTTGACTATCAAACAAGCAACAATAAATATTTTTTATATTTTATGATTTTCTTCTAACGTCCACATAACTCTCTATGGTCCAAACCATAACTATACATCATAATCTCATCACCATAATTATTTTATCCACATAACTCTCTATTTGAGCATGGGGAATTTTTGTATTATATGTATGATGAGAAATCCTATGGGGCTTCTCTTTTTGTACTGATTATGATATTATGATATGAATGCATAATTTTGTATTTTTATGTGTTTTACGAGCCTCTTTTTATGATGATGAATATGCCTTTATGATGTATATGACATATGTGTACATGACTATATGATGATGCATGATGCAGTTTATTTCCTATATGTGATGATTGGTATGCCACTCTAGAACATCATTATCCATTTGGTCTACTACACTATGGAGAACTCTAAGAACATGTGTGAATGAAATGGATTCAAAATGTCTAACTAAGTTTCTAGTGCGCATGAACTTTCTAAAGAGACAAGGATCATGTACCCATTAGTAGTTATTCAACTAGGTGACAAGCAACTAAGAGTCTAGGAAGACATCAAGGTGAAGAATACCCAAGTGAAGGGAGACGGTCATGAGACTAGCAACAGTGTCATACTCAACCTGGTTGTTGGTAGCAATACCAACACACATTCCGTCGATATGGATCAACTCATGTGACGGGGAATAAATGACCCACGCATTCGAGGCGATATTAGGAGACCATCTACATGTGCCATCAACGAAATCAACATAGGAGGAAAAGGTAGGATCCATATGGAACAACCAAGGAAACAAATTGTGATACGCATGGTAAAAACGATGCAAAATAAGAAAAAAAAATTATGATACAAGGGTATTCAGGTTGGTCATCTTAGACATAAAATATCTTGAGGCAGATCCCATTGTGGGGATTCTTCAAGAGGCGGTCGTCAAATACAGTGAGGATATATTCCCCCTTGTCGAGACATCAATGGATGAAATATGGGCCATACCACATGTATTTGAGCTTCCCTTTCCCAGTCTTATCATTGGATTGATCGTAGATGAGGACGAGGTCCCCCTTGTTAAAGGTGTGCAGGTGGAAGTGGGATTCATAATGAGACTTCGACCAAGTCTTAGTTGTTTCGATCATTTGGAGAGAAACATG
Organism: Pseudotsuga menziesii; assembly: GCA_001517045.1. NCBI lineage: Eukaryota > Viridiplantae > Streptophyta > Pinopsida > Pinales > Pinaceae > Pseudotsuga > Pseudotsuga menziesii. The sequence continues at coordinate 156,475 of LPNX011174006.1, read as the reverse complement.
ACGATCCTCATTGGTTTTCTCAAGCATAAGTAGGTGTTTTTCCAATGGTGAAGTACCAAGTTTAAGCTCGATGGCAAGGCGGAGTGACGGAATCTGACATTCAATGGGAAGAACCAACTCCACACTGTGGACTACATGGAATGGGGTAAAAACCGGTGGTGGTTTCAAATATCTCTTCATCGTCGTGAAAGTGGCGCTGAGATATATTAGAGGGATATTCTACAGTCGACGAAATACTAGAAGTTGATATCATACAGATCGTGTTGTTAGTGTCTAAGGAAGAGGCCGAAGGGTGGATTTCCTTGAGGACAACTATTTAGGACTCAAGGGAATGATTGAAAACATTAATGAGGAGAGACTGGTACTCGGGAAAGTTTGGGAAATGATGGGAATAATGATCATATAAACCACAAACTACACACGAGTGGTTTGTTTGTAGTGATTTGTTCTTAATTGCAGGGATGGTTGGTACATTGACAACTGGAGTGTCCTCGGTCTCAACTATTGTGCACATGTGGGTGTGAAGAAACGACGAATTGGGACAATTTTGAGTCACGTGACTGAGGATGTTGCATAAGGCACATGTAGGAGGTGGACGTGGCTCTGTTGGGGCTATTGTTTACTTTCCCCCAGTATTCATGGGAGGAGGGGGTAGAGGAATAGATGTAGAAGAAGTCGGTTGTGTACCAAGAGGTGGGTGTGACTCAGTCTCAATAGGTTGTAATAGTGTCAACATGATTTGTGGTGTCAGGGTGGGGTTCGGTGGATCAAGGTACCACACTAGAATTCCAAAAGTGAATCCCAAAAGGTTGAGCTTAGCCATGAATGTCTTACTCACAATTCCATAGGGTGGAAAGAGAAAGGGGATGGTATGTACGAGAAATGAACCTCAATAATTCATCAAGGTAGTACTAGAGGTGGGCGCGGTCTACGGTTGGGGTTGCGACTGAGGTTGCGATGAAGTCAAAAGTTTACTGGATGTGATGGTGAAAAAAATGAATATGCCATACGTAGAGGGAGGAGGTGGTAGGGATGAAAATGTTTCAATCAAAGGGGTGTCGATAAACATGCCTGGACCAATGGAAAACAGGGAGAGGATGGATACTCTATAGATGGTGGTGTCAATGGTAGGGAGGACATGTTCCATAGTGGTTGGTCCTTTAGGATCATAGTATGCCAATTGGTCAATGGTCACAATATTCCCTTCATGGGGGGGACATCAAGAGTCCAAAGATGATAGAAGCCACGAATCGCATTAAGTACATGTAACAACGTCCAAGGAGGAGATTGTAATATAGTTGGGTGTTCACAACCTTGATGTCAATCAACATAGGTTTACCTACCAACTCAATGGGGACATTTGTTAGAATTCCTTGTGGTTGGGAAGCACATCCATCATAAGCACGAAGGGCAGTGGTTGAAGGTTGAAGGGTTGTGGATCCTAGCTTCTTCCAAACAAAGGTTGACATGACATAAGTGGATGCAAACTCATCGATGATGCATCGATGAATGACCAAAATCTGAACAGTGACAGGAACCTGGAAGGATACAAATGAAGGCAACTGAGATTCTCCTTGATCCAAGTCAAAATTTATCAACATGGGATCATAGGGGTTGACGACACCTAGCGGTGGATAACAAATTTTTGTGTTGTGCAAGACAACTTCTTGATATTTCCATAGATGACATGGAAGAGGGATATTGGGCCAAGTCATCAACGATACTATAATTAAGAGCGGCTCTAGCAGTGGGGTTTTTCGCAACGCGATGCAAAGGGAACCTAGGGACTTTGGAAGTCCCGTATATGGGGGGTCTCGAAAAATGTAAGGACATATCAAGAGAAGTGGAGGTAGATTCCATGGAGGGATTAATGGTTTCTGTGTTGGAGCCATATTGGTTGTGTTGAGTCTGTAAGTTGACGTCATACGAAAATGTCATAATATGATGGACACCAGGATCTATGGGTTGACTCAAAGAAGTGGTTGTGGTGTTTTATTAGACCAATGGTTGGGAAGCAATCATACCTTGATTCGGTAACGAGTTCTTCAAAACCATAGGTGGAGGACCTTGTGGTGTTGGGTTTGGATGTGTCGGAGCGGAATCATTGGTTTCACATCAATTTTTGGCTTCTAATAGGTGGTGGAATCTATGCATATAGGGGCACTAGTGTGTATAATGGCCATAAACATCACAAATGGTACACAGATGGTTAGTCTATAATTTAGGGTTCCTCTCAGGTCTAGGTGAACGTTGGGGGTTCTGTGCAGGGGAATTAGCTCCGTTGTTGTTAGGAGGGTTGGGTTGTTTACCGCCCCCCTTAAGGTTGGTTATTTCCCAGGTTCCTACCTCTCTATATTCTTCCCTTCCCTTGTTGGTTATTGGGGGTGGTTTGATTGGGGATTTTATGTTGAGAATAGACCTATCCTTGAGGAACATGAGGATTCAGGACCGAAGCAGGAGTAGGTGGAATAGGCGGTGGGTAGTAGCCAGGAGAAACTAGGGGGGATGCAAATCCTACCATTTGGCCATTACAAGAAGGTGCTAGGAAATTCGGTCCATGAACATGAGGAACGGGTGCAGGAGATGCATATGAAGGTGTGGCTCCGGACTAAGTTGTTGCATATGAAAAATCAGGGGTGTAGCCATTTTGGGAAACTTTAGGGGTGTTACCAGAGTAAAGCAGCATCGAAGGAGAGGTCATGTACATGTGGGGGTGTTAGGTGATAGATCCAATGACTCTATCAACAACATGGGCTTCCCCTAGCATATCGTGTCATGAGGAGCCATCACGAGGATCATCAGTTATGATGGTGTAAAGGTATCATGATTGGGCATATATAAGGTCAAACTGTTGTGCTTTGAGTATTGCTTCTTCCTCAGTTTGTGGGCGCTCGAATGCAACATCCTTGGCGATAGGGGAGATTAAAGTTTTAGAAAACCAATTAAGGAAGATCATTCCATCTAACTGGATTTTTCACAAACTAAGGAGAATACACCACTCATGGATGTGATCCATGATATGGGTAGCAATGTTATGTCTACAAGATAACATGATTTACAAGCTCTCGGCATAATGGACGGGTAGCTAGAAGTACTGGAGGAACATCAAGGATAAAGAGGAAAAATTGGGATAAGTGGCATGGGGCATCTCAATGTACCATTTGGTTGTAACACTAGTGATTGTGAGTTGGAATAGCAGTAATCAGATAGAATCATCCTCTATGTTGTTGAAGGAACACCATAAGTGGAAGGACATGATACGGTTCTGAGGGTATTCTCCCGTATTTCCCTAAAACTTAGGGATGCCTGAAGGGAGTTTGGAAGGCATGGGAGGCCACAACGGGTCCTGAAGGATGGGGTCATTCATTAATCGCATCAAATCAGGCAGGTTGAGACTAGCCATGAATGGAATACTATGACCTGGGATACTTCTAGGAGGGCCAGCGATGGCGCTGGGTCGACAAGCATGTAGGTACAATGGGAAAATGGGGTTTGGGAGGGTGGATTTATGATAGTAGGAGTTGTCACTGGAATGGTGTGAATAGCCTAAATAGTGGTAGAAGGGCACATTCCCCCATGCATGAATGTAGGAATGGTGTGAACCATGGTGGCTGGAATGGGGCCACCACTACTGGGTAGTGAACCAACAACAATGTGTGCTATGGTGAGTGGCCCACTACGACCAGGGCCTGTAGGTCCAGCAGAAGCAATATCTGGTACGACAGGTGGGGGGTTCATAATTCCACTACCAACAATCCCCCCTGGAAGGGGTTGGGAGGTGCACCAGCCATGGGGCTATATGGGGCAATGAAAAAGGTAGGTTCATATTGATAGGAATCAAAATCTGACTGATATGGAGTGTATGGCTCTGAATGTGGTGAATGACGTCGAATATGGATCCGGTGACGTCGGTTCAAGGAACCGAACTGAGGGGTATGCACCCTAAGTCGATGGGAGTAGCGTGGTGGAGAAATGATGATGTGATGGAGTGTTATATGATGAATGCAAGCTCAAGGGTGGCAAACATAAGCTCAAAAATCCAATTACAATCGATTGTGCAGAAGGAGAGTTGATAAATGGTGGCACACAGGACAAAAAGAAATCTCTAAAACCAAACGGGAACAATGTGCCACAACATGCGAGTATACAACAAAGTGGTCAGAAAGACAACATGAAGCACTACCTATAAAGAAAATGACACACTATCCTATGGGGTATAAGTGCAAGCAAGATCCTAACTACTATATGGAAGGCCTTCACAAATCATATCTTATACTGGGTGATGAAATTCATAATCAAATAATATGAAATGGAAGAACAAGAGGCTAAGAGAATCCCACTACCAAGAGGGACCTCGGGTAAAAGAGCCCTAAGAGTCTGGAAACTAGGAGACCTCGTTCATGGCAAGTTCGGGAAAGTTTCTTAGCTCTTCATCCCTTTGGTCCTTGACACCTGATATGGTCCTAGACATGCACACGAAATACTATGAAGGGTTATCCTTTGGTATAGAATGGAGTGTGGTATTCCACCCTGACTTTTGGAACCCCTTCGTTGTGGGTTACCCCCCTAGAGCGGGAGTCCCCCTGATAAGTTATTTGTGAGTGTGTCAACATTCTAGAGAATTTTGGTTCCCTAAAAGACAACAACTATGTCTTGGATGCAAGTGACAAAGGTGTGTTATTTGGATGCCTACCCAGTGTCCTTACTTAACTACAATATTGTTGTGGTCCTCAAATGAGGTTACAATGTTGTTTGAGTTAATATAAATTTTAGACTCATCTCCAAGTCATGAACGAAGTGTTTATTTTAAGGTGTGAGATGTGTGCACAAGTGGAGTGTGATCTCTACAAACCAAACGCTCTCATGCCAGAGATGTATATGCTAAAAAAAAACAGTACTGAAATTAAATTTGTTTTAACACATAAACTAATTCTTCCATATAAAAGAACATATGCAAGTAAACAAGCACACAAGGAACTTTTGTAGGGTGTAGGAAACACACGGGGGGTCTCAACTACTAAGCTCGACTAAGATAGGCTCACATACAAGAAAAATAGGACAACAAAACAGAACAAGGGGTTGTAGGAAATCAGATCTGGGAAAATACAATTAGTACAGGGGAATATCACATACAGGGGGTCTGGAATGGGTCTCAAACACCTCAAACAACTCGAAAAAACTATAGGTCGCACCTGTCGATAGGACAGGTGCAATTGGGGTCGCACCAAACTGTAAAAAAACAGCGACCGAGATAGAAAATCAGTAGAAAAACATAAGTCGCACTTAACAGGGGTTTATGTCGACAAGTCACGCTAAGCCGGGTCACGAAAGAGACTGGGGTCGCTCTAGAATCATGAACAAGTGTGATCTAGACTCTGGGTCTAGTCACACTTATCGTGGCAAAAGGAGTGACCTAGGTCATGTTTATCGGGCAGAAAGGTGTGACCTGCGTCAAAACTTTCTGCCAAATAAGTGCAATCCGGCCATAACTGAAAGATTTTTAAGGAAAAAATGTCGGGTAGGGTCGAGTGGGAAGGAACTGTAAAGGGACTGGTTTGGATCTTCCGCAAGGGGGTTAGATATGCAACGACTAAGGGTAACCAAGTAAAATAAACCATCAAAAACACCTGCAAAAATAGATATCCAAGGGGATCGGGCTAGTGGAGTTACAAAAATTGTAGTGGAGATTTCTCTCTAGCTACATGCAAAAGCACTTACCTTAGATCAACCGGATCTAAGGGTAGAGTTCATGGTGCAAGGGAAATGCTCAACCTTCACTATCAAACAAGCAACAATAAATATTTTTTAGATTTTATGATTTTTGTCTAACTATTAAAACAAAAATGAAACATACATTTTAATAAGATGGGCCATTGTAGTCGTTTGAGGATGTGGTCTGACGGATCCCATGATCATGGTCTCCAATCTTCTCCAGCAATGGTTGTCATTGGGAAAGGAATCAACGGTTGCATGGAGTAAAATCAACATGCAGTGTGGGATAGTGTGTCAAAAGGTGTAGGAAAGTAAGGTTCTCTAATGAAAAGTGTTGGAATCGTTTTTGGGGAGACTTCACAATGTATTTATAGGATGACCAAAGATTTTGCTTCCCATGGTATTGGTCCATGGTATTTCATTGTGCATGGTATTTGTCCATGGTTTTTTACCCATTCTCATTTTAGGATTTTTTGGTCCTTTTTCGGAGAATGGGGGTTATGTTGCAATAAATGCCCATCTTCCCTGTATTTATGAGGCAAGGAATAATGATGTTTTTGACCAATTTTGGTGGAATTTAATTTTGAAGGTCAAAATAGAAGGAATAATGGTAGGATTATGATGTATAATTATGGTTTGGACCATAGAGAGCTATGTGGATAAAATAATTATGGTGACGTGATTTAAATAACTTTCACCAAAATCACTTACATTGATGATTTTTCATAGTCCATCACCATAAGTAACTTTGGTGGCGACTATTTAGGGTCCATCGTAGGTAAGATAGTCACCAAAAACTAAATTGGTGACAAGATTTAAAGAACTATCACCAAAATCACTTATAGCAACATTTTTTCATAGCCTACCACCATAAGTGACTTTGGTGATGATCATTTAAGGTCCATCACACACATGACCATCATTGTAGGCCTTTTTTTATTGTAGTGCTTCTAGCCACAAATTCAAGCAAGGAGTTAGAAAGAAAACCATATGTGGACAAGAACATTATTTGTACCATAGTGTAGAAGGAGGTGAATCTGATTATCTGTCACCTGAAGGAAGAGAAAGAGGTGACAAAATTATTCCATGTCAATATCTAGGTAAAGAATACTAATATTTACGCTCTATTCGATTTCAGTTTACAAGAAAATATCATAGAAAAGGATATGGTATGTAAGCTTTGATTGGAAATACATGGTCATCTCGATCCCAACCCATTGGGATGGGTATATAAGGATGCATAACTCAAAGTCATGAAATAGTGAAAAATCAAGTTTTCCAGAATTGTAGAGTATATTAATGAAGTGGAGGTAGACGTAGTACCCCTGGATGTTTGTGGTGCAGTGTTTAGAATCCCCTACATGTATATGAGGGATGCAATCTTCATGAGGAGAGCCAACTAATACCACTTGATCAAGGATGGTAAATCCTTCATCATCAACACGCATAAATTTAAATTGAAGATATCTCTGATAAGTGTCATCCAAGCAAAAAATATTATTAGTTCAAGTAGGAAGTTTGTTTTTCTTTTCTTAAGAAAAAATCAATAAGAAGTTGAGTCAGTAAGAGTGAAGGAATCCTTGGAGGGATGTACCAATGAGTAGAAAAACTAGTTGGAGAACCTTTTGCAGGAATGCATAGAAGTGTTCCATGAGCCTAAGGGGATACCTCCTAAGAGGGGGTAGAGCATGAGATACAACTATTTCCATATTCTCCATTTCCAATCATTGTATTGTATAGTCAATTTGTCATAGAAGCAGATGAAGAGAAGAAGCAATTGCAGCAGTTGTTGGAGCAGGGTGTGATTCGACCAAGTACCTCACCTTTTGGGTCACCTATCATCATAGTACCCAAGAAGGACGGGACTTGGAGGACTTGCATTGACTACAGAGCATTGAACAATATCACACTCAAGAATCGATACACTATACCCAGGATCGATGATTTGTTGGACCAGTTGCAGCATACCAAGTGCTTCACCAAGTTGGATCTCAAATCGAGATACCAACAGGTGCGAGTGAAGGAAGACGACACCTAGAAGACATCCTTTAATACTAGGAAAGATATATATGAATGGTTACTAATGTTGTTTGGTTTATGCAATGCACTAGCTACTTTTATGTGTTTGATGAATGATGTATTACACTTTTTCTTAGATTTGCTTGTTATAGTATATCTAAATGACTTATTGCTTTATAGTGCTACCTAAGAAGATAATATCTCACATCTCAAGAAGGCACTTGTGCTCTATCATGTTATGAAAAGTAAGACAATAATTCCATAACATATCATTCCTGTGGAGTTTGTAGCCCACCCTTTCCAATGGAAAACCATTTTCAACCAAGATTCATTTATTCACTAACTCAACCAAGGGTAGGGACCCATATCCTTACCTGGAATTTGTTGATTGAAGTATAATGCCTTGTCTGTCCCCCACAAGCAGGTTAAGTGTTGGTTTTTGGAGGTTACATGTCTATTTTTACTATTTCATACATCAACTATGGCCTAATCCACTTTCATTTTAATCTTCTATGGCTAAATGATCCAAAATAGTTAATCTCCCTCCTATGTATACTAGTTTCCTATTATGATAGGCTTGTGATTATAAGCATTATAGGGAAAGATGGAGGAGGAAATATGGATATTGTCTAGTAAGAAAGATCATTGAGGGATGAAGTAGTCCAATATTACCTCTGCAATATGGCTAGGTCTAAACCTTGTGTTTGTCTATGTGTAATTTCTTTTTTTTGGCCCAAGACTGAAGATGCCCCAATTTGAGAGTAAGTTGTCAAAAATTTCATGGATATGATCTCAAGCTAAATATTCTATTATTCTTAGATAAAGAAAAAAATGCATTTAAGTCACAAACTAGGATTCTATTATACACAAGCATAAAGTCATGAAAACTTGTCAAGGACAAACAACATTCTTATTTTTCATGATAATGGATTGGAGCATAGATGTTAAAGAGATAAATCCATTAACCAAAAGATTTTAAAGACACAAGAGTGAAGGCCTAGTGTTGGGTGACATGAAAGTAAATGGGTTCTGCAATTAAGCCATCCTATAGCATGCATATGCCCATTGAAGCTCCCCTTGTACTTACCACTCCCCCTACATTGCATTCCATATTTTATTAGGTAACTCTAGAATTTTATTTTATTTTTATTTTGTTTCATGGAGGAGGAATATTTATGGGTGCTTTCATCTAATCGTATTTGTGTTGGTTTCTTGCTTTGCTTCCTCACACATCCCTCTACTATTATAGAAACCAAATTTCATTATTTGTGGGATGGAGGTATGACACCACTATAGAAGGTAGTATCGAGTGTCAATTATGAGCCTAGGTTATTGCATTTGTTTGCTTCTTCCTCTCTCTTTTCTCTATTTTCCTTTCCTCCTTTTTTTGTTAATCTTTCTTGACCTCCTCATCCGATTGATGTTGGGTTTTTTTTTAGTCATTAGAGCACTTAAAAAGGGATAAGGAGCATGAGAGGGGGGTGGGGGAGCAGTCCTTGGAGAGCCATGGTAGAGAATATTGGGAGAGAAAAATAGAGGAAGGGATGGACTAAGAAGTAGATGGAGGGGGGAGAGGGGTTTATGAAAAGGGGACATATGAGATAGGAATGAGGACAAAGGAGGAGGAGAAGCCAGTATATGGTGAGGATGAAGGACAAGGAGGCACAAAGATAGAAGGAAGCATAGGAGAAAACACAAAATGGGAAATCAAATTTGGGTTAGACAACATAAAATATCAATTTCTATCAATTGGGTTTATCCCTTTATGAATTGTTGAGTTTGGTGAGATTGGTTGTTTAGAGCCCAAGATTTTCTTTACTTGTTGGCATTAATCTGAGTATTTTCAAGGAGGTTCTCTTGTGGATGTAACCTTACAATATTTGAAAAAATGACCATATTCATGACATGACTTACATTTTAAGGTGCATTAGGTGGTTTTAGGAGAGGTTGATGGATTTTGGGGGTTCCTTCTCCAAATAATTTTCTATGCAAATACGAGCTAAAAAAACATACCTCCTTTTGGATTGGATTTTTCAATGAAATTTCTGAGAGCATTGCCAAGCCAATGGCCTCTAGAGATTCATTGCTCTAACAATAAAGGGGTAGATGAAGGAGATGAATCCACATAGGAACCATTGAAGAGATTTCTACCTCCAAATCTAAGTATAAAGTTCAACAATTCAAATGCAACATCCTTGGTCCCATTAAGTAGGATCCATCATAGAAATGATATCTTTTACTTTGTTAAACTCAAAGGAAAAAGTGTAGAAACCCTACCACAAAAGAAATAAGAGATTTCCCCTTTAACAAATTTCATCCATTTCTTCTGAACCCATTGATCCATAGTATAAAGTCCATATACCTGTAATTGACCAATAAGGGCATGTTCAACCAAGGTGAAGGATTTGGAGAACAATGTAGTGGCATGAAGATTCACATAAAGAGAAATGGTGTTCTTCACAAAATTTACAAGTGCTTCAAAGTTTGAAGGATACCAATAGCTAGAAAGCAAGGGCCTCATCACATAAGGACAAGGGGACAAGGGAAAAACCATGGTTGAAGGACTAGGGGATTCTTATGCTAGAACAATGTCAAGCAAGGTTTGATCTGTGCACTGAAAATATTTGGTTCAAACATATATGGGTCTTGTTGCCATATTTTCCTTTGTCCATGTGTCACATAGATTCCTTTGAGGCAGTTGGAAATCACTTGGGGAAATTCCTTCATGTGGGTGATGAAGTACTAAAGAGTATGGAAAAGTGGTTGGATTGTATGCTAGTTGAGATAGATGTGACTAAAGGCTTCCTGGAGGAGATCAATATTAAATGGCATGGATGGAAGTATAACCAAGAATGGTTATTGGGTTTTACCCTTTCAATGTTCAAAATGTCATGAGGTCGGCCATCTATGGAGGTCATGCAAAACCTCAAGTTCTGGGTCTACTAGTGACGAGTCTAGTTTCTATGGGGAAGGGACAACTGATGATAATTGTGAATCAAATGGCGACGAGGACACAGGGACCAGTCAATCGTCCAAGATGACTCCCTAGTAGGATGCGATATTTGTAGATCTTCCAGATATTATCGGTAAGATTCATCATATAGATCTGTCTCTGTTTAATTCTTTCACATCTAAAGATATTCATCATATTACCAGTAGTTCTCTAACTGATAAGTTGTTTCCAAAGTATTCATTGAATTGTGGTGGTGGGGTGGAGGGTTAGGGGAATGCCTCTATTCACTCGGGTGATATATCACCTTTTCTCACACCGGGGGTTAATGGGAAAATTCCTTCTATTGGGATATGGGATCTAGAAAACATTATAGCTGAAACGCACACCTCGGTTGAAGGACCAGAGTGTTTTTTTTTTGGGGGGGGGCTTGGGGATGCATCAACTGAATGGGGAAAGTGGGGATGGGAACATGCATACACTATCACCACTACAGTATATGAAGGTATTACCCGATGGAACTTTCGAATCAAAAGATTTAAAAGCTCATGATAATCAAAAAGGAAAAAACCAAAGCAGGGTTCTTTGATGGGGGGTTTGGGGGTGGATCTTTCCCTTCTAAAAACTAGAAGCGCGAGGAAAGAGGTGAGAAAGAATGACATAATAGACAAGGAAGAATGATCTACTGTTGAATCTTTCAATAACACTAATCTCAGGGTGCTTAGAGTTAATAAATCCTTTTCTTAGGCAAAAAAATGAATATCATCTCCTTTAATATCAGGGGAGTGATGAACAACTCCAAGAAATCATCCCTTAAGAGATTATTTGCAGAAGTTAAACATGATGTTATTTTTGTACAAGAGACCATGGTTTCTGAGGAAATATCTCAATTTTTCTTTGCTTCTCTACTGCTAGGGTGGGAAATGGATACCATAGATTCAAAGGGTCTATCAGGTGGGCTTCTATCTGCATGGAATCCTAAAGTTGAAATATTCTCGTCACACCATACTACTACAGCCATTATAATGATTGTGAAATATGCAGGTTATGATGAGGAACTTCATTGATAAACTGCTATGCACTATATACTAATAGGGAACTCTTTTGGAGAAATATTCAAGATGATGGCATATTGAGGCTCCTGTCGCTCATTCTTGGTGGCAATTTAAACTTGACCTTTGGAGCGGCAGATATTTGGGGTGATAAAGATAGACTAGACCATATGGGGGACTACTTTCAAAATATGTTTTCATCCAAAGGGTTGATATATATATATACCTCCACATACTCCAACCTGGAGGAATAAAAGGGTGGAGGGGGGTGGGGGAGGTTGTTGCAAAAAGGCTGGATAGGTTCCTGATATCTAAAATTTTGATTGAGATGGTGGGAAGATATAGAATATGGGTCGGTAAGGTACCTATATGTGATCACTGGCCTATTATTCTTCAGTTGGATATCACTTGTCATAAGATTTTCTATCCCTTTAAATTTAATCATCTTGGATACACGAAGGAGATTTTTGTGACTTGGTAAAAAATACATGGGTTGGGATGGATTTTTCAGACCAGACATCTGATATGAAAAGGTTGGTACTAAAGCTTAGATATTTAAAAGAGGTAGCTATTAGGTGGGAACATAATAGAAAAAAGGATCTTTACAAGGAATTAATGGACGTCGAGGAAGAACTTGGAATTTACTTTGCAGATTGTAAGTCTAGATCTTCCCCCCCAAATATACTTGAACGAGTCAAACTACTAGAGAAAACCATGACACATTGTCTGCTAATGGAAGAAGAGAGGATGAGAATAAAGAGTTGGGATATCTGGCTTAAGCTGGGTGACTAGAATAAAAAATTCTTTTATCAATTTGCAAATGATAGGAGGGTACATAATTCAATATGGGATATCAATGGGCTAGATGGAACCCTGGTAAGAGATACATATGGTATAAATTCAGAAGCGATTAAGCACTTTCATCTATATTTTCAGACCGTGGGAAATCATCCATTGTGGATCGAATGAATACTATAATATATATATATATGCCCAAAATCGTTTCTCCTCAACAAGTCTCTTTCGAGACACAAGAAGTTACCTTAGAAGAAGTGGAATTTGTTTTAAAAGGTTTTTCTAAATCGAAGAGTCCTGGCCCAAATGGATGGATTGTCGAACTCTTCCTAGAATTTTTTGACATCATGGGAGAGGATATTAGAAAGATGTTGAAGAATATGGACAAAAAGGTAAGGTTTATGATGAGCTCAACTCTACATATATTGTTGTGATCCCAAAGACACATAAGTCTGTATCTTTTAACAATTTTAGACCCATATCACTTTGCAATCTGATATATAAGGTCATTGCCAAGATTATTGTGAAGAAGATAAAGTCGTTTCTATTTAGAGGCATATCTAAAGAACAATTTGGATTTCTGAACAATAGACAAAAGCATGATGTAGTGGTGGTGGCTCAAGAAGTACTACATAGTATCAAAGCTCAGAGGATACCTTCGGTTGTGTTGAAACTAGACTTGGTAAAAGCATACGACAAGGTGGATTTCAGTTTCTTGAGATTGATCTTATTACATATTGGTATTGATCTAAATTCTACAAATTGGATCATGGCATGTGTTGTATTAGCAAATTATTTGGTACTAATTAACGGTTCTCCAACCAAATTATTTAGAGCCATAAGGGGGGTGAGACAGGGTTTTCCACTATCTCCTCTACTTTTCCTTCTCATTATTGAGGGGTTAAGTATAATTATTAAAGGTTATAGAGAAAGAGATGTAGTCAAGGGTATCATGGTGGACTCTCTTATCAGGATCACTCATCTATTATTTGTGGACAAAGTCATGATATTCAAAGAAGGTACTTCGGTTGAATGGAGCCAATATAAATAAATACTAGATATTTATGCAATTCCTCAGGAATGCTCATCAGTGAGAGTAAATCATATGTTTTTTATCACATTATCAAGGATTCAAAGATTCTGCATCTAAAAGATATTACACCCTTTAATTTTTCCTGGGTAGAGGCAGGAATCAAATACTTAGGGTACATATTGAAACCCAACAATTACTTGACAAAGGATTGGTTCTGGCTAATTAAGAAATTTGATGCCCGTATCAATCATTGGAGCTTAAAATGGATTACAAAAGGAGGATGGTCAATTCTTATCAACTCGGACCTTACAAATATCCCAGTATACTAGATGTCAATCTATAAAATCCCAAGGGCTATTTTGCATGCTGTAAATTGCAGGGTTTTTCAATTTTCTTTGGGTTGTATCCTTGGATAACAAGAAGTTTCATCTGGTTGGTTGGGAAAATTGGCTAAACCAAAAGGTATGGATGGTTGGGGCATAAAAAACAATTTTCATTTTTCAAAAGCACTAAATGCCAAGAGCCTCTAGAGGGATTTATTTACTGATAATCTATGGCATAGGATCATTATGGAAAAATATTTCAGGAACATTTCTATCGAGCAATGGATCGGAGCCCCGTAGAAGGTGAATAAAGGAGTATATTTTGAATGGAATAGTATTGTATCAGCCTTCGATATTATGGGGAGATGGATTGTGTGGATACTTGGTAAGGGGGACCACATCAGAGTTGGAATCGACACCATTATTGCGGGGCCTGCGAAATACAATTTATCTCAGGATACTATCAACCAATTGAGAGATGTATTCAAACGCTGGATCAAGTGGCAGGTGATACAAAGGATCCTGGGGGATTCAAAGGTTATCATAGGGTGGGAAAAGGGAGATACTCATTTGAATACAACTCACCTTTACTTCTGGAAGCAACAAATATTGGACATCATTAAAAGAAACCCATGTATTCCATTTGATCATATTTATCAAGAATATAATTTGATGGTAAATGATTTGTCCAAATTTGCTATTAGATTGCCAGAAGGTCAGATTCATTACATCATATATTAGCATTCATCATTACTTGAACAGGGGAAAATAGATATATATAATTCTCTCTGAAGTCTACTCACCCTTCAGGACAATCAAGTTCAGCCATTTTGGTGATATCAATATGAAATATTTGGATCTTTTTCAGCATAATGTCATATACTACTCTTATATTTACCTTTTGCTATTACTATCATGCTACATCATTTTTGTTGTTGGAGATTTTATATGATGCGTAGGGAGATTTCTTGTTCAATGCTTGTTGAACAACTACCCATATGATCAATGATTCTATCCTATGATACATTGGATTGGAGACTATTTTCTTCTTTATGGTGACTCATATTTGTTTATCAATATTCATGTGACCCTTATGGGTTATTGGTTATCCTCTTATAGTTGTCTATTATTTCTAGATCTTAAGAAGTAGATATTATGTTTTCATGGGCTAGTATATAGTAATACTTTGTCATTGACCATATCTGATATCAAACTTACATATATTAATCTATTTATATATTAAGCCATATTTATATTTTTAATATAAAAATATAATTTTTTTATTTGTTAAAAAAAAACAAAGAAATATAGAAGCTTCCCACCTAAATGGATGGCCAAAATCAATATTTATTGTTATTCTCACTTTTGATTGAAAAACAACAACTTCGTCGAGATAAACCAACCGTAATTGAAAGTATCACGTCGATTACAAATTTTGTTGTCAAAACTTGTCGCAGATTAAATAGTCGTAATATTTTTTTTTATTTAATATAGCACGAAAGTGGAGCCTTCTTCCGTCGTTCGCATTTTTCCTCCTAATAAATATCAAACAACTTAAATTTGAGAAAATACATATTACACCAATGAAATATATATCATCTGGCCTATTAGCTCAGTTGGTTAGAGCGTCGTGCTAATAACGCGAAGGTCGCAGGTTCGAAACCTGCATGGGCCATTAACCCGAACGTCGTAGCTGCGAAACCTGCATTGGCCATTGTTTTGTGAAACAACTAATATATAATTTGTTCTACAGCTGTCTGTTATTGTTTTGAACGCACGAGGGTTTCGAGGGTTTATTATATGTTTCTTTCCTGCTAATCACACGAAGGTCGCAAGCTCGAAACCTATAATTTGTTCTGCAGCTTTTTGTTCATTGTTTTGAATGCTCGAGGGTTTATTATATATATTTCTTTCCTGCTAATTACACGGAAGTCGCGGGTTCGAACCTCTAATTTGTTCTACAGCTTTTTGTTCATTGTTTTGAATACTCGAGGGTTTATTATATATATTTCTTTCCTGCTGATTACACGAAGGTCGTAGGTTCGAAACCTGCATAAGCCATTATTTGTGAATAATTTTGAGCATTTTAAGTTACTAAACTTCCAGACCTGCATAAATCAGTTTCTGTGAATCAATGAATGTATATAATTTACTACTGTGCCTTATGCTCATTGTCTTTATTTCGTGAATGAATATGGCAATATACAGAAAACGGTTTCTGGCATTCAATGGTATAACCTAATTTCGGTTTTGGCTATGCTTTGTAAATCACGAAACCCTCTGTTTAGAGATTTCAAAACGAAGATCGGCCTGGGCACCGTCCGGGCTTGAGCCTGAGCCGGAGCCGGAGACCAACCATGTTTCTAGAGATTGAAAACTTAAAATTCGAATTTGGCGCCGCCCGGACTTGAACCGGAGACCTTCAGTGTGTTAGACTGACGTGATAACCAACTACACCACGGCACCCATGTAAAAATGTTCTTTCGAATTGTTTCAGACGGAAATATTAACATTAACATATTTTATTATTACATTAAAAGCTACGGTATTTGATGCTTTAACAGCTTAATTCATTTCCCTTATACCTCTTTTACTTAATCATAAAACATACTTTCCAATCTAAATAAATTCACCTAAAATTACAACATTTTACATATATGTTTAATGTTACAAGTTAAACCGAAATAGAAATTATGATTCAGAAATTAATTTAATCGTAATTTATAGATCGATTTAAATTATTTGACTTAATTTTGTATAATTAATTATACAAATTTTATTATTATTTTCACTAAAATTATTAATTAGTTTAAATAATTTTATATAAATTATATAAAATTTATTAACATCATGCATTTTATATATTTATTTTATTTTTTACATTTTATTTTATTTAATCGTAATTATGCTTAATTCACATTCAACTATGAATCAACACATTTCGTATCGTACACAATGAATGTATGAAAAAATAAAGTCCCATGCCAAATGAATCTAATATAACGCATCTTATGTGAGTATTATATTTAACGGAGAGATGGTTTTATATTTGCTTATTAATGTGGGTTATTTCATATATATTTTTTATAGAATGAATTATGAAAAACTTTAAGATTTTTTTCATTTTGAAGATGGTATGAGGTAAATTGTTTGGAAACAGTTTTGGTAACCTAATTCAATTAAAATATCAAGTGTGATTCTCAACATTCACATAGATAATAAAAAAATTAAGGACTTGATTTCATGACTTAATAATTGTAACTCACAACACTATACCATTTGACTTAACCTATTGGACTGTTTGACTAACCAACATGGATCCATCTTAATTCTAGCTCTATCAAAGGCCAGAGGGATCAAATCCCTTGAGGTGCAAAGCTTTGAAGTTTAAGAGTCGAAAAGTTGTTTGCGCCTCAACGAATTTGATCCCTCTTAGCATTTGATAGAGTCGGGATAAAATAGTTCTATGTTGGTTTATAACATTTTCAATTTTGATATGTTTCTCCTCAAATCTCACATAACACAAGATAACTTCAATATAACCTATTTCAAATATGTTGATTTTCTCAATGGTTACAATAGTGTTTAGATGCGCAAGATCAACAATATCGACAGTGGTGGCATTAAGGACAAGTTACAAATTGATGGTGATGACTAGTATTCTTGCACATGAGTTAAAGGTAACTTAAATTTTACTGGGTAACAATGGTTGTTTTCTTGTTGGTAGTGAATAGTAACAACAATAATTCTGAATAAAATTGTATGTGAATGTTATTTCTTATTTTTCCTACAGTGGATCAATTTAGTTATGTAGAGATGCATTTGGAGGGTATTTGGCTAGCTTCAGTGGTTCTATAATTCTCTTTCTCTCTTTTTCCATAAGAACGAATTAGGAAACTCTAGTAGCATTTCATTGAACAAAGATATTTTCAGTTGGCATAGAGATATCTTAATTATGTGATTTAAATCACATAGGTTGGAAAAAAGGTGCCCGCCAAAATTCTAAATTTAAATCACGCATGTGTGTAGTTTAAAACATAACGCGCACGCACTAGAAGCGCGATCACGCTAGTTTGTGCGCACACGTTAAAGACACGTGCACACACTTGTTAAGTAAAAACTTTGTTTTGATGAGGATCACGATGACTATGACTATGATGACGATGATTATGATGATGATGATGATGATTACGATGATGAGGATGATGATGTTGATGACGACGATGATTATGAGGAGCATGAGGAGGATGAACAATGATGGTGATGATGATGAGGAGGAGGAGGAGGATGATGATCACGATGACTATGACTTTGATGACAGTGATTATGATGATGATGATGACGTTGATGATGACGATGATGATGATGATGAGGATGATGATGACTATGATGATGAAAATGATGGTGATGGTGATGATGAGGATGAGGATGAGGATGAGGATGAGGATGATGATGATGATGACGATGATGAGGAACAATGATGATGATGATGAAAGGTTTAGTTGAAACTTTGCTTTGATTTTATTTTCAAGCATTTGCAATGCACTGATGATGAGGAGGAGGAGGATGATGACAATGATGATGATGAGGATGATGACTATGATGATGAGGATGAGGAGGAGGAGGATGATGATGATGATGATGGCGATGACGATGATGATGGCGATGATGATGATGATGATGAACAATGATGGTGATGATGATGATGATGATGAGGATGAGGATGAGGATGATGATGAGGATGAGGATGATGACGATGATGAACGATGTTGGTGATGATGATGATGATAATGATGACAATGATGATGATGAGGATGATGACTATAATGATGATGAGGATGATGATGATGATGATGACGATGACAGAGATGATGAAAAATGGTGGTGATGATGATGATGATGACGACGATAATGATGATGAGGATGAGGATGATGATGAGGAACGATGATGATGATGATGATGATAGGTTTATTTAAAACTTTGCTTTGATTTTATTTTCAATCATTTGCAATGGAATGATGATGATGAACAATGACGATGATGATGACAATGATGATGATGAATATGACTATGATGATGATGATGATGACGACGACGATGATGATGATGATGATGAACAATGATGGTGATGATGATCACGATGACTATGACTATGATGACGATGATGATGATGATGATGATGATGATGATGATTACGATGATGAGAATGATGATGTTGATGATGACGATGATGATGATGACTATGACGATGAACAATGATGGTGACAATGATGATGATGATGATCACGAGTAGTATGACTATGATGACGATGATTATGATGATGATTACGATGATGAGGATGATGATGAATATGATGGTGATGATAACAATGATGATGATGAGGATGATGATGATGATGATGAGGATGATGATGAGGAGGAGGAGGAGGAGGAGGAGGAGGAGGAGGAGGATGACAATGATGATGATGAGGATGAGGATGAGGATGATGAGGATAATGAGGAGGAGGATGATGATGATGATGATGATGATGACGACGATGATGATGAACAATGTTGGTGATGGTGATGATGAGAATGATGACAATGATGATGATGAGGATGATGAATATGATGATGAGGATGAGGATGAGGATTATGATGATGATGATGAACAATCATGGTGATGATGATGATGATGATGAGGATGAGGATGACAATGATGATGATAGGTTTAGTTGAAACTTTGCTTTGATTTTATTTTCAAGCATTTTCAAAGGAATGATGATGATGACCATGACGATGATGATGAACAATTATGATGATGAGGATGACAATGATGATGATGAGGAGGAGGATGAGGATGACGATGTTGAAAATGATGATGAACCATGGCGGTGATGATGATGATGTTGTTGGGGAACAATGATGATGATGACGATAGGTTTAGTTGAAACTTTGCTTTGATTTTATTTTCAAGCATTTGCAATGGAATGATGAGGATGAACAATGATGATGATGATGAGGAGGTCCGAGGATGATGAAAATGATGATGATGATGATGATGATGATGATGATGATGATGATGAACAATGATGGTGATGATGATGAGGAGGAGGATGATGAGGATGATGATGATGATGATAACTGTGACTATGATGACGATGATTATGATGATCATGATGATGAGGATGATGATGTTGATGACGAAGACGATGATGATAATGAGGATGATGATGACTATGGCGATGAACAATGATGGTGACAATGATGATGATGATGATGATGACAATGACGATGATGATGACGATGATGATGATCACGAGTAGTATGACTATGATGACGATGATTATGATGATGATTACGATAATGAGGATGATGATGACTATGATGTGATGATACCGATGATGACGATGATGAGGATGAGGATGAGGATGAGGATGATGAGGATGATGACAAGGATGATGATGATGAGGATGAGGAGGAGGAGGAGGATGACTATGCTGATGATGATGAGGACAAGGATGATGATGATGATGATGATGATGATGACGATGATGATGAACAATGTTGGTGATGGTGATGATGATGATGATGATGATGATGATGATGATGATGACTATGATGATGAGGATTAGGATGAGGATGAGGATGATGATGATGATGACGATGATGACAATGATGATGAACAATGATGGTGATGATGATGATGATGATGATGATGATGATGAGGATGGGGATGAGGATGACGATGATGATGATAAGTTTAGTTGAAACTTTGCTTTGATTTTATTTTCAAGCATTTTCAAAGGAATGATGATGATGACCATGACGATGATGATGAACAATGATGAGGATGATGAGGATGATGATGAGGATGAGGATGAGGATGAGGATGAGGATGATGACTGTGATGATGATGATGATGATGATGAGGATGAGGATGATGATGAGGATGAGGATGAGGATGACGACGATGACAATGATGATAAAAAATGACGGTGATGATGATGATGATGATGTTGAGGAACAATGATGATGATAGGTTTAGTTGAAACTTTGCTTTGATTTTATTTTCAAGCATTTTCAATGGAATGATGATTATGACCATGACTATGATGATGATGATAAGGATGAAAGTAGTGGTGAATATTATATTGTAAAAATACTCGAACACGTGTGAATACGAAGTCGTTGTTGAAGAACGTTAGTCATTAAACAAGATAAACGTTAGTGAGTAAATGCTCTAAATGTTAGGAAGAAGCGCGTGCACATCTAATTGTGCGTGTATGTAAAACCGCGTGTGCAGTCTTATTAACGCGTGTACGTGCTCAAATACGCGTTCGTGCACCTGTTATTAGTTTAAAAAAATAGAGCTCTGGATTCCCGGGATTGCTACCAATTTTCATGGGTTTTCTATAGCTGTTCGCGCATTTTGTGCTCCTGAACTCTGAAATTTGGCTCACACTCCATCACCACTCTTTGATCTATTGGATAGAAGTTCACTCTTGGAATCTAACAAACATAGTCAATGGTCTTAGAAGTTAGTGGAAATATTCAAACTACAAGTTTTCATTGCAAGAAGAGATCTTTTTGAATAGGTATGGTGAAGTGTAAATAATTGTTTTAATTCACAAGATTTTAGATCATTTCATTGATTTATGTTTTATGATACGCCTACGACAATATCTCTCTCATAGACAACATTTAAATTCACAAGAAAAATTCCCAACTTCACATCTAAACAAGTCTCATATTCTCCATACAAGATGAAGTATGCAATGTTAACTAATTTACATTTGCACATGAATATATTTTGATTTCATTGAATGATGGCATAGATGAAGTTATCTCTTGAGACTCTTCAATTTATAAAAAACCTTTGAAGTAATCATGGGAGAGGGTCCATATTGAATAGTTCACCAAGTTGTCCATATTCTTTATACAAGATGAAGTATGCAATGTAGACCGTAATAATAATTTGCACATGAATATATTTTGATTTCCCACACAAGGATGACATATATGAGGTTCTCTATTGAGACTATTCAATTTGTATAAAAACCTTGGAAGCATTCATGGGAGAGGGTTCATATTGAATAGTTCACCAACTTGTCCATGCTCTCCTCTTCATGCTAGATTTATCATAACATGCCTTTGAGCTTAACAAGGATGCCTTTACCTCAATGATTTCTCCTTTTTTTGAGGGATTTGCAACCTCCTCATTGTGTAATTAGTCAATTTGTTCTCTTAATAGTTAACTTGTAACTTAATGAGTGTAATTTATTCAATTTATTCCCAAGACATCCAAACACCAACTTGTGTCTTCCCTCACAACTAATGTGGCATATTACGTGTAATGTCATCTCGTTCGAAGGTGTTGGAAATGAAGAATATTTCACTCATCTTCTTTTGACTTCCAATACTTTTTTAACACAAAGGAAGTCATAATCCTATAGTTGTAATACCTGCAGACTTGACTCTCTTTACTTGACTCAAATAGAGTATAGAAATTAAACTTTGGTTCGAACATAAAGAGAAACCTTTAATCAACGTTTATATATCAATGCCAATAATTACCATACTAATATATATGTAATTTAGTTAATTATGTTGGAATGCGTCATGTTTCTTGTATAATGGAACTAACACCTTATTTGTTGCTTCTTATGTAGGGGTAGACCTCATAGTTTTGATAAAGAAACTTTTGGAGATGGGAAACTCACGTAACATCGCAAGAAAAACTAGAAGGAATATGCCCATTGAAAAGGAAAATGAGGTAAGGTTAAAGGGTAGGTTGGCAATGGAGAGAGTGAGACATGGTCCAGACATTTCCACTGATACTGTGACCGATCCTAACATAGTTGATGACATAACAACCTCTACTTTAGAACCACGGGTGAAGCGGTTGCATGCAATGGACCCAACTCAAGTTCCAACATCAACACAGTCTCCAACCAACAATCCATCAACGACCCATATTGAAGCTCTTGAAGACATAGGTATATTGAGAGACACTGAGTGTGAATCGTTGGACCTAGGAGCAATGATTAATTTGAAATCTCTCCAAGAAGACCACAACCATGTCTAGCACACTCCCAATATGGACCGACATGTGAATGAAGAACCACAATAAAGAAGCGCTGGGATTCATAGCTCATGTCCACCTTCCCTACCTCAACTGTCTACTGCAAGAAAAAGGAGTCCTAGACGTATCCATGTGGATGAAATTTGTTTGTCAGGCCTTGAATGTAAGTTTCCCAAATGCACTATCGATTGGCAATGTAGCAAATTAATGAAGGAATACTTTGAATCCAAAGGTGATGCAGGTAAATGTCAATTATTACTATGTTTATTAAAGTCAAATTGTTTAGTTGTTGTTAGGAGAATTCTGGGCATAAAGATGGTTAGAAGTTCAGAGGCTAACAATCATATTGTTAGAAATCTCCAATCTTCTTTTAATGCGATTGGGAAGACGTCATGTACTAAAGATATTTGTGCGGCTCGTCGTGTGTTATCAGAATAAGTTGTAAGCAAGTCCACACGGGACCGTCGCCTCCTTTCACACACTTCTCAGATACTTAAATTAAATAGAAAAATTGTTTTGAAGTACTCTGTTATAAGAGAAAATATACAGACTCCAGGTGGAAAATATTGTTGGGATTTTGTTGACAGGTTGCCTCATCGAGATATGAAGATAATTAATGCTGTTAAGGACTCAGTAAAAAATTTCTGGCATGATCATACCATACCTTCATCTAATCAAAGAGATGTGCTAAAGCTGAGAAAAGGTTCTACTGAACGTTAACCCCACGTCAAACACTTCCTTGACACAACATAGACTGAACTCTATGAGAGATTTAGGAATGAGCACACACAATTGAACTTGGGCCAAAGGTTCTTTGAGAAATGTAAACCATGGTACATTCGTTTATGCATTGATCGAAACAAATGCTGTTGTAGATACCATGTAGAATATGAATATTTTTATGACACGTATAAACATATATTTTGTGATTTGCATACTAAACTTGAGCAGGGCTGCAATGAATCCGTAATACCACTGAATGCATTGAGAGATTTTATCGTCAGCATCATGCATCCAAGGCATGAAGGAAATAAATACTATGGAAAATCATGTCTATATGGGAATTGTTCCAGGTGCAGTGGGTTTTCTCTTTTGAACCGTTGCATTCATGGAAGCAATAAGCATCAATTTGGCAATATGAGCGTGAAGATGTAGAGCTTCAAGTACGTAACCTATCAATCAGATAATGCGAAGGAAAGTAAAAAGATTGCATTGGTGAAGTCACAGGTGCAAATGATTATTGCATTTTTTTCCTCTTACATGTTTAGTTTCTACATATACATTCTTTAAACGTCACATTCTAATACGACCCTTGTTTTCATGGCAATAGGTGTGGGTATGTGATTTTTTGATGGAGTTCTACAAGAAAACCGAGCAGTATGTTCAACATGTGCATGTAGCACGATGAAAGGATGAGAAGTATAGAAAATGTAGGGACAACTTTCCCATTGGTACCATATTGTCAATTGTGGATTTTGCAGAAAACTACACCCTTTAGCCACAAAATGAAATTCAAAGTCAATACTACCATTCCAACCAAGTCAACATCATGGTACATATTACGTCTAGGCATGGCCATGAGAGAAGCATTAACAACAAGATAATACAGAAGGAGACAAACTTTTACATAAGTGATGACAGATGCCATGATCTGCATTATGTGCAACATTGTTTTCAAATTTTCTATGATCAACTAAAGGAGGGAGATATACAAATGGATCAACATTGGATATGGTCAGATGGTTGTGCAGGCCAGTTCAAAAATGCTCATCTTCCAATGGATGAGTATGTTACATAAAACTTATAATGTGTCGCATATATGGAACTACTTTGAGATCGGACACAACAAATGTGATCATGACGGGGCCGATGCATGCATCAAGACCGCACTACGAAGGGAGGAGATGAGGTTTACTAGAAACCCCCATATCAAAGATGTAGAATCCATAGTTCAATGGCGCTCTGCAACAATGTCAGACCGAACTAAAGTGCAACATACATAAACGGGGGTAGGAAGGCTAGTTAGGAATTTTTGGCATGTGGTTGACATAGATCGATCACGTTCCTATAGTTGCGGCACAGTACAAGGAACACGTGGATTTTATTCTATTCGAAGCTCAAACAACCCCCTATTTGAAATATGGATGCAGAAACTTGCTTGTTTTTGCAGCCCTTATAGCAGTGATGAATGGGATGAATGCGAATGCATGGATCAAGTTGATGATTGGGATCATGTGTCACTTGCAGTAGACCCATGTGTAGTCAGTGAAAAAACCAACTTAGATGAGGGACATTCAGTGATTTCAACAGACTACGACCATATCTCAAATCTTGTACAACTAGAACACATATATGCAGTTGTTTCCCCGAAAGACAATGAATGGGGCACAGATTATTGGTTGGAAAGATGCATTCGAGGTAAGCAAATCCTAAATGGATCATTGATTGATGATGAATGCAATGAATTTCCTATTGGATCGATGGTGGTTGAGGGTGAATATCTTACACTATATGGGAAATCAAGAAGAACTAGTGGGCATGTATTCGTGGATTACAGACCAGGTTCTGTGGTCTATCACTTCACAAACTTGATTGTCAGCATGAACATCTTGTTATATTTTTAACATTAAGCTAGCATTATTAGGATCTTTAACTAAGAGAATAACAAGCACAACAATCAAACACAAGAAACAATTAACACAGTGTTTTTCCTCGGGGAAACCATAAATGGAGAAAACCCCGCAACTTCCTCAGAGATAGAATCAGCACCAAATAGCAAAGCCCCAAAAATAGTAAGGAGATCTCCCGACAGTAGTAACCTCTTTCTTCCTAGCCCCGGTGTCTTCTTCTTCCTCAGCTATGCGCTGCAACTGAGTGTGAGTGAGTGTGTGTTAAATAGAGAGGCTAGCTCTCTATTTATACTAATTCCCAACTTGACTAAACCCTACTAGGGCCGACTTCACTAGGTGAGTCTAACAACCCTAGTGCCCCGAAACTGTGGGGACTTTAACCCTTGAACAATAGGAGGGTTACCCATAATGACTTGACATGACTTGTTTACATTATAGATCCTCCCGATTGGAACATCGGGGCATGACATGACTCAATTACATTACAGACACATCCCAGAATAAACATCGGGGTACAAGACATAAGATACATAGGTGAATACATTCTGAAGTTACAAATACGTCAACACTCCCTCTTAACTAGGAAGGTATTCTTTCGACACAATTTTCAGCATTGGTCTTCTTCTCTGTATCGACTAGATCACCTCGGCAACGTCATCTTCAAGTTTTCTTCATCTTCAAGTCTTCTTTGTCTTCTTCGTCTTCTTCTTCTTCTTCATCTTTAAGTCGTCTTTGTCTTCAAGTATTCTTCATATTCAAGTCATCTTCTAAGTTATCTTCTTCTTCAAGTCTTCTTCATCATGAAATCTGGATCATCACGACTACTGGATCATCACTGCTGGATTATCATCAAATCTGGATCATCACTTGATCTGGATCATCATCAAGGTTGGATCATCATCACATCTAGATCATCACTTGATTTGGATCATCATCAAGTCTGGATCATCATCACATCTAGATCATCACTTGATCTAGATCATCACTTGATCTAGATCATCACTTGATCTAGATCATCATCATCGATGCTATCTCAAAATGGTGCTATCTCTCGATTCTTCTTGTCACAGGAAGTTCTACAGAGCCAACCCTTTTTCATGTTGGTTGTAGGCCTACCCTTCATGTAGGTCTTCAGCACTTATATCTGACCCTAAGTCAAAAAGGCCCACCGATCTCTTACATCTGACCTCATCTTGTGAGAAAGGCACGCACAGCATTCACATCTGACCTCATCTTGTCAGAAAGGCCTAGCACTCACATCTGAACATGTGTAAACACATCGCTCCAGAATGGCTCAACACTTACATCCGACCTCATCTTGTCGAAAAGGCTCTGCACTTATATCCGACCCCATCTTGTTAGAAGGGCACAACACTGACATATGATAATGTGTAAACACATCGTGCCAGAATGGCTCAGCACTTACATCCGACCTCATCTTGTCAGAAAGGCTCTGCACTTACATTTGACCATGTGTAAACACATTGCATCAAAAGGGCTCTCAGTCCCAGAATGAGGATTCCTGGTAACTGACTAGGTGCCACCATTCTCCTTGAGAATGGCATCAGCCCTTATATCTTATCAAGTGGGAACACATCCCTCAATCACATCAGAATGGCCATGCGCTCACATCTGATCATGTAAGACTACATCCTACAGTTATATCAAAATAGCCCTCAATCCTAGACTGAGTATTCTTGGTAACTGACCAGGTGCCTCCATTCCAAGAATGGCATTTACCCCTTACATATGATCATGTAGGAACCAATCCTACAATCACATCAGAATGGCTTAGCACTCACATATGCCATGGAAGGAACCAAATACTCTCACCATGATAGAATGGCTCAGCCCTTACATCTGACCATGGAAAGAACCTAATCCTCTCCCATGTTAGAATGGCTCTAGGTCTCATCATTTCCCCTTAGAGGGAACCTCTATCTGGAGAACACCAAGCTTCTCCATGAAGTACTCAAACTTCACTCTAGCCAATGGCTTTGTCAATACAACAGCTATCTATTCATCTGTCGCAACATACAAGAGCTTCACTGCTCTTCTCTGCACCATATCCCTGATATAGTGATACTTGATCTCGATATGATTTGACTTGTCATGGAACACTGGGTTCTCTGACAACTTCACACAACTTTGGTTGTCGCAATATATACAAGTAGCATTTAACTGGAGATCAAATAAATCAGACAATAGCTTCCTCAACCATACTGCCTCACAACTAGCTGAACAAGCTACGACATACTCTGCTTCAGTTGTACTCAGTGCCACACAGGATTGCTTCCTGCTAAACCAAGAGATCACACCTGATCCCATACTAAAGCAACACCCTGAAGTGCTCTTCCTATTGATGGCACTTCCTGCCCAATCTGAATCAACATAACCCTCCAGGTTAATCTTCTGATTTGCCATGTACTTAATCCCATAGTTAACTGTACCCTTCAGGTACCTCAGAATATGCTTTACAGCAATCAAGTGAACATGTCTCGGATCTGTCAAGAACTGGCTCAAGGTGTTCACAGCAAAGCAAATATCTGGTCTCGTGTTCATCAGGTACATCAAGGACCCAATAATCTGATGATACATCGTAGCATCAACTGCTTCTGATGAAGCATCACTCAATAGCTTCAGGTTCGATGACATAGGTGTGATTATGGCCTTGCAATCTATCCTTCCGAATCTCTTCAGAATATCTACTGCATACTTCCCTTGTCCAAGGAATATTCCATCCGCATTCTGCCACACCTCCATGCCTAAGAAATAGTGCATCATACCCAAGTAATTCATTTCAAACTCGATAGCAAGTTTCCCCTTCATATTAGCAATCAACCCATCCATACCTGTTACAAACAAATCATCTACATAGTAAAGCCCAAACTGGATAGGAAACCATCAATTCTACCGTACCATGTCCTGGGTGCCTGTTTCAAGCCGTAAAGGGATTTCTTCAATCTGCACACATGAGATTCCTTGTCATGTGTCTCAAAACCAAGTGGTTGTTCCATATACACTTCCTCTTCTACTACACCATTCAAGAAAGCATTCTTGACATCCATCTGGTGTATCTTCCATTTCATCACTACAGCCAGAGCAAGTACTAATTTGATGGAAGTGTATCTGGATATAGGTGCAAAGGTTTCTTCATAATCTATTCCTTCTTTCTGGGAGAAACCACAAGCCACGAATCTTACTTTATATTTCTCGATGCTGCCATCTGCAGCATGCTTGATCTTGTAGATCCATTTGGAAGTTACAATGGAATTCCCTTCTGTTCTTGGGACAACATCCCAGACATCATTCTTCATGATCGATTGATACTCTTCGATCATAGCATCCTTCCATTCTTTCCATTCTATCGCTTCTTCAAAGTTGGAAGGTTCTTTATCAATAATGTCAAATAGCAAGGCTACATAACTGGAACATGACCTATTTCTCTTTCTTCCTCTAAGTGTTTCTTCTGAAGCTCCATATCTTTCAGCACCTTGGATAATTTCACGTACCAAAGCAGGTTTCCTCTTATGAGGATTCTTCTCTAGAGGTGGATCTACAGGTTCTTAAGGTTCTTCTAATTCTAGATCTTCTTCTTGAATTTCTTCATTCATGGTTGTATCATGAACTCTAGGTGCTCTTGTTTATTCAGGTTCTTCAGCTGGTTTCTTCCTGGATTTGATGTAGGATGAATCTTCATCAAATGTCACGTCTTTGCTAATGTCAATCTTCTTGAACCCTGGGAAGTATATTCTATAAGCCTTCGAGCTTTCAGAGTATCCAACAAATATACCCTTCTTTCCTGAAGGATCTAACGTTGTTCTCTCTTCTTTCAGAATGTGTATGTACACAGGACAGTCGAATATTCTGAGATGGCTGACTTTTGGTTTCTTACTGGAGAAGACTTCTTCAGGAGTCTTGTTCTCGAGTACTCTGTGTGGAGTACGGTTCTGTACATACACCGTTGTTCTGGCAGCTTCTGCCCATAGATGCATAGGAAGATCTTGATCATGAAGCATAGCTCTTGCAGCTTCCATGATAGTTCTATTCTTCCTTTCTACAATCCCATTATGTTGTGGATTATATGGAGTGGATAACTCCCTCTTAATCCCTGAGTCTTTGCCTAACTCTTTGAATTCATTTGATGTGAATTCTCCGCCATTATCTGATCAAAAGGTCTTGATCTTCTTTTCAGTGTGGTTTTCGATCAAGGCTTTGAATTCCTTGAACTTGCTGAATACTTCATTTTTGTTCTTCATAAAGTATATCCATGCCTTTCTAGAAAAATCATCAATAAAAGAAACATAGTATGCATACCCTCTTAGTGATCTGGATGACATTGGACCGCATACATTGGAATGGATGATTTCCAAGATTCCTTTTGCTTTGCTCTCACTACTTGGAAATGTCTTCTTTGTGTTCTTCCCTTTTGCACATCCTTTGCATATACCTTCATGTTTTGTCTGCATTTCTGGTAGTCCTTCAACAACTTTGCTTGCAAGTGGTAGTGCTTTGTATTGCACATGTGCAAGCCTTCTATGCCAAAGCTCATTTGGTTCTACCGAGTCATGAACCAAAGCTTGTTCTGGTTGGCCCTTCAATTTGTATAGTCCTCCTTCTTGTTCCCCAATCACTACTGCATCATCGAAAGACTTTCCCTTTGGCCACATGAGGACTTGGCCATCTACAAATGAAACCCTCATTCCTTTTGCATCTAGTGCAGATACAGATAGGAGGTTCTTCTTTAGTCCAGGTACAAACAATACATCTTTCATCTTGATAGACTTTCTAGAGTCTAGTTTATAGGAGGATTCCCCACTACCTTTTATTGGATACTAGTAGTCATCTCCGAGTTTCACCTTGTGAGGTGATTCATGTTTAGATAGTTTTGCAAAGGATTCCTTGAATCTTGTCATGTGCTTGGAAGCACCACTGTCTATAAGCCAATCATTGCTGCCATGTGTGATATTTCTCGTGAGAGCAGAGATCAGAACATATTCTTCATCAATTGAAGAATCATCACTGACTTGTCTGTTTCTCTTTGTGGAAGGTTCATCATCCTCTGCAGCATGAGCATGATGTCTTCTCTTGTTTCCTTTCTTCTTGTGAGAGCTACTTTTGTTTCTAGGACAATCTCTAGCAAAGTGTCCTCTTTCATCACATGTATAGCAAATGAACTTAGACTTATCTCTAGGCTTTCTAAAGTTATTCCTTTGATGAGAGTACTTACTTCTGTGATGGCTAGATCTGGTTTTCTTGGATTGTACTGTGAGAGCTATATCTTCACTTTCCATATTTTCTTCTCGAGATGCTATCCGAGATTCTTCTTGAGAGCATTCTTCCCACAGTCTGCTAAACTTGACTAACTTCTTTCTGACACAGATCCCTTGAATGAAAGAGTCCCATGTCCTAGGGAGACCATTCAACGTGGTCATTACAATCTATGCATTCTCCACTTCTTCATCTATTGTTTCCAATTGTTCTTTGATCTGAGAAACCCTTGTAAAGTAAGACTGGATGGTCTTTGCATTCTGGATATTCACATTCTTCAACTGGTTCCTCAAGGTCATCTTCCAGTTTATGTTCTTTCCTTCAAACAATTTGGTTAGGGCATCAAACATAGCTTTAGGTGTCTTTAGGGAGGACACCTATGGTATGAGGTGATCCTTGATTGAATCAACAATAATCCTCTTTTCCATAACCAACTTCTTCTTATGTAAGGCCTTAGCCTCATCTCCCTCTAGAACTGGAATCTCCTCATTGATGTAGGAGTCCAACTCATTCTCTTCCAGGACCAGGGAGATCCTATACTTCCAGGCTCGGAAGTTATCAACTCCCTTGAAATTTTGATCAAGCTTGGTATGATGAGACATATTAAATGAGAGCCTCAAATGGAAATACAAAATATTTAGATCTTACCAGGTCAAGATGTCGGATCTGGATTTGGAGCTGAAATTCTGCAGGGCTGGTTCAGGAGCAGATTCGGGTTTTGCTTTTCTGGAGTTCTGTCGAACCAAATTATTTGATATTGATCCCTAACTTTGATTTTGAGGAGGATATCAATCCAGGCCTGGCCTCATTGAAAAAATCTACTTATGTGGAAGACCCTAATTTTCGGCAGCAGTGTCGGGTCCAAAACTGAAAAACCTCAGAATTGGATTCTGCTTTGACAGAAAGATGCACCCTAGGGAGGAGAGTTATTCCAACCTTATTTTGCTGAAAATATGTGGAGAGAGATCCAAAAATTAGGAATCCCTAGTTCCCGCAGCTGCACAGTATCTTCTTCTCAGGTTATCTATGATACCATGTTAGATTTTTAACATTAATCTAGCCTTATTGGGAGCTTTAACTGGGAGAATAACAAGCACATCAATCAAACACAAGAAACAATGAACACAATGTTTTTCCTCGGGGAAACCATAAATGGAGAAAACCCCGCAACTTCCTCAGAGATAGAATCAACACCAAATATCAAAGCCCCAAAAACAGTAAGGAGATCTCCCGATAGCGGTAACCTCTTTCTTCCTAGCCCCAGTGTCTTCTTCTTCCTCAACTATGTGCTACAACTGAGTGTGAGTGAGTGTGTGTTAAATAGAGAGGCTAGCTCTCTATTTATACTAATTCCCGACTTGACTAAACCCTACTAGGGACGACTTCACTAGGTGAGTCTAACAACCCTAGTGCTTCAAAAATGCAGGGACTTTAACCCTTGAACAATAGGAGGGTTACCCACAATGACTTGACATGACTTGTTTACATTATAGATCCTCCCAATAGGAACATCGGGGCATGGCATGACTCAATTACATTAAAGACACATCCCGAAATAAACATTGGGGTACAAGACATAAGATACATAGGTGAATATATTCCAAAGTTACAAATACATCAACGCATCTACAGACAATGTCAACCAAGAAATCAACCAAGGTACGTTACTTCTTGCCTCATTCAGAGCACGAGAGATTGATGGAGGCAATTAGAAACAGAGAGGATCTAGATGGCTATATTGAATGAGATCGGGTAATTGCGCTTACACTCCACTTGGGAGAAACCCTAGTTTTCAAAATATGGCCTGGATGCATGCCCGGGTTGTGCAGAGTTGGGTGGGAGGCCACCCTGGCCATAATCTCGTGCCACGATCCCAACGGAACCAACGGTTCATCCATCTAATCCCCGGTCAACATTCTATGGTGAGTTGTGCAAGAGGATTAAGCATGTGAGTAAGTGTATTTGAATTGTGCATTATGCTTTCATCTCTAAATTTTAATTGCTATTCTAGTAAGTTTTTATCCTTCTTCTATTTGAGTCAATAATTAGAATTGAATGTGAAAGAAGAAGGTATAACACAGAGAAAGGTCAAAGAGTTGTTCATGTTTAAGAGATACAGTTTCTATCATATACCATAGCTAAATACACCCATCTTAAGTCTTTTGGGACAACTCGGATTATGTCTTTCCAAGTAACATTTCTTATATTTTTTTTTGGAGAAATATAGTTCCTTGCTTGCTTGCATATTAAGTGTTCCAATTGGATCATAGGCAGTGGTAGAGATATGAGATAGTATACTTACTTCCACATTGATGGAAATAAAATCACATTCTAGAGATATCAGAGTTGGACTTGCTCACTATGGAGTAGACACCTGAGTAGTATGACAATTTTTTGTTCCTTATGTCACGTATAATCATCATGCCCAATATTTGTTGTGTTGGACCCAAATCCTTCATTGCAAATTGACTTCCCAAGTTCTTCTTCAACCTTTTAATCATGCTTTTACCATGCCCAACGATTACTCTATCATCCCGGACTGAAAGTGACCAAGTGTCCCTGAATGACATTTTCATGCGACTTCCAACTCGAAATAACTCGGCAACCGGAGGTTGAATCGACAATCCATCGATTCCATTGGTATCCTGGCGAGCCATTACCTCTAGTGGGCCCTCTCCACCAAGTCTACATGGCATAGTGACTTCAATGTGCATCGATTTCGTAAACTAGGGTTTTGCTCAGTTTCCTTCAATGCAACTCTCGCATTGGTGGGTCAACTTTGCAAAACCCTCCACCGTTCCAGTCTTGGTGGTGTTCCCATATTGGCATTAGCCATACACACCTGTTGGAGCCAACAAAATGCAATCTTGTTGCTCCATTTGTTTTTTTTTATCTTGGACCGAGAGTGACCAAGTGTCCCTAAACAACATTTTCATGTGACTTCCAACTCGACATAGCTCAGAAACCGAAGGTCAGATCAATGAGCCATTGACTCCGTTGGTCTCCTGGCATTCTATTACCTCTAGTGGGACCTCTCCACCGTGTTTGCATGGCCCAATGACTTCAATGTGCATCGCTTTCACAAACTTTCTTAGTTTCCTTCAATGCAACTCTCGCATTGGTGGGTCAACTCTGCAAAACCCTCCACTGTTCTAGTCTTAGTGGTGTTCCCATATTGGCATTGGCCATACACACCTGTCAGAGCCAAGTCCATGCAATCTTGCTGCTCCGTTTGGTTTTTCACTCCTGGACCGAGAGTGACCAAGTGTACCTAAATGAAATTTTCATGCGACTTCCAACTCGACATAACTCAACAACCAGAGGTCAGATCGACGAGCCGTCGACTCTGTTGGTCTCCTAGAATGACATTACCTCTAGTGGTCCCTCTCCACTGCATTTGCATGGCCCAATGAATTCAATGTGCATCGGTTTCGTAAACTACAGTTTTACTCAGTTTCCTTCAATGCAACTCTCGCATTGGTGGGTCAACTCTACAAAAACCTCCACCATTCCATTCTTGGTGGTGTTCCCATATCAATATTGGCCATACACACCTGTCAGATCCAATGACATGCAATCTTGCTGCTTCGTTTAGTTTTTTGCTCCTGGACCGAGAGTGACCAAGTGTCCCTGAA
Organism: Pseudotsuga menziesii; assembly: GCA_001517045.1. Taxonomy (NCBI): domain Eukaryota; kingdom Viridiplantae; phylum Streptophyta; class Pinopsida; order Pinales; family Pinaceae; genus Pseudotsuga; species Pseudotsuga menziesii. Next base: position 121,990 of record LPNX011174006.1, on the reverse strand, counting down.
AGACATTTTCATGCGACTTCTAACTTGACATAACTCAACAACCGGAGGTCGGATCGACAAGACGTTGAATTTGTTGGTATCCTGGCATGCCATTACTTCTATTCGGCCCTCTCCACCATGTTTTCATGTCCCACTGACTTCAATGTGCTACGGTTTCGTAAACTAGGGTTTTGCTTAGTTTCCTTCAATGCAACTCTCACATTGGTGGGTCAACTTTGCAAAACCCTCCACCGTGCCAGTCTTGGTGGTGTTCCCATATCAGCATTGGCCATACACACCAGTCGGAGCCAATGACATGCAATCTTGCTACTTGGTTTGGTTTTTCTCCGGATCGAGAGTGACCAAGTGTCCTTGAACGACATTTTCATGCGACTTCCAACTCGACATAACTCAGCAACCGGAGGTCAGATCAACGAGCCATCAACTTCGTTTGTCTCATGGCATGCCATTACCTCTAGTGGGCCCTCTCGACTACATTTTCATGGCCTAGTGACTTCAATGTGCTTTGGTTTCGTAAACTAGGGTTTTGCTCAGTTTCCTTCAATGCAACTCTCGCATTGGTGGGTCAACTCTGCAAAACCCTCCACCATGCCAATCTTGGTGGTGTTCCCATATCAGCATTGGCCATACACACCTATTGGATCCAATTACATGCAATCTTGCTGCTCCGTTTGGTTTTTCTCTCCCGAACCGAGGGTGGCCAAGTGTCCCTAAACGACATTTTCATGTGACTTCCAACTTGAAATAACTCAGTAACCGAAGGTCGAATCGACGAGCCATCAACTCTGTTGGTCTCTTGGCATGCCATTACCTCTAGTGGGCCCTCTCCACCACATTTTCATGGCCCAATGAATTCAATGTGCTTCGATTTCACAAACTAGGGTTTTGCTCAATTTCCTTCAATGCAACTCTCACATTGGTGGTTCAACTCTGCAAAACCCTCCACCATTGCAGTCTTGGTGGTGTTTCCATATCGGCATTGGCCATACACACCTATTGGAGCCAATGGCATGCAATTTTCCTGCTCCGTTTGTTTTTTCTCTCCTGGAGTGAGAGTGACCACGTGTCTCTGAACAACATTTTCATGCGAATTCCAACTCGACATAACTTGACAACCGGAGGTTGGATTGACGATTGATTGACTTCGTTGGTCTCCTGGCATGCCATTACCTCTAGTGGGCCCTCTCCACCACGTTTTCATGGCCCAATGACTTCAATGTGCTTCGGTTTCGTAAACTAGGGTTTTGCTCAGTAGATTTATTGATGTTGTAATTTGTTGTAATAAGAGGTTCTGGATATGTTATATGCTTGGAAAGAGTTCCCTAAGGGATGTATCTTCATGGTGTTAACGTACCCTTGGACTAGGGTTTATTTTGTTGGGTTGCCTTGTGATATTAGGATGAAGATAAGTGAAATATTGGACCATAGTGACCACCTTCACACACATGTTGAGGAGAAGCAAATGAGCATAGTAACCATCTTGGCACACATATTGAGGATAAGCATTGGAGCATTGTAACCAACTCTGACACATATGTCGAGGCATTGGGAATAAGAAGATGTGGTACACAACTAGATGAGGAATGCATTACATGAGGAAACTTGGATATGCATGAGGACACTAGGGTTTATATATGTAAGTAAACCTTTGAGAAGGAGATATAATACTAGAGGAATTGATGGTTGTCTTGCAAAATATATAGGTCTTGTTGTGAAGGAAAAGGAGGTAGAATTAGGGTTCCAAACCTGTAGAAGATACAAAGAAAATAGCTAATGTCTTTGGTGATATTGAAGTCTTGTTCTTGTGTGATACATGGAGGTTAGGGAAAGACCATGGAAACATTAACTTGATAAGTCTTGAGCTTCTTTTGATTCCTTGCTTAGAAGAAGATTTTTTTAAGTTTAGTTGATTTTCCATGGAGGTCTTGGTGCTTGTGTTGATGCAATAGTCAAAGACCTAGGGTTTGAGGAATCATCCTAGGATAGACATGTTGACGTCGAAACTAGTGCTAGACTTGCCTGAAATGCCATGTGCTTCTATGATGAAAGATGATTAGGGTTTATAAACCCTAACAAGGAAAACAATTATAGTGTGTATACCTTAATGACAACAATGATAGTTTGGGGCTAGCTTCACTTATGGTTTCCAAATATACATACATACATATCATATATATACATATACATAAGAACTGTTTCAGTTGTCCAAATATTTTGTACTTGGAGATTTGACTTTTAGCTTATATTATCTTTATGATTGGGTATATTCTAGCATTGGTTATGCATGCTAATTTGAGATAATTTTGGGTTGAATTTGTTAAGTAAACTTTAATGGTGTTTATTTCGTTAGATATCCTAAGTGAAAACCTTTGGATAGGTCATCATGCACTTGTGTAGGCCATCAAGATGATGACTAAGGAGAATCCTCTGAAATAAAAGGAACTTGCTCGCTAAAATGACCCTTCAAACCATGATTGTACACCCAAAAAGAACATGTCTCTACCAAAGGAAGGATCAATAGGGTTGACAAGATAGGAAGTGAGTGGATAAGATAGGAAGGTAAGGAAGTGACCTTAGGCTATGATAGGAGGGTAAGAAGGCTATTAGGGCTGCCCTAAATAGGATATTACCTGTCATGGTTTCCTCATTGATTATAAAGCCTAGGTTATGCATGCTAACCTTTAACCTTTAGTTGATTCTAGGGTTAGGGTTTAGGGTTTAGGATATTAAGTTAGGGTTAGGGTTTCCTAATTGATTCTAAACCCTAGGTTATGCATGCTAACCCTTAAATCGTTAAAATTGAAACAAGTATAATAGATTGTTAAAATTGCAAGTGCTCAATAGATCGTTATAGAAGACACATATTCATGAACTTGTTTCATTTTTTATTTGTCAAGGAAGAGCAATTTTTATGGGACGTTTTCATTTCAATTATGCATGTGGTTGAAGCATGTTAGTGGTGTTAATGGGACATTATCATCATATCGTACAAATTAAACCTCTTTTGCAACCGACATACATTGACATAGACCCCAATCAATCCACTTTTCATGAAGATAGGACTGTCAAACTAAGAATGATTTCCAACCAAGTCAAAATTATTATGACAGTCAAAAACACTAATTTCCAACTTGCCAAAATGAGTGTACAATCCAAAATGAAAGTACTAATGATAAACAAGAGTTGAAATGGCACTTTGAATTACTAAAAGGTATCGTCAAAACAAAAGTATTTCCAGCCAAGCATTTAGCATTATGGAAGTCCTATATTTCAATTTTTATCTTGTCAAGACAAAGGTACAATATTTTGAAGTAAACATCAGTGATAAACAATTTTATAAGTGCCAAGTTTCCAAGGCAATGGGACTCTTAAACCAAATCAAATTTCAAGTCAAGTAAAATATCTTATGACAGTCCAAGATGTAATTTCCAGTCAAGTAAAATGTCTTATGACAGTCCAAGATGTAATTTCCAGTCAAGTAGGAATGATAAGAAGTATATTCACTTGGCTTTTGATGACACAATGACTTGTAAGCAATTCAAGGCATTTTATAGTATTTTTCCAAGTTATGGATGTTTATATACCACTCTCCAATTTGTTTAAGTATGGCTGGGAATGGTTGTTTATATACAGTCCCTTTAGGGCATCTTTGTGCCACTTTAAATTGGGTTATGCACAAATTTGAGGTGAGGCGTTAGTGAGTTGGTACGATAGGAAGGAAAGGAAGTGACCTTAGGCTATGATAGGTGGGTAAGAAGACTATTAGGGATGCCCTAAATAGGATATTATAGTGAAGAAGTTAGGGTATATTAGGATGAGTTAGTGGTGTTCTAGGGCTGTCGAAAATGGATATTACAGTCAGATACATAGGGAGAGTCATGGGGGTCTAAGTAGTGTGGAAATGAAAAGAATAAGCCTTGATTTAGAGAGAGGGAAAGGTAGGAGTCTAGGGCAAGGGTTTTAGCAAGGGTTAGGCTAGAATAGAATGGTTTAGGCATGTCTTATGGCTTCCTAATAGGTAGTATTACAGTATAGTTTGATAGACAGTTCTAGGGTTAGTAAAGGTTAGAAAATGGAGTAGAAGGCCTATTGATATGGACAAGACAAGTCCAAAACACATGTAAGATGAACATGAGCTATGCTTTACTTATTTCACTATGGTTTATAAAAGGAGTGCTCATGAAGCTCTGACCCTGGCTTATGTGAAGTAATCCATGCTTAAGCTTTGAAGTATCTCATTTGATTAGTATATAAAGAATATGTGACATATGACTACAATCCTAAGCATGTTCATATACAAACAAAAATGTACTTTATAAGAAGCCACAAGAGATGGTTAGGTAGGTTTGGTGTTAGGGCTTCCCTCCTAGGTTTAGGGTTTCATCATTGATTCTAAACCCTAGGTTATGCATGTTAACCCCAAAACACCGTTTGGGTCATGGTTTCCTCATTGATTATAAATCCTAGGTTATGCATGCTAACCTTTAAACTTCAGTTAGGGTTAGGGTTTCCTCGTTGATTCTAAACCCTAGGTTATGCATGCTAACCCTTAAATCGTTAAAATTGCAACTAGTACAATAGATCGTTAAAATTGCAAGTGCTCAACAATAGCATAACAAATATGTATGTATTCAATGAGAGTAAGAAATGTCAACTTTGTCTTCAAATGATATGAATTGCCAAATTTATCAAAATCAATGTTTGCCAAGTAGATGTAATAAATGCAAGCCAAAAAAAGTCATGTTCAATATGATTCTCAACTCATACATTGAAGTACATACTTTATGCTCAAGTGTTAAAATTTTTATGCATTTTATTGTGAACACACAGACTTTATTGCTTCATTAACAATAAGTATTCCAAGCGCATCAACTGTAAACTACTACTGCATTCGACATAATGCATGCAAATATGTAATAAAAGGCAAAGTAATATAAAGAAGTAATATACAAAAATTTCCAATCATATAAAGTAATAGTGAAAAAGGGAACATCGTTCCCAATGTCTATACAATGGAAACTCATGTCGTATACAAAATATGGCAACTCGTGCCCTATACAAAATATGGCAACTCATGCCAAAATGACACATCATTGCTAGTGTACATAGGAGGGTCTCCCAATCCACCTGCCCACCCTCGGAGCTCCCAGGTGCACCTCCAAAATCGAGCTTCCTCTTCTTCGAGCTAGAGGAAGCTCGGTTCTTCTGGCCGCTTCGACCACCTCCCCTTGGGCTCTAAAATGGAAACAATCAAATGTCAACTCCTACAGGCAATTATACAAGTATAAAACATAATTTAAATATCAAAATTACGTTTTCAAATTTTAAATAGCTCACCTAAGATGAGACCGTAAGTGGTGAGCGGGCTACCCTCCTTCGTGATCCAAGTCTCTCGGTAATGCCACCCTGCAACATTTAAACAATAATATAACTTATAAAATTTACTGCCTATGATAATTTTTGTTAATATTGCATGAGATTTTCATAAACTAATCAATCTCACCATGAACACACCAGGCTGGTCCTGGGGGTTGGAAGGTGGAGCAATGACTGGTTCTCAGGGGTGGCAGGTGGAGCAGTGGGCTAGACAACCTGCTCTAATGCTAGGACGGATGGCATAGCAGAGGATGTAGCCACATTGACGTTGGCTACAACACTAGGGGGCACGGTGGGAGAGGGCGAAGTGGTGATGTACGACGATAAACACCAACTAGCTGTAAAATGGAACAGGCCACCTTGGAAGAGGAAACGAGGGTGGTGGGGGAATATGGGGGAGGGGGATGAGTTCTGGGATGGGGTGGAGAAATGGGTGAATGTGGATGGATGGTGTAATGTGGTCGGAGGGGGGAGGGTAGAAACATGGGAAACTGCAAGGGAGGGGGGGGATGGGTGGGGCGAGGGGGAGTGAGCGAATGTTGTGAAGAATATGGGGGAGCTGGATGGAAGTGTGGTGGTGGATGGGTGGGGTGGGGGTGAGTGAGCGAAGGCTGTGACGAAGAAGGGGGATCTGGATGGAAGTGTGGTGGTGGATGGGAGGCAAGGGATGGATGGAACAAAGTGGGGAGGGATGCAGGGAAAGGGACATGTATTCCAGGGGCTACACTTGGCATATATGGTGGGAAAAAGGCGGTTGGTGGAGAGATAGTGACACCGATGTGCCTATGTACACTAACCTGCATACATATTCATGGCCTCATATATTAGTACATAAAAAATACAACTATATAAATCTAAGCCATCAAAACTGAAATTAAATTTATACTTTATTACAAGATACCTGCTCACGAGGGGATATGTTGATCCCCAGCGGGGATGGATGGTCACTCAATCCTATGGACACCTGTTCATTTGCACAAAAATATTTAGATTCAATTACTAAATATTAAGTACATTAGACGACAAGATTAACTACTAACATTAAATTTAATTACTGAAAGAAACATACCTGTGTGCATGGTGTCGCGATGTCCTCTACAGCTGCCATGGCTCCATCTAGGTTGAAGGAACCAACATCCTCCCACCCAGGTGTTGGAGACTCAGCATTGAATAGCTGTACATTAAAAAAATCAAGTCATCAACATATGATTCTAAGATAAATTTATTATAAATTATGAGATTGCATAACGTATAATCAATACTTTAACATTAAATAAAACAATAACTAACTTAGTGTAGGTAGCTCTCTGTGGCATGCTCCTGCGTGGGAACTTGGCATGGATTCCCACAATGAGAACAACAATGTGGCACTGGTCCCGTCAAGCTGGATGGATCATCCTGGCTACCACCTGTAGCTGCTTTCCTTGGCCCACCACCAGTAGACCGTGTAGAAGTGTGTCTCTCGTGGTGGTCCTTCTCGCTTTGCGAGGACATAGCCACAAATGTGGTATGCTTGAGAAGGTGTCGCGTGGCACATCTAATGGACTCATGGATCACATCTATCCCGCTAGCTAACCCAGGGGGTTACAGAAGTAGGTTAGGCTCTCGCCTTGGTGTAGGAGGTCCTCTGAGTGGTTTCTAGTGGGCGTGAGGTCGATCTTGGGTTGAGCCAAAACCGACGCCCTAGAACTCAGTGCTGTCAAAGTAGTTCACATGGAACATTAACACAAACTTAGCCCACAATTTCCTGAGAAAATACCGTGGGACCTCGACATTGTTGCATGGAGGATTGTCAAAAACCATGAACCATCTCTTCCTCTAGTTATCTCTCCATGGCTGGTAATTACACCAGTCCATGCAAACTCATCTCTTCCTCACATCTGGAGGCTGTCCTATTCTCGGATCTGTAAATTTGCTCCACAGTTGGGCTTTTGTGATATTCAGGTTTTTTATATCCTCTTTGGATATATACCAGTGCTATATTTCTCTCTCATTTGAGCCCTATATTCGCTCAAATTGGTTATCTCACTGTGGGCAAAGTTGATAGATTCTATTATGTTTTGTAGTGATGTGGCGAGGGAAACCCGAGAGGGTTCCCTAGTGTTCTTCAATCCATCACTCAAAATTCTTAATTGGTTTAAATCCTCGTGTAATTCATCTTTGGGGTTTTCTTGGTTTAATTCGGGGTTTGGGTCCTCTGATTAGTTTGTTTCATTCCTTTCTTGGGATAGTTCATTGGTATTTGTCATTGTGTTTAGGTAATTTGTACCTGCAATATCAAATTTTGCCCATTTCAATTGATTCAATTTTTTTTAATTTTGTATTTTATTTGAAAAACAATAAAAAACATTGAAATAAACAAACAAATTTGCATTCATTTTCTATTTTCCTTACTCCAACGTCGTTTTAGGCAAGTTGGACAATTCTGTTGGGCTCCTTGGGGGTCGTTTTCGTCTCCTTGGGGGGTCGTTAACGCCTCCTTACCCGCTCGTGGGTGGGTAGAAAACAAAACAATTGTTCACTATTTTTTTTAAACACAGAGACGCGCACGCGTCCCTGTGTATGATTGCAACAAACACGCGCGCACGTCCACATATGCATGCGCGCATTGGCACATGTGTGCTTCATTAGAGGTGCGTGCGCACTCTTGTTGTCTATGTAGGCAATCTGGCATGGAGGTTCGCCTCTGCCGAAGCAAGAGCACGTGCGCGCATCCAGGAGGTGTGTGCACGTTGTTGTTTTGACCCGTTTGCGCACTCTTATTGCATCATATTTAGGTAGAAAGTTCTTGCGGGCACCCCTAAATAAACTAAGAACCGCCACATAAGAGAGACCGAACACACTAGGAGGGGAATGATCACATTTTAAGTTAAAAAAAAAAGATAACGAAAGATTAGAATTAGGGAAAGATGAATATTAATTAATTAATTAATTAAATGAATAAAGAAAACAAATAAACCTTAACTACTTTCTCAAAGAGAATATAAAAAAGGATTATGAAAGCAAAAATTGGCACGAATTTCCTTAAGAAAAGAAGAATGCAACCTAATTTGAATAGAGTCATTTCCATTAAAAGAAAAGTAGCAGAGATAGACAATACAAAGGGTATTGGTCTTTAGTAAACCATGAAAGATACATGGTAGTCATGGATGGACAGTGAGTAAAGATGGGATAAATTACAAGGTTTAGATGGTAAAATACCTTTGGGCTACTCTGTTATATTTCAATATGGAAAACAGATTGTAGTGTGTTTAGTCTGGCTTGGGGTGATTTGTTGAACTGAAATTACAAGTTTGCTTGAAAAATCTAAGACTAAGAAGCCTAGTACAGTTGGGATTGCTCAGCTGATAAGTTTTTTAGTTTTTAAATTAAATTCAATACTTCAATTCTATGACTTAATTCATTATTTAAAGTTTTACTTTTGAGTAGTTAAGGTTGTCTTATTCCATTCTTTTAATGAGTTCTTAGTTTATAATTTCATAAATGAGACATCGGACTTCTAAAATAGCTTGCATAATTAGTCAAGGTAAGAAATGATGTATCCTCTATACAATCTTTCTTTTTAATGAATCTAAATGAGGATGAATCAATTATAGGGACCCGACTCACCTGAGTGTTAGAAGTAGGATTATTAAAGATTGTTATAATAGTAATTAGAGTCTTTATTACCTACAAGAAATTCGTTTAAATGGCTATTATCATTACAAAGAATTTTCATCATACATCACAGGTAAAATATTTCTTCACAAATTTTCATTACAAATAATTTTCATCATACATCATAGGTAAAAGATTTCTTCACAAATTTTCTTGCAAATCTTGTTGGTAGGTTGATAAGATTATTTCTTTTAGTTTACCATTTTGTTTAATTCATTTGACTAGTAAATCTAGACAAAGTTTATACCTTAAAGTTAAACTATCAATTCAGGTTGTAAGTATTATATACACACATTGTTCAAACGGATGCCAATGGCACTGTGCCCAGAAAATAGTTTTAACGAAAATTCTAGACTCCGCACATAAATTGGAAATTACATTAAAAATATCTATTTTAATAAATAGAGAACCTTAAATTTTAACTGTTGTTTCAGGGCTAAGGGCTAAGATCACAACATAAATCCTAGGAGCTTGCAAAATTCTAATTGTCAAACCAAGGAATCGAACCCTTATGACTTAGACAAAATGGAAACCTTATAAGAAACATACCGTATTTAAAGGGACGACCATGTTGGGACGTGGGATTACCAAAATTTGCATTTTTCCCTTAATAATCGCTCGGACAACTTGCAGACCCAAGGAAGAATGTGTGTAAGAAAACTATTAAACCTTAAATCAAATATAAGTAATAATAAAAATAAAAAAATTAATTAATTTAATAATAAAAATGAGTAAAAATAAAAGTATTAAATTTTTAATAAAAATGAAAACTACAATTAACAAATTATTAAAATTATTGTTCATTATTTTTGTGTAACATTGTTTTATAAAAAAAGAGAATTGCTTTTATATCTTATGTTATTAATTTAATTGTGTAATCTATTAAACTCCCAATTGACTAATTCTTTAACCTCTAACTCACTTACCCAATAAAACCCAACACCTAACTTCCAATTGTTAATCCATTATCTCAGTGGCTTCTAACCCTTCACTCTCTATCCACCTAATTTATTCATCATATTTAACTATTAATCCATTAAATTACTAATACATCGACCCTCTAAATCTAAGTCAAACATGAACCACTAACCCGATACCATAAACCCCATTGACCCACTAACCAACACACCCCCTCACCATTATCCTTTTAACCCAAAATAACTTCAACCACTGCATACTAAGACCCTCACCATTGGCCCACTAACCAACACACCCAGTCACCATTATCCACTAACAAGCCCCCTAACCATTGACCATCCAACACACTAATGTGCCTGAACTACTACGACATTAACTCCCCAATTACTATGGTTGATCTTAGTTGAACATGGAAGACTATGGTGGAATATAGTTATCTATGGTTGACACTATTAACCCACTAATACCTAACCTGCTAACAAGATATCCTTTAAGCATTGTCCAACTAACCCCTTCTATTACAAAATCATTTATATCAATAAACATATTTAGGGTTGTATTGAATATATCAAATATATAATAAGAAACAATACAGATATATCTATTTCAAAAACTATATAATACAAAACACATTAGCTTATTCATCTCACCAATGATTTAGTGCAAGGTATTCATAAACTATGAGCTACTATTGTCACTATTTTAAACTATTTTTATGAGGTAAGTACTAATCAGCTTTGAGGCTTATTTCACTTGTTTCATTAAGAGGATATGGAAAGAAATAGGGCATACTTTACAATATAAGATCATGTAGTATTAATAAATTAATATAAAAAATGAAATATGAATTAATTACTTGATGTATATAATATATTAATGTGGATTTATTTTAATTTCATACTTTTCAAGTAACCAGATGTTTAAACTTATTTTTCTTCATCTCTCTCAATGCTTAATGGGTCCAATATTAATATAGATTTATGTTAGTTATTTATAATTTTCATGAGCAAGTGTGGATAAACCAAAATCACAATTACAACACATAAAAAAACACATAAGAAAACAAGAAAGTGTTTAGTGCCTTGAGCACTGACCATTTAATATGCTCAAATTATAATACAACATGCAATCTGCTAAGATCACTGAAACAACCATATATATTGGTGCTCACAAGAAGATGATTTTTGAAAAAGTAGCAATGCAATGCATATGAATGCACATGCATTCCTTTTGCTACAACGATAGTGCTCTCTAAACTGCCACACATGATGCCATAGACAATGCCAAGTTTAACTTTAAGGATTGCACATGCAATAATAACACACTTGTGCCTCTAAGCACAAGTGTGTTCCTCTTAATAAAAAAGGGTTGTGGGTTGTATTATTTCACAATGCACAAAGCATTCGTCTAGTGGCCAAGGAGTTATTTGAGTAGCATTTGGAGGAGCATTTGTTTGTCAGGTGTTTATATCTTGCTTGATTGGTTCGAGATAGGTTTATTACAATTTTTTTTTGTATTTCATAAATTTCTTAATTTATAAAAACAAATAAGAAAATATTGTGTTCCTCGTTAAATGCAACATATAAATTACCTTTCATGAATCCAACACCTAAAAAAAACCCGAACCCACCATCACCAAATGAATATAGACCAAACCCTAACTTGCAGCCAGAATATCCTGGTGAACACTAAAATAGATGCAAGGATTTAGGCATTGAGAACCATAATATGAGATTTTGGAAACACTAAATAACCCTCGTGCATTTCATTGGCTACATCATTGGACACCATTATTTCTTCCATCATTATTGCCCAAGTCTAGTTATCTAATGTTTTTATTACAGGGCTAGGATGTTTGAGTATTATAGGATGGTTTTAGATAGAAACAAGATCAAGGATGTCAATAATTCAAAACAAGATTTCATGCCTTGTTAATTTCACCCCGGGAATGGAATACGCCCTCTAATGACAAAGAAACACATTCACGTGGATTGGTGCATATTCCAACCTTTTATAGACCATTGAATGGACAAGTGGTTCATGGTGTTTAAAAAACATTCCTACAATAATAAAGAGAATACAATGCATTTTCTTAAGAAATTATGGGATGAATTTGTTTTAGGTCACCATTTCAACTACTTTGACATTTGTGAATTCTAGGTGGTGGGCCATGGGTCCACACAAGATGGATAAAATGTTAGGCATGACCCATTGAGAGGGTCTCACCTCCAAGTGAGGCTTGGTCCACTTGCCCAATTTTCTCCCATGTCATATAACATTTATCAAGCCCAAACCTCCATTCCCCCCTTGACTTGTAGCTTACTACAATATAACACATTCAACGACATTATCTTTCCATGAAGGATCTTCGGGAAATGGTGGGGGAGAGTTTGGGACATTAGGCCATGACTAAGAGTCATAAGCAACAAAGGTCACATGGACACTTTAGTCATTCTCATTCTAGTTCATGTGATCCTCATTGATGCTAGAGATGTGGGTGGACTTGTTATGAGCTAATGGAGGTCACTACACATGACAGTTTTGTGGATAAGTTTAGTATCAAATTATCTATTTGTAATTAATTGAACACACACACACACACACATGTGCCTAGATTTATATATCATTTATTGGGTCTTTGTTGTCAATATCTAAGTATTTGAAATGTTCATTTGTTACGATTTAATGGTAGGACTTAATCATTTGTATACGCACAAGTGACAATTTCCAACACTAATACAACTATTGCAATAGTGTTCTCAGTTGGTGTACCTCAAACACAATTATTGTGGAAAATTTTGAAATAATGAATTATTTATCTTTCTAGTTAATTACATATTCCATACAAAATACATTTTCAATGCATGTAATGGGATAAACTCCTTGAGAATGACATGAGCTAAAACCAAATATGGCTTCCACTGAATGGGGAAAAATGTAGGAGGTGAAATTTAGGTCTCTAGAGGAAGGCAATGCGTAGGCATACAAAAAAACCACAAGAGAGAGAAAAATGGATTTAGTTGACTCTTTTAGTAGGTGTGTCCCTATAAACGAGATAAAACATTCCATTTCCTATGACCATCATGATGGTGTAGAGGTTACACCGTTTGGGAATGAACATACATAAATTGTCATAAATGTTACATGGAGAGATGAATCACACAATGTGACTTATTCATTATAAAATAAAATAACAAAGCTAGTTAAAACGAGTCCTCAAAACACTAAGAATTTTCCTAGTGATAACATAGTATGGTTAGCGATATCATAAAATGGCGAATATAGTTAAAGGTACCCAAAAATTTATGATAAGCAAAAATAATGTCGATGAGTTGTCAAGACATAAAAAAAAAATGAATTAAAAATGAATTAGCCTATGATTATAATAGTTAAAGATACAAAAACCAATTTTATGATAAGTGAAAATAATGTAGATAAACTGAATTTTTTTTACTAAAATAAGTGAAGTATAACTTACATTTGTCAAGACACCCAAAAAAAGAATTAGCCTATGGTTATAAGTGTTAAGGATACAAAACTAATTTTATGATAAGTGAAAGTAATGTCAATACATTAAAGATAAAGTGACTTTTTTTTACCAAAGTACTTATATAAACAAAATGAAAAATATGAGAAATACATTTCCAAATAAAAAACAAGATAGGGATAGAAGCAATAAGCTTAAATGTACATGTATTCTAATAATAAAAAATGGAATTGACTTATATGTAAATATATTTCTAATTCAAACAATTGAGTTTAAAGAATGGTGCTTGAATTGAAACTATATGGAATATTAGCTTCGAGAATAGTTGTGTAGAGCTTAATCTGACTAAAGCATATCACATCAAGAGAGTCTCTACTAAAAATTTGATAGTTATTTATAAATAGAGTGATGTTATTTATACAAGTTATACTAAACATATGTAATTAATAAGGGGACTATAATGTGATATTAAAAGATTCAAAACAAGGGAAACATAAGAGTATTTTATCACTTACCTCCACTACCTTTTCCATTACATCCATACTATGGTTGCACCCATCTGCACTACACCAATCCACCCAGTTACACCACCTTGTTCCATTGACCATTGCAAGAACTATTGGTGCATCAATTATAGTTACATATACAACCGCTATGACTACGTCCACTCCATCCCCCGTCGTTGTCTTGGAGCAAGTTTTCCAACTAAGTGCTCCACCTCCTAGCATATCTCCACTAATGCTTGACATATTCACGGTGAGATCATTATTTGATGCAATTATTATCCAATATGGCTGGAATTGATTTTAGGGATTTTTATTTTTTCATTAATTGATTCTTGTAATCGATGTAGAGAGCTATCATTGGGAAGCCAGGGTCACGGAGGATGGAAATTCCCTAATGAATTGTAGTCTCAATTGAAATAGTTTTGTTAAATTGAATTATATTTTTATTTTTTAAGTGTGTTAATTGATAGAATGTTGCAAAAAAATTATACAAATATTGTTTCCTTTCTAGTCTCCAGAGACAAGAACAATTCCTAGACACAAGACTACTCGAGGTTTCTTTAGCTCAAAGAGGAGGAAGATTGTAATTGGAGATGCAATTGGAACTATAAAGGGTTACAATGGGATTTAATGAGTGGCCCATTATGTATATCATTCATGACCTACCATTTTGAGCACACAATGTCTTTGTGTGTCTAGTGTTAAATGTACAACATCAAGATTCATTCTCCATGAGACTTGTGTTGTATCAAGTCCGGAACTTATGTTGTATTAAGTTCAGAAACGTCTCTACTTGTGTTGTATTAAGTATGGAGCTTATTTTGTATTAATTTCATCACCTTATGTTGTATTAAGTTAAGATCTTGTGTTGTATAAAGCGAGGATGTTGAGGTCATGAGTGGTGCATGTACTATGAACTTATATTGTATTAAAATCGTGATCTTATGTTGTATTAAGATCCAGACCTTTTGTTGTATCAAGGTCAAAGACATGTGTTGTATCAAGTCTAGAACTTATGTTGTATTAAGTTCATGAGTCTTGTGTTGTATCAAGTCATGAGGATATATTATGTGATGTATGGCTAGTAATGATCACTAGGTGCTACAAGTATCCTTTAGGGATTAGCTACCCCTAGAGTGATTTACTGTAACATATGACTATATGACATGGTGTAATACATATGATCATAGGTAAGAAACAATTCTTCTAGTATAATATGATATGATAGATGATTAAACATAGACCATGCAGTACGATAAAGAGATTATGAGAGAAAAAGATTTTGAAGTGAACTCGAGTTATAAAGCTTTAGTTAAATATGAATTCCTCAATCAGTGCTTTAGTTAAAGCATCGGTTGAACTATTAATGATCAACATGTAGTTAAGTAAAGAAGAGATCAATGTTCATCAATCGACAAGATTCAGTTAATAATGATTAACTACTTTATTAAAGAAAGATGCAATAGTTAACTAAAGTGTTTACACTTTAGTTAGACTAACATAAGACAATTAAGTTAATCAAATGATGACTCTTCAATTAAGAAAATGTGTTGCATGCGGCACTCGAGTTATTTTACTATGACACTTATGTTATCCTATTAACTAAGTGATCAATATTCAGTTAGTGATTGAGTTCACTCCAATGTCAGTTAATATCCATGATTGATGGTATGACACATTAGTTGTGCATGATAAAGATTCAATGCATGAATTCATTATTTGAAAAAGGAAATTTGAAATTGTAATGCATGTGTGTATAATTATCATGCAACCATCACTAGGATTTGCATGGAAGTCGTTATGACTTGTTATTAATATACTAGGCATATGGAAAGTTCATAACAGTTGTAATAGTGGACCACTCTTCTCTATTGCTCTGTATTATCTCTTATCAAGCAATCTTCTTATGCTGTAAAAATCATTCTCTGCAATCTATTTATTATACTCTGAAGAATTGTTGGGGTTTTTCATCCTCTCTATTATGAGGATTTTCCCCAGGGTACATCTTGTGTTGTGGATGAATTATTGTGTTTAATTGAATTGTGAATTGTTATTGGTCTTCAATGTATCATTGATAAAAGTTTTAAAGTTCAAGAATATCCATTATTGCTCAAAACATTAACACGATATCAGAGCATAAGGCATGAAAGAGCTTAGTTTTTCCCACACAAACTAAATCCTATGTGATCTTGAGGAGTTGAGAAAAATATTGGAGCCATGGCATCGATCTCCATCCAATTGAAAGATCAACTTGAAGGTACTTCCAACTTCAACACATGGAAGACAAGGTTGTTGAGCATTCTTGAAGAGCATGACCTAGATGCCTATGTGACCTCGGTGGTTGAGGATCCTTTTTCCAATGCAAAGCGAATTCAAGAGCAAGTCAATATGCACCATTCTCGTCACTTTTCAAGGACAAATTTTGTGGGTAATTTAGGATCAATCTATGAGGAATCAAACAAAACCGTTGAAAACCCACTTCCCAAATGGTCTGATTTAGATTAATTGTGAGCACATTTAAAAAATGCACAATTGTTTGAGAGATACGATCAGGTCATTGAATATGAAATTCTCAGAATTCATGTTATGGTCATTTTCCCAAAGTGGGTGAATTGATTGAACAACCCCTAGATTTTTTGTTTGGATATTATCATTATTCAATGGATATTGTGTATAATGAGAGCCTCATAGAGTTGAGAACACATCTAGAGAATAGAATGATGATTGTCGAAAGAATTTTTTTCTTGAAGAAGAGTATTCGCTTCGGGTCGCTTGGGATCTAGTTTCTCCATGCAGAGATTCGCTACCTCTTGCATGCACTCAAATCTGCAAAGAGATCAACACCAAGAGACTCCAGTAATCTATGCAAGGAAGCATAGATCAAGAGGGAGCACACAAAACAATAAAATAGAATTAATTTCATTTTTTATTATATTTTATTTATATCTATATGCTTTTAAATGTTTTCATTATAGTCATATAGAGATTCATATTCCTAGGATTAGGAATTGTGAGCATATATGTTGATTGTCTTTCCTTTATTGGAAAATAAAAAAAATCATAACATATGAATATAGTGCTACAAGATTGTTTCATGAGATATGAATATAAAACATGCATGGTTGTTTCATAAGATATGAATATAGAGCTGCAAGATTGTTCCATAAGACATTAATATAAAGCATGCATGATTGTTTCATAAGATATGAATATAGAGCCGCATGATTGTCTCATAAGATATAAATATAGAGGTACATGATTGTTCCATAAGATATGACTATAGATCTGCATGATTGATTCATGAGATATGAATGTTGGGCTACATGATTGTTCATAAAGATATTAATCTAGAGTTGCTTGATTATTCATAAAAGTTGGGCTACATGATTATTTGATTATCATATTCTCTTATAAAATCAGATTTTGTTTTATTACAATCTGTATTCCTAGGATTAGGAATGATGTTACGGTACAAACATGATTAAAAGAATATGTTACAATATTTCTATTTATTGGTAAATAGAAAACTCATGTTAAGAAGACTAAGGGGTTGCAAAAATATTCATGAGATCTAAATATAAGACTAATATAGAAATACAAAACCTTACATGAAATATGAATGGGGTTGTGTCGAAACATTGATTTAATATGTACATAACTATATGAACCACTGCAATACATTGAAGTATTCATGTTATTAAAATTCATGAGATATGGGTATACAGAAACATTGGTTAAAATGTTTTGAATGTCAGTATGTGTTGTTTGTCATTTTATTGAAATGATTGAATTATGCAAGGTTGCTAATAACTTGATTGAATTTGGCTTGTAGGGAAAAACTATATGTCCCGACCTACAAGTAAAAATGACATGTATTGAATGAAGAGTAATTCTGATTGTTGATCCTAAAAGAGAGAGGGATGTTATGAAGTAAGAAGATTCTGGTAGCAGATTGGGAGGTTCCTATGTATTAGAAAGAAGTCAAAATAGAATCTCTACTCGTATTTTGAGAGATGTTAAGACTCTTGAAAAAAAAAATATTTTATTTACATTTATGTGTCAAGAATATATTCAGACATATATGAGCATGAAGTCTCTGTGATGGAGGACCCAGATTATGATTCTCACATCCTAATGGTTAGATGAAGTAGCTAGATTCCCTAGCTCTTGAAGAACCAGTAAAATTGGTTGATGTATCTTTTGTTAAGAGGATACCTGCATGATGTTCTTATTCAGAAGGAATCTGAGAAATGTATTCAAGAATCTTATTGTGATTCTTATGATTAGTGGTGTGGCAGTCACCAGACAAATATTTTCCTTAGTTAAGGAAAATCTGCAGTAAAAGAGCCTGAAGAGTTTCAAGATGATGGACTATAAATCCATGTCCACACATATGAAGATAAATATGAAATTTTATAATTATTATTTCATATTTGGAGGATCTCAAGTCAATTGAGATGTATTTGGCTTGTCACAGGTACCAGAATCTGTTATATGCTTTACAGTATGTACATAGACATGTACAAAGCATGTGTTGTAGTACCTACATGGTACAAGTGTATGTGGACTCAGATATGTCTTGGCCAGTGAAATAGAGTTTCAAATATATATGATATATGACTAGTATAATGATTGAGGAAAGAATCACATGTATTTCTCTAGATATAGCATGTTGAAAAGAAGTAAAGATTTATGAGGTTTCTAGTCATTTATATCCGAGACATGGTACATATCCGTATATGAGCATCATTTCCAGCATTCTTACTAAGCCTATGTCTGAGACAAGCTTTGTATAGTACAGAAAAACTCCTCCAGTTGAAGATGGAGTATTGATGTGTCTTCACAGGCGGCAACATATAAATTCCTTACGAATTAGTCATGGTACATGAATCAAGTAGTGAGGGGATGTGATACCTTGTGGAGATAATCCACATGATCAGAGACATGGTCAAAGTCTTAGAGACTATTGACACTCAAGAAGATTTATAGTCTGGACTATCAAAGAACAATTAAACCTATCAGAGAGGTAGTTGGGGTGCTGCAGTATAAATAGAAGAATCACTTAGAAAGTGATAAGGCCTTAAAGAACATAATAGATAATGTCAAGCTCACATAAAACTTCTCCAGATATGAGAAGATTCAAGAAATCAACAAATGTTGAAGATTCAAGAAAATATGAGACTTTCTTTATGCATGATATTACACATTTGTTGTATAATGTTGTATATGATGGATTTAAAATCCATGGTTTGTATTTTTGATAAACTATATTCTCGATCGAATCTAGATGATGCTACTATGTGTAAGTAGTTGGTTGGTATTTGAGCATACATGTTTTTTTTATTCTTACTACTAAGCATATGTTTGAGTACCTTTGAGGTACATTAGAATAGGATATTTATTGTATTTGATACATGGTAGACCTATTATATGATTTGGTTATCCATCTATTGTTTTATCCTAAGATAAGTGATGTAATACAAAAGCTAATTGTATTGCGACTAGTACTACATAAGAAAGATGTATGTCATAGAGTACTACAAAAGCAAATATGTTTTGCAGATAGTACTACATGCTAAGGAGTAGTTTAGCTTGGGAAGCTACTTACTAGGGTGATATAATTGAGCCTACATTTATTAGGTGTTAATAGTAAATCTTTCCGAAAAAATCTATGTTTGTTATGATAAAACACATTGAGATGAAGTTTTACTTCATCGGAGTCATGGTCATGTAAAATGAAATTTCAGTACATAGCTACTGATGAGCATATTGCATATTTGTGTACAATATGTTGTCAGTGACGACGTTGACCTACTTACAAGATAAAATTGGTATGGAAGGAAATTTTGTAATGTCCCTTTTTTGGAATTTTGGTGAAAAGAGCAATTTGGGCAATTTTCGAGCTTTCCTAGTCAAGACTGTAGGGGGTTCCAATTGACTCCAAATGGGATCAAATTTGAAATATAAGGGTATTGTGAGTCTTAAAAAATCCAAAGGTTGTTTATATATACTTTTTATTAGATGTTATACCTCTGCAATATTGTTTGAAGCTGATGAAAAAAAGGCAAAAATTACTAACAAATTGTGATGAAATCCTCCCTAGGGTGTAGGCCAATTGGGCTTGCCAAATCATGTACGAACCTACACAATTTGTAAGAAGAGTATGGGAACTGACATATGAACTCATGGAATTTCATTACACATGGTCATTAGTTTTTAAAACTGGTTATATATTTCCACATTCGTTTGATAAATTTTAGTGATATTGTTTATGGGGAAATTGCATAACTAACTCGATTTTTTACATATGACAATTAAAGGTTCAGATCAGGATGTGACATATAGGAACCATATACAGAATAAAAATTTATTCCCTAAAAATATTAAACACCATATAAATCCCTTCATACAAGTCTGGTATACAACTCATTCAGTATGGGAGTCAAATACATGAAAACTAATGAATTAGTAGCATGGATTTGCAAGAGTTTCACATCTGGATTTCTTGTATTTCGACCCACAGAGCATAGGAACATGAAATTACAGAGTAACACATAATATATGGCTGTCACAACATCATAAAAATCAGATAACATCCCTCATGCAAATCTGATACAAGACTCCTTCAAGATTGAAGCCAAAGTCATGGAAACTAGTGACCCAATAGCATGGGAATGCAAGCTTTTAACACGTGAGTTTATTGGATTTCACGCCACAGAGCATAAGGACATGAGATTACAGAGCAATAAATATTATATGGATTTCATAAATCATTCAACTCATAGAATATCCCTCTTACAAATCTGGTATAAAACTACTTCAAGATTAAAGCCAAAATCCATGAAAACTAGTGATACAAAGGCATGAGAATGCAAGCTTTTCACACAGGATTTTCTTTGATTTAGAGATGAATATCATATGGACATGAAATTAAAGAGTATTACATAATATATTGCTTCCCAAACACCATAAAACGGATATAAAAATCCTCATACGAATCTGATATAAAACCACTTCAAGATTGAAGCCAAATCCATGAAAACTAGTTATTGAATAGCATGGGGAATGCAAGCCTTTCATACATGTATTTCTGATATTTCAATTTACAGATAATATGTATATGAGATTACATATCCATGAATCATGTATCAAATCTTGTGCATCAACTATACTCAGCAAAGTGCAAGCACCACTCCAACAAGTGTGCCATCAAATGAGAGTGTGGGGGAATGGAGAAGAAAGAACAAGAGAATGGGGAGATATATGAGAATTAGAATGTATGGAAATTAAACTTGAAAATAAAACTCCTTCATTAATATTCCATGAGAGGTCTGAATGGCCTCTCCATCAACCAACTTGGAAATGAATCCAACTCCCTCGAAATTGGTAAACAAGAAGGGAGAGTGAACACTCATCGTGCAATGGACAAGCAAAATCCACGCAAAATCTCTCTAAAATGCCAAAGGAAAATTAAAAAATGATCAAAATCTATTCTCATTCCTCATGAAATCATTTTATTAACTTCATGAGTCCTACTAAGGTCTAATTTACCTCCATGATATTCCTCCAACTCAACTTAGTGGTTTAGTAACTTTCATGACGCTTGTCTTTCTCTTCATGCTCCAATTCTTTCCCCAATTTGAATGGTTGCCTATAAATCCAAAATTCAACATATTGGTGGTTATTTTTATATCCCTGTCATTTCATATTTTTCATATTTCAACAATCAGGTCTGAATTTGTCATACTTGCCATAGAATCTTCCATCATTTGTTGTCATAGAGTGCATAGAATCTCCTTCCAAGTGGCACACCTCGTCTTCTAGTCTCTTCCTCTTCCATGGGAGATACCCTCCTTTATAAATTTGAATTAATTGGCTCATTATATGATATTTGACACCAAAAGCACCATCCAATAATGTTACATTACCCACATGTTCGAATTTGGATGAATATCATGCCAAGTGCGTGGGGAATCTAGTCACCCAAAGGCTCCACAAGCTTCCAAGTGTATTCATGAACCCATGACACCTTATTTTATTAGAATTTATAATTTGTGTGACACATTTAAATGTGAATATGTTAAACTAATTTCATTTTTGTCCCCATATCCCCTTATTACAAAATTTATGTCTCCATCTCAACCTAGGGATCTAGTAGGTTGGTGAAACATTATTTGCAAATAGTCTTATTTGGAAATTATTTAATTAGGGACATGAAAGTAATACCCACTCAAGATTTATTTTCCTCAAGCAATTCCAAGTTTGTATGCTGCAAAAAAATTTCATATTCCCAATTGGCATCCTCATTTGGTACTCCTTCCTTTGCACAAAGTGCTATCTTATGGTTATGCTCATTAATTTTCTTTAGCTACAATTTGAGTAGTGTCACTCATGTACTACAATTTTGTGTTCCCAAAAGTAAATATATGTGTATTGTGAATATTTATATATCCTATAACATCATCACTAACATCAAAAGGATTAATCAAATCCATGAAAACCAAATTTGCACAAATAAGTTTTGCCTCCATATTTTGGAAACCTTTCTGAACTTTCACCCCCTTTTGCTTATGTATGATTCTTTGAAGTTGGTATCGAGTTACCAGACTTTGAGTTTCTTAATATTCCAATAAAATTTCAGAGATGAACTACCATGCTTGTTGCTGCACTACTCTGATTACAATAATCTTCTCAAGTGGTGACTAAATCTCCAATGCTGCTTGTTTCCCCCAAAATTGAAACCAATGAGACCAAAAATTATCCCAGGGTCCCATATCATCCTAATACATGCATGGTGTGAAATATCTATGATGGAATTCCATGAACACCAAGCATGTGAAAATTGAATCCATCTCTCCAAAGGTCTCCCGCATAGGAAACTGGAACATTTCTCTGTAAAGATGAACTCAAACAACTGAAGGTTGGTTTGCTTTCTCAAACGAACAATCGAACTGCTACTCCAAGTGAGATGAAACCAAGCAATTTTAGTATCCCATTGCTTGTATTGCACCCTTCCAAACATCATGATTATAAAATATAGATCATGAAATTACATAACAACATCATACAAATGTACTTATTGAAGGTACCTCATCAAAAAATCATGAAATTTCTTGTACATCCAAGTGATTAGATCAATATGTGTCCCATACACAGAAGCATCCAGTATTATATGAAATATACTCCAATGACATAGGTGAGGATCCCATGTCCTATAATGATGCTCCAAAAGAATGTAATATGCATCAAAATAATAATCAGCCATGTGTTCAAAATAATAATCAGCCATTGGTTCTTTCATCTAAGAAGTGAATGAAGAACCTCCACCAAAATATGAACCAAATAAGGAGCAAAGAGAACATGAAGAATTCAAGTGGCTCAATTAAGTGTCATCAATACACCCATGAATATGTATATCATCATGACATAACATAGGATGTTGATGCCAATAATAATGTTCCTCAATCATATATCTCTTCACCCAAGTGTGGGATGAAGTTCCTCCAACATCAAATGGACTATGCAAGGAGCAAGAAAAATCATGAGTCTCCAAGTGACTCAAGTGAACATCATAGGTGCACCCATGTAGATGTGTATCATCATAATGTAACAAAGGATGATGCTGAAAATTTAAATAATACAGTTCTCTAATCATTTCATCATCAAAAGGAGAGATATAAATTCCATACTCTTCATGTGGCACTTTAAAAAAAACCTTTCACCCATACTTCATTAGGATGAATGCTGCAAAATTTGGAAGTGTAGGATGTAGGATAAAGAACCAACTCAACCAAATGATCAGAAAGTGCAAAAGTTTCGTCATGTGGAGGATCCATAGGGGTAGGATTATGCACCTCCCTTAAAAATGCAGAACTTTTCTCGTGGGTTGGTTCCAAGATGGTGGAAGCATGCACTTCTTCAAAAAGTGTAGCCATTTTCAAGAGGCAACTCAAGTTCCTCTTCCACCACAAAAGGTGATTGTATCTCATCAATTTCATCTTCAAACACATCAAGAAACTGCAATTTTTCATGTTTCTCATGATCCATTATGTCATGAGAATCCTCCAAGCAATCTACCATATGACAATCTAAAACATACAAGGAAGAACAAGTATCTTGCAACCTCTCAATAAGTTGCTCATTTTGAATTGTGAGCTTATGAATATCCTCATTATTATTCAAGTATGCTTCATGTAACCATTCATTAAGCTCAACCAAATTTTTTCTATAAAAAATCAAAGACATGAAATTACCTTCGATGTTGCACATTGCTCTTTGAACCTTCTCCATGTCTTCAAGGAAGGATGGCTCCTCCAATGAAGAAATTTTCCAACAAGAATTTGACACAAATTCTTTAGTTTCATGGAGTATGCTAAGTTCCTAATGGATATCCATTTCACTCATCTTCAAAGACCCTTCAATGAAGGATGGTTCATGGGAGTGAACCTCCTCTTCTTCTTTCTTCTTGATTTGATCAAATTCTTGAAGCTTAAGTGGTGATGGGGAAGATCATCTTGGTTCTTCATTATCTGTCAAAAGGTCTTAATATTCATGCTTATTAGAAATTTGTCTTGCAGCAACATTTTAAAATCTGATCTCTATGTCACCAACATAGAGTTGTGAGTACCCATTAGTAGGTACTCCTTCATAGTTCAAGCATCCATCAACAGATGCCATTTGGTCCATGTCCATAGTAGAATGTGCCTCAAAATGATATTCAATAGTTTTAAGGTACTATTATTCATTCTCATGTGATGTTTCATAATCTTTTTCAAAGTCACTTTGGGGTGACTTCCGGTCCTCTTGATGAAATGTTTTTTCTGCTTCATCACCCACATAACTTGGTGGCTCCTTTGTCTCCTCAATACTTGTGGATTGTTGATTGTTCCTTAATGAGTTCACATATTCCTTATTGTTCCTAAATCCATTCAACCAATAATAAAAGTCTTCAAAATTAATGTTATTATGTGTCTCTCCATGATGGAAACTTATTTTATCCCTTGCTTCCATCTTACCCCTAAGTTCGCTAGCCACCAATTCGAACTCTTACATAAGTTGATTGGTTGTATCATAAAAATATGAATTAATGAGTTTCTTAAATTCATATCTATCATCCATAACTTAAATAGGTTCCAATAACATGCTCCAATACCACTGTAATGTCCCTTTTTTGGAATTTTGGAGAAAAGTGCAATTTGAGCAATTTTCGAGCTTTCCTAGTCAAGACTGTAGGGGGTTCCAACTGACTACAAATGGTATCAAATTTGAAATATAAGGTATGGAGAGTATTAAAAAATCACAAGGTTTTTTATAGATACTTTTTATCATACTTTATACCTTTGAAACCTTGTTTGTGTCTGATGAGAAAAAGGCCAAAAATTACTAGGAAATTGTGATGAAATCCCCAGTAGGGTGTAAGCCAACTGGACTTCCCAACTCATGTACAAACCTACAAAATTTGTAAGAAGAGTATGGGGAATGATATAAGAAATCATGGAATTTAATTACATGTGGTTATTAGTTTTGAAAACTAGTTATAAATTTCCACATTCATTTGATAACTTTCAGTGAGATTGCTTATGCAGAAATTGCATAACTAGCTCGATTTTGACATGTGAAAGGTAGAGTTAAAGGTTCAGATAAGGATGTGAAATAAAGGGACCATATTCCCAACAGTATTAAACACCATATAAATCCCTTCATACAAGTCTGGTATACAACTCATTCAGTATGGGACTCAAATACATGAGAACTACTGAGTTAGTAGCATGGAATTGCAAGAGTTTCACATATGGATTTCTTGGATTTCGACCCATAGAGCATAGGGACATGAATTTACAGAGTAAAAAATAATATATTTCTATCACAACAACATCAAACTCAGATAAAATCCCTCATACAAATCTTATACAAGTCTCCTTCAAGATTGAAGCCAAAGTCATGGAAACTAGTGACCCAGTGGCATGGGAATGCAAGCTTTTCACACATGAGTTTATTGGATTTCGAGCCACAAAGAATAAGGACATGAAATTAAAGAGTAATAAATATTATATGGCTTTCCCAATATCATATAACTCATATTATATCCCTCATAAAAATCTGGTATACAACTACTTCAAGATTGAAGACAAAATCCATGAAAACTAGTGATACAATGGCATGAGAATGCAAGCTTTTCACGCAGGAGTTTCTTGGATTTAGAGATGAATAGAATATGGAAATGAAAGTATGGAGTCTTACAGAATATATATCTTCCAAAAAATCATAAAATTCATATAAAATTCCTCATACAAATATGATATAAAACCACTTCAAGATTGAAGCCAAATCCATGAAAACTAGTTATTCAAGAGCATGGGGAATACAATCCTTTCATACATGTATTTATGATATTTAGACTTACATATCATGTATATATGATATTACATATCCATGAATCATGTATCAAATCTTGGGCATCAAATGTACTCAGCAAAGCGCAAGCACCACTCCAACAAGTGCGCCATCAAATGAGAGTGTGGGGGAATGGAGAAGAAGGAATGAGAGAATGGGGAGATAGATGAGAATTAGAATGTATGAAAATTCAAAATGTGAATAAAAATCCTTCATTAATCTCCCATTATAGGTCTGAATGGCCTCTCCATCAACCAACTTGGAAAGGAATCCAACTCCCTCAAAATTGGTTCACAAGCAGGGAGAGTGAACACTCACCGTGCAATGGACAAGAAAAATCTCTCCAAAATTCCAAAGGATAATTAAAAAATGATAAAAAATCTATTATAATTCCTCATTAAATCCTTTTATTAAATTCTTGAGGCCTCCTAAGGTTGAATTTACCTTCATGAGATTCCTCCAACTCATCTTAGTGGTTTAGTAACTCTCATGACACTTGTCTTCCTCTTCATGCTCCAATTCTTTCCCCAATTCCAATGGTTTCGTATAACTCCAAAATTTGACCTCTTGCTAGATATTTTTAGCCATGTCATGTCAAATTTTTCATATGTAAGCAATCATGTCTTAATTTGTCATATTTTTCATATAATCTTCCGTCATTTGTTGTCATAGAGTGCATAGAATCTCCTTCCAAGTGGCACACCTTGTCTTGTAGTCTCTTCCTCTTCCATGGGAGTTATCCTCCTTTACCAATTTGAATTCCTTGGCTTATTATATGATATTTTACACCACATCACCATCCAATAATGTTACATTACCCATGTGTTCGAATTTGGATGAATATCATGCCAAGTGTGCGGGAAATCTAGTCACCCAAAGGCTCCACAAGATTCCAAGTGTATTCATGAACCCATGCCAACTTATTTTATTATAATTTATCATTTATGTGACACATTCAAATGTGAATATGGTAAAATAAATTCCCNACAAAATTTATGTCTCCATCTCAACCTAGGGAACTAGTAGGTTGGTGAAACATTATTTGCAAATAGTCTTATTTGGAAATTATTTAATTGGGGACATGATCAATTCCTGGTAAAGCAGATAATTCCTCCTTCACTGAGAGGGAGTGTTAAATTTAAATCATCAAGAGTCATTCTCCATTCAACTTTTGTTTTATCAATTCCATAACTTATGTTGTATTAAGTTCATCAACTTATGTTGTATTAAGTTAAGAGCTTATGTTTTATCAAGCTAGGATGTTGAGGTCATGAGAGAAGCTTGTACTATGATATTATGTTGTATTAAGATTGGGTTATGTTGTATCAAGGTCAGAGACTTGTGTTGTATTAATTTCATGAGTCTTATGTTGTATCAAGACTGGTATTGTGTTGTATCAAGACCATATGACTTATGTTGTATCAAGTCATGAGGATATACCATGTGATGTATGGATAACCATGGTCACTAGGTTCTACAATTATCCTTTAGGGATTATCTACCCCTAGAGTGATTTACTTTAGCATATGACTATAACTATAGTGTGACTATATGACCTGGGGTAATACATATGATCATAGGTAAGGAACAATTCTTCTAAGTATAATATTATATGATAGATGATTACACATAGGCCATGCAGTAAGATAAATAGATAAGAAATAAAGAGATTATGAGAGAAAGAGAATTCGAAGTGAACTCAAGTTATAAAGCTTCATTTAAATATCAATGTCTCAATCAGTGATTTAGTTAAAGCATCATTTCATGTTAAGATTTCATATGCTAGACTAGACATCATTAGTGTTCATTTAAAATTCACATTAGTATCATATCTAAAATCACTAATAGAAACACAATCACAAGATAGACACAATATTTATCCTGGGAAACCCTCAAGGGGAAGAAAACCCATCAAAACTTCCTCTGTATAAGATGTATAAGATATAACCCCAAAAAAGTTATTCTCCTCCTTGTTGTTTTGTATCTCTCTCTCTCTCTCTCTCTCTCTCTCTCTCCTATGCACTACACAAGTGAGTGTTTGTGTGTTTAAATAAGAAGCACATCACTTCTATTTATACACATTAAGTGAACTAAATTTTACCCTAAACAAGTCGGCCCCACTAAACTGTCTGGGCCGAATTCACCTAGGAAAACTCAAAAAAAATATTTTATACTATTCATTAGGGTACTAATTACCTGAATTACAATGAAGGATTTACCTCATGGCTCTATGATGACCAATTACAATAGTGACACCTCGACGGAGGAATAATAACATGTCCCTTGGGTTACATCAGTAATATACATTTATAATATCCTTTGAAGTTACAATATTCAACACTCCCTCGTAACGATAAGGTTATTCTACTAACAACATCATCACATACTATAGGGGAACAAAGAGACAATATCTTCATCAGTATCGAGGTAATGCATATATACATCATAGGAGGTTTTCACAATCAATAACTGGATATTTTACTCTTCAATGTATTCATCTTCGGAACCTCACGATAACTTGATCCTTTTGCAACAACGCTTTGACCTTTCAATCCTTCGTAGAAGCAATTTGGTCTTTTGATCCTTTGCAGTAGTACTTCGATCTTCTTGATCCTTTGCAGCAAAACTATGATCCTTTCGATCCTTTGTAGTAGCAGTTTGATCCTTTCGACCCTTTGCAGCAACACTTCGATCTTTCTTGATCCTTTGCAACTGCACTTCGATATGCTTGATCCTTTGATGTCATACTTCGATCTACTTGATCCTTTGCCACCACGCTACCTGCAGTACACATGATCTATTTGCAGGATTATCAATCCCTATCACTTTAGGACATAAGTCCAAGGATGATGCAATCCTCCATTAACTTGGTACATGATATCGACCAGTTGAATCATCTACAACTAAATGTAGATCTCAACTACACCTAAATGCATGACCTATCATCTGTGAGGACTCACCATAGACCATACATACCACTGAGGTTAGCACCACTCCTAAGTGAGTGTTATACTATGGTATCTACACTTACATGTAGACATACTCTTCCATGAAAGAGTATTGTCTGTAGAGCATATCTTGACCGGATACAAAATGTCAACCCTCATCATAGAACATCCTTACCACTGAGGTTAGGACCACTCCTAAGTGAGTGTTATACTATGACATCCATGAGAACTCATCATAGAGAATCCATACCACTGAGTAGGACCACTCCTAAGCGAGTTTTATTCTATGGCATATACATATGAATGTGGGCATACTCTTCATATAAGAGTATTTTATGTAGAGCAGATATCAACTGCATACCAATGTTGGCCATGTCGTTCGTGAGGACTCATCGTAGGTCATCCGTACCACTAAGGTTAGGACCACTCCTAAGCGAGCATTATTCTACTGTATCCACAACTGAATGTGGGAACTCTCCATGCAAGAGTAACATCTGCAGGGCCATCCTTAGCTAGTAAGGACCACTCTCATATACTTAGTGTAATACCTTCCATCCTCAAGAGAGGAAACTATCGTCCACACATGAATGTCGGACCTTGTCAGCATCTTCAGGTGCAATTGGTCTCTTCCATGCCAGGGCATCACTGTCATCCCATCATCAATGTCAGTCTCATCATCATTCCCCCTTTCCTGGGAGGATCCATATTATCAAACTGCTCTCCCTTTGTTTGAGGAGGGTTCATGTTTTCAACCTATTCTTCCTTTTCGAGGAGAGTCCATATCTTCAACTTGTTTCTCCTTTTCGAAGAAGGTCCATATATTCATCATTTGTAGTACCATCATTGTTCCTCCTTGCGAGGAAAGTCTTTTCATACTGCACCAATATTGTCACGGAAATATTCAAACTTTACTCAAGATAGAGGCTTGGTTAGTACATCAGCAACTTTTTCATCGGTACTCACATACTGGAGCTTTATAGCTCCCTTTTGTACCAATCCCTTATATAAAAATATCATATTTCTATGTGCTTTGATTTTTCATGGAACACCAGATTTTCTTTTTTCTTTATACAACTCTGGTTATCACAAAGAATCATTGCGTTTTCCAACTCCATGTCAAATAATCCTGACATCAGTTTCCAAAGCCATATCACTTCACAACTAGCAGAGCAAGCTGCAATGTACTCTGCTTCAATTTTACCGAGAGTAACACTGGACTATTTCTTACTAAACCATGAGATCATGGAAGATCCTGAGACAATAACATCCACCTAAGGTGCTCTTCCTATCTGCGACACTTCCTTCCCAATCTGAATCCGTATATCCATATAATATGTAGTCATGATCTCTACCATAGTAAAGTCCCAAGTCTATCGTACCTTTTAGGTACCTCATCACATGCTTTGAAACTATCAGGTGAACCCATCTAGGTTTAACTAGATACTGACTCAATGTGTTCACAACAAAGCATATATTTGGCCTTGTGTTCATCAGATACATTAATGACAAAATAATATGTGTGTACTGAGACATATCCACTAATTCTAATGTCTCATTAGACAACAACTTCAGGCTGGTGTCAATGGATTTACAGTCCAACATATCAAATCTTTTCAATATTTATACTGCATACTTTCCATGATTAAGAAATATTCCTTTTGGGCTCTACCACACTTCTAGCCCTAGGAAATAATGCATCAATCCAATATCTTTCATCTCGAATTATTCATCTAGCTTCTTCTTGCAATCTGTGATATGTTTCTCATTTCCAGTCAGAAATAGATCATCGACATAAGTAATAGTATGACTGCTTCATCATCCATAATATTCATATAAAGGTTAGGATCAAATTTACTCTTGGTAAAGCCCATGCTTATCAAGAAGCTATCTATTCTACCATACCAAGCTCTAGGATGTTGCTTCAGTTGATACATAGCCTTTTTCAACTTGCATACATGAGTCACTCTATCTTCGACTTCAAATCCTTGTGGTTGTTTGATTTAAACCTCTTCCTCAATCACACCATTAAGGATGGTTGTATTTACATCCATCTGGTGTAAGTCCCACTTCATCATGGAAGCAAGTGCCATGATGGTTCTGATGGAAGTATACCTTGCTATTGGAGAAAATGTCGCTTCATAATCAATCCCCTCTTCAAATGAGAGAATCCTCTAGCCACAAATATAGCTTTGTACTTTTCAATACTTCCATCAACATCATGTTTTGTCTTGTAGATCCATTTCGAAGATACCACACTTTTGTTTTCTGGTTTGGGTACTATATTCCAAACATCATTCTTCATTATTGACTGGTATTCTTCCGTCATTGCTTCAACCCATTCTTTCTTCTATGAAACTTCCTCATAGTTAGTGGATTCTTGATCTACAAGGTCACACATCAAAGCTACATAACTGGAATATGGCTTTGATCTTTTGCTTGTTCTTGTGGAGCCTTCTGGAGCTCCATATCTCTTTGCTTATTGTATTATTTATCTTACCCAAGAAGGTTTTCTCTTTCGATAGATATCCATAGTAGGGGGTTCCTAAGGTTCTAGCATATCATGATCTTCATATGCTACTATTTCAGGAGAGGGTTAAGCTTCTACCATTCTGGGAGGTACGTCCTCTTCATGTACTTCTTCAAGCTGACACCTTATAGATTTCTAAAGAGTTGTCCCTTCATAAAATGTTACATCCCTACTAATCTCAATATGATGGAATCCTGAAATGTATATCCTAAAGGCTTTGGAGACTTCACTATATCCAACAAATATTCCTTTCTTTCCAGAAGGATCCAACTTGGTTCTCTTCTCTTTTGGAATATGTACATATAATAGATAACCAAATATATTGAGATGGCTCACTTCAGGTTTCTTTCCTATATACATCTCTTCAAGAGTCTTGAATCCAAGAGCACTATTAGATAATCTATTATGCACATATACGGTTGTTCTTGCTGCTTCATCCCACAAGTGCATGGGGAGGTCTTGGTCAGGAATCATAGTTTTCACTACTTCCATAATAGTTATGTTCTTTCTTTCCACAACACCATTCTATTGGGGATTATAGGGAGTGGTTAGTTCCCTCTTGATTCCTGCCTCCTTACAAAATGCTTCAAATTCCTTTGAAGTGTATTCTCCACCATTATTTGTTCTCAGTGTCTTGATTCTATTTTCTGAAAGGTTCTCTATCAAGGCTTTGAATTCCTATTTCCGAAACACTTCACTCTTGTTCTTCAAGAATTATATCCATGCCTTTCTTGAATAGTCGTCAATAAATGTGACATAATATTCATATCCACTTGATGATATGGAGGGAATAGGACCACATACATCAGAATGAATTAGTTCTAATGTACCTTTAGTCTTTGTTTCCCTTTTCAGAAATGGATTCTTGATGTTATTTCCTCTTGCACATCCTTTGCAAGCTCCCTCATGATCAATCTTCATATCTTGTAACCATGTTACCACCTTGATCACATAGGGAAATTATTTGTAGTTGATGTGAGCAGGCCTCCTATGCCACAATTCACTTGAGCTGGTAGTCTCATGGACAAGGGTTGTCTATGGATGTCCTTTGAGTTTATACATTCCTCCTTCTTCTCCAATGACTACATCATCTTCAAGTGTCTTTCCTTTGGACCACATAAGTACTTGTCCATATATAAAAGAAAATCTATATCCTTTCTTATCTAAAGCTGAGATGGAAAGTAAGTGTTGGATACACCAGGAACATAGAGAGGGGGGGGTGAATCTGTGTGTGCAGTATTTATTACTTTTTCAACTTCTATAATCAATAACTTATTCAATATTATGCATTATCACATTATCATTATATCATCATCAGCATTGTTATCATCATCATATCATCATCATCACATAGAAAGCATAGCAACATAGCACACAATATTTTTACGTGGAAACCCAAGTCCTAGGGGGGGAACCACAGAAGCCTTTTTAAAATAGTTTTCCAGAAATAACTGGAAGGAAGCAACAACCCCCTTATTACAAAGACTTCAATTTTCCAGCTTCAACTGGAAAGAGGCTATGACCCCGTGATTTACAGGCTACAACCTGAAGGAATTTTCCTCTCCCTAGTTTTCTGAATTCAACCAGAAGGAGGCTACGACCTCCTTTCCTTGCCCTATCCTGCCACCCTGATATGAAGATAGAAACAGCTGAACCACAACTGCACTGATCCTATGGACTTGTTAATCAACACTTGTGATACATTGCACAATCTGTACCACACTGCACAACAACTGCCACTACTAGCCACTGCTCATTATCTGATCACTACTCATCAACTGATCACTGTCCACTGTATCACAATACTCATCAACATGTACAATCAACATGTACCAATCAATCTGTTTCTCACATCAACCAACTCAGTCAATCTGAGTATGCACACCAAACTTAGCCCACCTGGGTCAAACCAACTG
Source organism: Pseudotsuga menziesii (assembly GCA_001517045.1). Lineage (NCBI taxonomy): Eukaryota > Viridiplantae > Streptophyta > Pinopsida > Pinales > Pinaceae > Pseudotsuga > Pseudotsuga menziesii. The sequence goes on along the minus strand of LPNX011174006.1, from coordinate 88,262 downwards.
CTCATACAACTCATCCAATCTGAGTCAAACCAACTGCACATAAGGCAACTTGTGCCAATCTTTCTCAACTGTACCAAGATGCTTGTGTACCTATGCCAAATCAATCATATATTTGTGTTAACCTAATCAAGTGCTTTTATAGTCAACCAGCCCTTCTTACTTAGCCTAGTTCTCAAGTAAAAGACACATTTGAGCAACCAAGAGACTTCACATACTGTCAACCAAACTTTTTCCAAACACACTCAACTCAATGACACCATAACCAACCTCAATCATAGTCAAGGAATACTTGACAGTTAAACATGATATACTTCAACCAAATAACCTCAACCAATAAGATAAGACTTAACCAACTATGTCAAACTCAATCAATATCATAAACTCTTATACATAAAAGGATTTTCCAATCTACTCAAATCAAGTCAACAAATCAATCAAATATCAAGCAAATAATCACTTACAACACTGTCAAAGGTTGTCATTAACAATCCAACTCCACTTAGGTCAACGACATAATGATCAACACTTGTAAAACTAGTTTTCAAAGAAAACGTTTAGGTTGATCAAATAAATAACTCACAATCTAATACTTACATGTCAACTTCTCATTCAATACTACACTTATACAACAATCAAGATAATCACCAAGATCTATCCAAGATAATCATCAAGATCTATATCAATAACACATCAAGGAATATGCCAAGAAAACCATCACCATAGCTTCCATAACATATTGAATGACTTTAAAGAGATATACCAATATATAGCCTCACATACTAAGATCAAAGATGAACTCTTTCCATGAGAGACATGTGCCATTACAAGAAAAACCATGAAGCATGAACCATGCCTTATTGAAGATAACAATATGGATAAAAAGTATAAACCCCAAAATAAAATATATATCCTTTCATCACATAGCCCTCGTAACAAGCTTTCCAACGAGCCAAAAAAATTGTAATTCCGATTTCGTATGAGAAAGTTATGCCTATTTTAGGGAAGATGCCCAGAAATTTTTCTATCACACAATTTCGCACTTTTCTTCAAAATGTGCGAAATTCGTAAGAGAAGGGGTGATGAAAAAATGAAATGCTTGATATTCTATTTATATGGGTTGTAGATAAAAAATATTACCTTGAGTCGACATGCAATTCAAAATTACAAATAATTAAATTCTATTTTGTTTAGTCGGCTCACCCAAAAAGGTGGGGTACCCCAACTTCAAAAATTCATATTTCTTCAACCGTAAGGAGCCACGTGACGTGCCGCCTACCATTGAAAATGGAACGACAAGGGATATCTCCCCATGATGGTTTTATTTGCAATCCCATCGTCCAATACCCTTAAAATCCTCAATTTGTTCAAGATGTCAAAGACCCCACACATGAGGGTGCAAAAGACCATACCACCAACTACAAGAGTTTCAAAGTCTTCTTCAACATATCAAGGCATGTCCATGGGCTCTACCTCCATATAAATCCCAATATCCATATAACCATAAATAGGACCATACATCATCATGGTTCAAGGGCTACATATCATTACAAACATATCCAATGGTTCCACTATATATCTTCATCACTATAAAAGTACCAACACCCCAAAAGACGGGTACAAAGAACTCACCACTAGTTTGCAACACCTTATGGGCTTCATTGCATGATCATAAGGCTACTACATGGAAATGACCATATAGAGTCCAAGGGACATCAAAACATTTATGTGGGTTCAAGACTTAAACTTTCAAGGACACCAAGGACCCCATAAGAATGGGTTCCAACACCTAAGTCTCCACATGCAAGAGTATCAAGATCTAAGATTGTGGACTCAAGGACCTCACAAGAACTTGACAACCTCAAGACCATCCAATGCAAGTAATGGGATTCACCATCAACATATCAAATACTTTACACACATGAGCCACATCATCCATCCAACAACCAATCAAGAGACTAAGACAAGTACAAGCATAACAAGCACCACAAAGACTAGTAACCAAATATCAACCATGAGTAAGGAACTCGATAATGGACTCAAATGGGACCAAGATATAACTTAGGGGCACTTGAGTAAGTCAATGAGTAACCGGGTTTTTTGCCATTGTTCCAAGGCCTCCAAGGGCTTCAAGCTTGGGCTCGAACAAGGTCAAAAAGGGATCCTCTTACACAAAACAACCACAAACTAAACACTAACCCTCAGGGGCTCCACAAGGGGCACCAAGGACTCAATAGTTGGCATCAATGACCATACACTATTGGCATCAATGACAAATTAATCAACAATCTCCCCCTTTGTCATTGATGACAACACCATAACTCCTCTTCAGAACAAGCTCCCCTATCAACAAAACTTCTCTCCCCCTTTGGCATCAATGGCAAAGGGACTTTTCTTTGACCATACTGCTCCCCCTTAGGGAATGCTCCCCCTTAGGCCATGCTCCCCCTGTCATCAAATTCTCTTCCTTTTCAACTTTTCTTCCTCTTTGGATTAATGAAAACAAAAACTTCTTTTGGCATTACTTCTTCCCTTATCATTAATGCTTATTTGATAGACTTGTATTTTTTCACACAGATACTTCTGGAACCAACTACTATACGATATTCAAATCTGATACTCAGGTACATATCTCCTTTTACACATTCTTTGTACACTTCATATCACTAGTCAATAGTCTTCAAAATGGCATTGGGTCTTTCCCAAGATTTTCATCATTTCTATTTTGATCTACTAACTTTATTCTCCATACTTTGGTAGGATGATAATTGTTCATGTCATTCAATTGAACTTTCCTTCTTCTCCAAACTTTAACCTGTCCCTGCACCCTGCAATGTTTTGCGAAATGACCATAATGATAAAAATTGTAACACTGAATCAAAAATGTACTTTTATTTCTTTCTGGAGTGATTCTGTCATGAGCTCTGCAATGAATGGCTTTGTGACCATAGTTGTAACACTTGTAGCAATGACCATGGAACCTTATAGGATATCTCTGAGCAGTAAATTCTCTTGATTCTTGCTGATCATGGGATCTTCTAAGAATAGATGTATTACTGTTAGCCTTTTCTTCTTTTACTATAGAGATTTTACTTTGTTCAATGTTCTTCTCGATCTTTGAATTTGTCTTTAACTGAGTAGTTGTTTTGTCTAGGTCTTCCCTCAAGGAGAGGATCTTCAATTCTTGCTTTTGAAAAATTTCTATCTTTTCTTGGAGTTGTCTTGTTAGATCTTCTTCTATCTTCTTAACTTCTTCTACCTGTTTGTTGAGAGCAAATATATTTTCCTCCATCTTTCCTTTTGAATTCTGATCATCGTAATGGAATTTTTGCAGTTGGCATTGTAGTATATGATTCTCCTTTCTCAGTTCTGAGAGGTCCTTTTCAAATTCAAAGTTTGTCAGACATACCTTCCGTAACTCTACCTTCAAGGATTTGATTTCAAGTTCTTGTTTTCTTCTTAACTTCTCTTCCAATATTTCTTTATCCTTATAGGAACTTATCTCATTGTCTTTGTATTGTAGCTTGCAGATCAATTCTTTTTCCTTATCTTCAAGTAGTCTTTTGAGCTTGACAATTTCTTCTGAGTGCTTTTCAATTTCTGTAGCTGACTTCTCAAGTTTGTCTTTCAAAGATTTGGATATGGCTTCTTTGATTCTAGTAGCTTCTTCAATTTGGAGTTTTAGATTAATTATGGTCTATGTGGCCTTTTCAAATTCTTCTTGATTCTTCTTCTCAGCTTTGTCCAATTGCTCTTTCAATACCTGTTTCTGTTCACATAGATTTTTCACTTCTTGCAAAAAATTAGTAATTTCATTGTCTATCATAATATCAACTAAATTTCTATTACTCATCGGAGAGCAAGGATTTTCATCATAATCTGAAGTGTTGCATTCAATTAATTCAGAATAGCTCTTATTTTCTATACCTGATAAACATATATCTTTAAAAGAATTACAAACAGAGTGATCAGGGAACATACCTTCATACTTACCTGGATCTTGTACTAACCCATCTTTTGCTTCTTGTTCTTCATTTAGCTGATTTATTTTGAACGACAATTCTTCAGCTGAGTTGCACTTTCCTATTTTCTCCTTTTGGAGATCTGTTAGATCTTCAAGCATTAATTCCATAGCCTCTACTTCCTCTTCTTTATTGGAGTAGTATTGCTCTAATTTGAGCCATAGTTCCCTAGCTGAGATGCACTTCCCTATCTTCTTCTTTTAGATATCTTCTAGGCCTTCAAGGATGGCTTCCATAACCATAGAATTATTTTTCTTTGCTTCTTTCTGAGCTGATGTTTTCATTTTCTTTGGAGTTGTATATCCAGTAACAATTGACTTCCATACACCAGTTGCCTCAAGATAAACCTGCATTCTCATTTTCTAGATCAAGTAATAATTTGACTCACATGATAATGGTACTCCATTCATCGAGAACCCCATGGTGTGTTAAAGATCTCCTTCAAGCTGATAAGGCTTTCTGTGAAGGAGTCGTTCTGATACCAATTGTTGGATACACCAGGAACACAGAGAGGGGGGGGGTGAATCTATGTGTGTAGTCTTTATTACTTTTTCAACTTTTATAATCAACAAATTATTCAATATTATGCATTATCACATTATCATTATATCATCAACAGCATTGTTATCATCATCATATCATCATCATCACATAGAAAGCATAGCAACACAGTACACAATATTTTTACGTGGAAACCCAAGTCCTGGGGGGAAAACCACAGAAGCCTTTTTAAAATAGTTTTCCAGAAATAACTGGAAGGAAGCAACAACCCCCTTATTACAAAGACTTCAATTTTCCAGCTTCAACTGGAAGGAGGCTACGACCTCCTGATTTACAGGCTACGACCTGAAGGAAGTTGCCACTCCCTAGTTTTCCAAATTCAATCGGAAGGAGGATACGACCTCCTTTCCTTGCCCTGTCCTGCCACCCTGATAGGAAGATAGAAACAGCTGAAACACAACTGCACTGATCCTGCAGACCTATTAATCAACACTTGTGCTACACTGCACAATCTGTACCACACTACACAACCTGTACCACAATGCACAACAACTGCCACTGCTCATTATTTGATCACTACTCATCAACCGATCACTGTCCACTATATCACAATACTCATCAACATGTACAATCAACCTATACCAATCAATCTGTTTCTCACATCAACCAACTCAGTCAATCTGAGTCTGCACACCAAACTTAGTCCACCTGGGTCAAACCAACTGCTCATACAACTCATCCAATCTAAGTCAAACCAATTGCATATAAGGCAACTTGTGCGAATCTTTCTCAACTGCACCAAGATGCTTGTGTACCTGTGCTAAATCAATCATGTATATGTGTTAACCTAATCAAGTGCTTTGATAGTCAACCAAACCTTCTTACTTGACCTAGTTCTCAAGTAAAAGACACATTTGAGCAACCAAGAGACTTCACATACTGTCAACCAAACTTTTTCCAAACACACTCAACTCAGTGACACCATAACAAACCTCAATCACATTCAAGGAATAATTGACAGTTAAACATGATATACTTCAACCAAATAACCTCAACCAATAATATAAAAGACTTAACCAACTATGTCAAACTCAATCAATATCATAAACTCTTAGACATAAAAGGATTTTCCACTCTACTCAAATCAAGTCAACAAATCAAACAAATATCAAGCAAATGATCACTTACAACACTGTCAAAGGTTGTCATTAACATTCCAACTCCACTTAGGTCAAAGACCCAATGATCAACACTTGTAAAACTAGTTTTCAAAGAAAACGTTTAGGTTGATCAAATAAATAACTCACAATATATAATACTTACATGTCAACTTCTCATTCAATACTACACTTATACAACAATCAAGATAATCACCAAGATCTATCCAAGATAATCATCAAGATCTATATCAACATCACATCAAGGTATATGCCAAGAAAACCATCACCATAGTTTCCATAACATATTGAATGAATTTAAAGAGATATACCAATATATAGCCTCACATACTAAGATCAAAGATGAACTCTATCCATGAGAGACATGTGCCATTACAAGAAAAACCAAGAAGCACGAACCATACCTTATTGAATATAACAAGATGGAGAAAAAGTAGAAAGCCCAAAATAAACTCTATATCCTGTCATCACATAGCCCTCTTAATAAATATTAAACGTTCCAACGAAGCAAAAAATTTGTAATTCCAATTTCGTATGAGAAAGTTATGCCTATTTTAGTGAAGATGCCCAGAAATTTTTCTGTCACACATTTTTGCACTTTTCTCCAAAATGTGTGAAATTCGTAAGAGAAGTGGTGATGAAAAAATGAAATGCTTGATATTCTATTTATATGGTTTGTATAGAAAAAATATTACCTTGAGTCGACATGCAATTCAAAATTACAAATAATTAAATTCTATTTTATTTAGTCGGCTCACCCAAAAAGGTGGGGTACCCCAACTTCAAAAATTCATATCTCTTCAACTGTAAGGAGCCACGTGACGTGCCACCTACCGTTGGAAATGGAACAGCAAGGGATATCTCCCCATGATGGGTTTATTTGTAATCCCATGGTCCAATACCCTTAAAATACTCAATTTGTTCAGGATGTCAAAGACCCCACACATGAGGGTGCAAAAGACCATACCACCAACTACAAGAGTTTCAAAGTCTTCTTCAACATATCAAGGCATGTCCATGGGCTCTACCTCCATATAAATCCCAATATCCATATAACCACAAATAGGACCATACATCATCATGGTTCAAGGGCTACATATCATTAAAAACATATCCAATGGTTCCACTATATATCTTCATCACTATAAGAGTACCAACACCACAAAAGAGGGGTACAAAGACCTCACCACTAGTTTGCAACACCTTATGGGCTTCATATGCATGATCATAAGGCTACTACATGGCAATGACCATATAGCATCCAAGGGACATCAAAACATTTATGTGGGTTCAATACTTAAACTTTCAAGGACACCAAGGACCCCATAAGAATGGGTTCCAATATACCACCATCAGCATGGGTTCCAACACCTAAGTCTCCACATGAAAGAGTATTAAGATATAAGATTGTGGACTCAAGGACCTCACAAGAACTTAACAACCTCAAGACCATCCAATGCAAGAAATGGGATTCACCATCAACACATCAAATACTTTACACACATGAGCCACATCATCCATCCAACAACCAATCAAGAGACTAAGACAAGTACACTGCATAACAAGCACCACAAAGACTAGTAACCAAATATCAACCATGAGTAAGGAACTCGACAATGGACTCAAATGGGACCAAGATACAACTTAGGGGCACTTGAGTAAGTAAATGGGTAACCAGGGCTTTTGTCATTGTTCCAAGGACTCCAAGGGCTTCAAGCTTGGGCTTGGACAAGGTCAAAAGGTCTCCTCTTTCACAAAACAACCACAAACTAAACACTAACCCTCAAGGGCTCCGCAAGGGGCACCAAGGACTCAATAGTTGGCATCAATGACAAATTAATCAACAGTAATTTCTTTTTCAAACCTGGTACATACAATACTTCCTTCATATTCATGGAAGTCCTAGAGTCAAGCATGTAGCTTGATTCACCAATACCTTTGATGGGATATTGATAGTCATCTCCCAATGATACCCTATAAGGAGTTATTTTCTTCAAGTCTTAACAAAGTTTGCTTCTTCCCTGTCATGTGATTTGAAGAACCACTATCAATAAGCCACGTATCTTCTCCAGGTGTTACAGACACAGAGAGTGCAGAGAATAGTACTTATTCATTTACATCTTCTTCTTTTGTTAGTCTCTTTTGAGGTCTTTCTTCCTCATCCTCATCTTCATCTAGATGAGCACGATGTTTCTTGTTCTTCTTCTTCTTATTTGGTGATGGGCACTCTCTGGCTATGTGTCTTGTCTTATGACAATTCTAGCATTGATACTTCGAATAATACTTATTCTTCTTTTGAAACTTCTTCTTTGAATGTTTATGATTAACCTTCTTGAAGTTTGGTTGTTTCCTTTCTTTAGTATGGATGGCTAGAGACTGATCATCTTCTCTGAGTAGAGCTTTTTTGTTGGCTACTCTAGCTTCTTCTTGAATGCAATCTTCCCATACTATGTCAAACTTCATACTTTCTTTTCTGACACACAAATTTTGTATGAATGAGTCCCAAGGTCTAGTGAGACCATTTAGAGCAGTCATAACTAGTTCATCCTCATCAAGGGTGTCTTCAATGGCATTTAGTTGTTCTCTAAACTCAGAGACCATTATGAAGTATTCTTGAATTGATACTCTTTTTCTCATCTTGGTGCCCTTCAGTTGAGATATCATACTCATCTTTCTTTTGATGTTCCTTCCCTCATACATTCTTGAAAGTGCATCATGCATTTGCTTTGGTTTCTTCTTAGATGACACTTGAGGGATCAAGTGATCTTTAATAGAATCAACAATGATCCTCATTGCCTTGGCTAGGTCTTGTTCATGCTTATCCTTAGCTTCAACTTCTGTTGGTTCTACAATTTCATCCTTGATGTACTTCTTAAGGCCATTCTCTCTATAATGAGACCAATCCTGTACTTCCATGCTAGGAAGTTTTCTATGCCTTCCACTTTGTCCTCAAGCTTAGTGCTTGGGGCAATCCTATCCAATAGGTCACTAAAAAATGAAATTTCTCAAAATGAAAAGTTGACCTTACCAAGAGATGCGCTTGATTGAGGAAAGTTAGTTGTTCCAACTTATTTTTGGAGATCCGAAATATCCACCCTTCAAATCCTACTTGCGAGGTTGCATCTCTGCAGAATTTATGGTTCTGGTTTTCTATAGTTTTTTGGTTCAGGTCCAAACTAGGGTTTGTATTTCTTGGAGATTCAACCAACCAAAAAATTTGATCCTCATCTCAATAGATGCGCTCCAGGGAGGTGCAACTTTGTATTCAAGAAAATCTTCCAAATTTCAAATTTTGTAGAAACCCTAATTTCTTCTAGAGACAGAGGAGAGGGAGTTTCACCTTGTCAAAGTTGTCCTATTCGGGTTAGCTCTGATACCATGTTAATATTTCATATGTTAGACTAGATATCATTAGTGTTCATTTCAAATTCAAAACAATATCATATCTAGAATCACTGATAGAAAAACAATCACAAGATAGACACAGTATTTATCTTGGGAAACCCTCAAGGAGAAGAAAACCCAACAAAAATTCCACTGTATAAGATGTATAAGATATAACCCCCAAAAAGTTATTCTCCTCCTTGATGTTTTCTCTCTCTGTCTCTCTCTCTCTCCTACGCGCTACACAAGTGAGTGTATGTTTGTTTAAATGAGAATAATAACACTTCTATTTATACACATTGATCCAACTGACTTTTACCCTAAACAATTCTACCCCACTAAACTGTTTAGGTTGAATTCACCTAGGAAGACTCAAAACAGTATTTTATATTATTCATTAGGGTACTAATGACCCGACTTACAACGGAGGCTTTACCTCATGACTCTATTATGACCAATTACAATAGTGACACCCTAATGGAGTAATAATAACATCTCCCTTGGGTTACATCAGTAAAATACATTTAGAATATCCTTTGAAGTTACAATCTTCAACAATTGAATTATTAATGGTCAACATTCAGTTAAGTAAAGAAGAGCTAATTGTTCATCAATCAACAAGATTTAGTTAATAATGATTAACTACGTGATTAAAGGAAGATGGAATATTTAACTAAAGTGTTTACACTTTAGTTAGTCTAACATAAGACACTTAAGTTAATCAAAGGACAACAATGCAGTTAAGAAAGTGTGTTTCATGTGACACTTGAGTTATTGCACTACGATACTTATGTTAGCATGTTAACTAAGTGATCAGTATTCAATTAGATATTGAGTTCACTCCAATGTTAGTTAAATATCAATTAACACCCATGATTGAAGGTATGGCGCATTAGTTGTGCATGATAAAGATTCAATGCATGAATCGATTATTCGAAAACTTGAATTCAAAATTGTAATGCCTGTGTGGCTAATTATCATGAAACCATCACTAGGGTTGGCATGGAAGTCATTATAATGTGTTATTAATATGCTAGGCATATGGGAAGTTCATAAAAGTTGCAATAGTGGATCTCTCTTCTCTATTTCTATGTATTCTCTCTTATCGGGCAATCTTCTTATGTTGTAAAAGTCATTCTCTGTAATCTATATATTATACTCTAAAGAATTTTCTGGGTTTTTCATCCTCTCTATTATGAGGATTTTCCCCATGGTAAATCTTGTGTTATGGATTAATTATTGTGTGTGATTGAATTGTGAATTGTTACAGGTCCTCAGCATATCATTGATAAAATTTTAAAGTTCAAGAATCTCCATTATTTCTCAAAACATTAACATCTAGGGAATGAGTTTCCATTATTTCATGCTTGGGCCATAGGTGTCATTATGTATATTGCGCACAACCTGCCATTTTGTAAAAAATTATAGTTAGACCAATTTTTATTATAAAAGCATGGATTTGGTACATGTATAATGAATTATTTATGGTTTAATATTTTTATTATTGTTATAGTTAAATTTATGGTTTAGTTTATTTGATGCTTGTGATGAATCACGTTGATCATGTTGTTGATGTTATGGTATAATATACAATCTCTATATTGTCCCATGATACAATGATTTTAATGTATTTGAAATGGAGAAGTGGTTGTGACACCACAAGTCTCTTTGAAAATGGGAAATAAGATTCTTAGGAAACATATAAGGGAAGCCAATTACAATTTAATTTTGAACTTCACTAAAGTGGAGGACATAAATATCTGGGATTTTGTGGAGTCTTGAAAATCATCAACAACGCTTTTATTAATAATGGAGGGAATATCAAATAAAAATAATTCATGTGAATTTATAAATGATAGGAATGCACATGCATTATGGATGAGATATTTTTCCCAACTACTTTAGAATGTGTATATATTTTTGACATATAGTGTAACATCCCGGTTTTGACATCCCGGTTTTGACCCTGTTTGCATTAAATGTATATGATGTATATATTGTAATTAATAATGGTGTGGAGCTAAAGGGAAAAGACCGACCATCGATTTAACATTTTATGTTTCGACGATTTAAAATCGTTGCCGATGGTATATTTGTGCTAGCCGGCACATTATAATTTTGGGATCATGTAAATATGCATTTTAATTAAAATACCCACAATCAGCTATGTTTATGCAACAAATAATGAGATTGGGGCATGATTTCCTAAGGAATAGGGAAGGAAATTATTTAAACCTTTGGGCCAATGGGGAAAATCCAAATGTCAAAGGGAGAACCCATCAAACCCTCAACTACTTTTCTTGTCTCATTCACCCAATCATTTAATTCTGCCAGAAATTGGTTGAGTTAGTTAATGCATAAGGATGGGGAAGAGTATGGCAATCAAAAATTCGAATTGAAGAAGTCATCAGATTTTGGAAAATGTTTTTCTGACTTGTGGGGCAAGTAAATGCTTGGGAAGGAATGCCCGAGCCATTGCTCACCCATTACTTCCATTTTCCTCACCCATTCTCCTTTACGTGGGATTCCTTCATGCAGCTAAAGCTTCCTATGTGCTCATCCTTCATGTGGGGAGTCATTTTCCTCATTTTTGCATGCCCATAAATTCGTTTTGTTATTGTTTAGTAAGTGGGAAAGGAAGATTTACAATTTTCTTGCATTTTCATGGATTCTTCAATGGTTGGGAATTGTTTTTACCTTGCTAAGTGGCCAAGAATCTAGATTCATGATTTTTGGAGCTCCTGGGCGTTTTCATCATCATCATTCACCCACGTTGGGGCTCTCTCAAGTGGCTAGGAATTTCCTGTGTGTGAAATTCGCTTTTACCTCGCTGTGTGTGTGTTTTTCCCTCGTGTGGGAAGTCATTTATTCATTCTCCTAGGTTGTGGATTCGTTTTTTGTAATGATATGTGGTTGGGTTTATTTCCCCAACATTTTGTTGCATTTTCTCCACTGATTGCCAAGTTAAAAATCATTTTTGAATTTCCCAACGATTTGGAGGAGAGACCACGTTCTCTTGGGTGTGGTTGAGTTCGTTTTTGGCCACGTTAGGGCCAAAACGTCCCTAGGAAATCAAATTTGCTATTAGGGATTGTTCTTACCCTCCTTGGTAATCCATTTTGTTGTCGAACTATTTTCTTCAACCCATAAATTGTCTAATTGTTGTGTATGTATTTGTGTTTGGGGTCTGAATCTAGTTAAGAGTGGAAGAGGCAAATTGCTTGATAAACCTAGTGCATGAGGAGCCTCACTGAGAGATCTTGAGGGATGATTATACTTTACTGCACATATTGAATAGCACTGGAAGGGAATGCATAGCCTGAGGGACCGTACAACAGAGAAGGAGATGATTCCTTGTGTTGGGTGTGTACGTGTTGGAAAAGCCAAGTCATATCTTGTGTAGGTGTCCATGGCTCTATGGTTGAGCTCACTAGCTTATCAAACAAGCCTTTCCATCCCCTTGGCAGTTTGATAAACCCAAACATAGCTTTGGCTTGACTAATTTTTGAGATATCTTTAGCTATGTGTGAGCCTGCTAGTTTCCTTTTCCCTGGGGAATCATGCCTAGCTCGGGGGTGGCAGTGTTACTGAGAGATTACGGAGAACACTGGCCTATGGTTGGGTGGAACAATGCAGCGACATAGCTAGTTGCGGATGAGCTTCTTCATAAGATAAGTATTCTTGTCTATTTCATCTTTTCAATTGTATTTGATGTTTAATGAAAATAATGAACATGATAAACGATTGAATGGAATGTAGTTTGATTCCATTGTATGATAAATAATTATGCATCTATGCATGTTTTAGTTCAAAGCATTCCAATTTTTATCATGTGTATGTTCATGGGGCTAGTTTCCCGGGTAGATAGTATGTTGGTAGCGTACTCATCGTCGGTCGGAGGGTTGGGGATGTTACATATAGGAACATACACATGATATTCTCACCTAACCTCCATGTAATATAAGCTACCAAGGTCGATCCTTCCCAAACCAAATTTTTTTAAACACATTCACCTTCTATTTTGTCATAATGTGGGTGGGTTTATTAAAAAATCCCACAAACTAGGTTTTCATAAAAAAAGTGACAAAATTATGTGTTAACACCCTTCATCCAAGGCTAAGATCATATGTGACATAGATTTAGCTTTGGGAAGTAGGTCATGTGAATAGTTGGTCAACTAGGTTTCTTGTATTGTGAATTTTACATTATTTTGTCTTCCTTAAGCTTCCTATTAGATGCATAAATTCTTCTTATGAAGGGAAACTACTCGTTTCCAAAGTGTGAATATGATTCTTTTCTATTTGGATACAACAATCGATCCACTCTAGACTAACAAGCCAAGTTCAAAAAATCTTATCTCCATTCTAATTTATGACCGTATATATGTAATCAAGTTGGCATGAAGTCCTTCCTTGGATTATGGATCCTAAAATATCTCTTAGTATTCTTCAGTAGGAATCTCCTTCTAGAATAGTGGCATTGATTTAAAACTGTAAACATTATACTAGTTTCTATTTGTTATGTGAGTTACTGCATATACATGCTCATTGAAATATTCTTTGAGGTGTTTAGTTTAATCCACATCTCTCTTCATGTAAGACATTCCTCTTCCAAGTTTTGAAGGATAACATTCATATTATATTCATGGTTACGCATGGCATACACTCAAAAGGATAAAATGACCTTGCCTATCCACACATGTGTTCATATTATTGGAGAGCCAAAGAAACACAATTACAAGCNCCAACACACACACACACACACACACACACACACACACACACACACACACACACACACACACACACACACATATATATATATTCCTTTGCCCCACTAAAATAGACATACAATTTCGAGTAAAAAGAATAACAGGGAAACCAACCCCCGGCATGATAATGAAGGAAAAAATGCTAGAATATCCATCAAGGAAGCGAGTGAAGGGTATCTAAAAATAGACAAGATAAATAATTAATAACACTAAAAACTTCGTTTTTTAAAAACTCCATGGGTTCTTACTTACAAAAAAAACTCAAAACCTTTTACAATGAAATAAGTTTTCTCATAAGAATATATTGACTTTCGGGTCAAATGCCTAGCAAATAGGAAAGCTAAAGACATTGAGGGTATCGAGCATAAATCCTGAATATTGGAGGAACCATTCTCATTCCTCACACCCATAAGCTCTTCAATATGGAGGTCATGCAAGGTTTCCCTATTCCTTGGACTCAAAGCCTCATTATTCCTATATTTAAAAGTCGCAATAAAAATAACCCCTATAATTATCAAATCATTATGATCATCCCTCTTTTAGCCAAGCTTTATGGTATCATTTATAGAATAAAATCAATGTATGGCTTGAAAGTGAAGGTAAGTAGAATAAAGTCCAGGCGGATTTAAAAGACATCACTCTACCAAAATCCACCTCATTACGCTTAGGATACTTGCGAAGGATTTTTGTAATATTAAATCCAATCTATTTTCCTTCTATGTTGACTTTATAAAATCTTTTGATATAGTGCATAGAAGTAACTTGTGGAATGGACTAGAAGAGTTAAATGTTACTTTAGAGTTGAAATCTATCACGATAAAGGTTGTATGAGAAAGTCATTTCCAAATTAAGAGTACTTAGGGATAGTTGAAAATTATTAATTGCAATATTGGAGTCAAACAAGGATGCCCCCTCTCCCCTACCCTTTTCGGCGTTTACATTGATAAGCTAGAAAGTTGTTTAAAAGAAGTAGGTTGCACTAGAATGGCCTTAGCTATAATAGTCGTCATCCTCCTTCTTTATGCTGATGATATTGTTCTTATGGAAAGGAGCCCCTCTAACCTTGATAAACAACTAAGGATTCTCAAGGATTTTTATTCTAACATGGGCATGTCTGTGAATACAGACAAAACTTAAGTTATTATTATCAAGTCCAAGAAAGACACCTATGTTGATTTTTTTTATGGAAATAACTACTTGGAGGAAGTGTCCTCTTACAAATATCTCAGAATTGATAGCCATCACAGGCTCAATTGGAACTATAGTATCGAGAAAAGGATTAATGGAAGGTGGAAATCTTATTTTGGCCTAGAAAACAATTGTAAATCAACAAATATAGTGATGTGGGATAAAAATAAGTTCCTTTTTGAAAAATTTGTCACTCCTATTATCCTGTATGGTTGTGAAGTTTGGGGTTGCAACATCCCTTGAGAATCCTGGAAAAAGATTGAGCAAATTCAAAAACATTTTTATCACGTATAACCTATAAATTAAGACCAATATTCCCTATCCTATTCTCCTTATAGAAGTGGGTCTTCCCCCCATCGAATGCATCGCTAGGACTACGTACCTGATGTACAAGAATAATGTTAATATCATGGAAGACTAGAGACTCCCTAAAATTACTTTAAATTCTAGTCAAGGCCATCTTCGACTCAAGCAAGAATGCGGGACAATAAATATTTAGAGGTTAAAATAAAATTAAGATATTATAAGAAGGAAGTCATTAATCCTAATTTGGAAGATCAAAAGTACCTCTCTATCTTAACTAGTTCTAAGAAGAAGATTAATATATAAAGGATAATAACGAATTCCCATGAGCTTCATAGAGAAACAAGGTGGTGGAAAATTCCTAGAACACCATGGGAGGAAAGGATTTTCCATTTTTGGGAGTCTATGAGCATTGAGGAAAAATCTCACTTTCTTTTAGAGTGCCCTGCCTACACCCACATTCGATCACAGTTTCCTAATATTTTCTACAATTCTAATCTTCATGATATTTTAACTTGTCAAAACTATAGTGACCTAGGAACGCTTATTTATCGGTTTTTTAATCATAGGAATCATGTTTTACATAAATCCAAATAATTCCTTTCTCTTTCCTTAAGGTACAATAGACCAAATAGGTCTTAATGGACGTTAATAATCATCATCAACATTATTTTATTTCAATGTCAATTTTCATTTTGTGCCCCTTATTGCATTTAGGTCAACTATCTCAAGATCACATGGTGAATTTGGTTGAGGAGCATAAAAACCAAACTAAGTAGCAAGGTTGAGTTTCCAAGATCTTGCAAGTGTGTTTGGAAAATGTTGATATCAACATGTTATCCACACACTCTTGAGCTAGAGTAATTTTCAAGAATTGTCCTTTTAATGCAAGATTTGCACATGTTATTGAGCAAAACCCTAGTTCCAAATATCATTGAATAAAAGAATATTTGAACCATGGACTCATGAGAGAGGGATTTCCTTAGATTTAATCTAGTTTCATAAGTCCAATGGAATTGAAAATTCATCAATTTGAGCCTTAGATGTGATTTTATGGCAATTTGCAACTTTCTTCCTAAAGCTATTCAAAGACAAGTGGTGACTTTAGTCTAGGGGCATAAAAACCAAATCAAGTAGAAAAATTGTGTTTGAAGTTCCTGCAAGTGTGATTGGGAAATACCAAGATGAGCATGATGGCCCATGCTTTCTAACCAAAATTTTCAAGAATTTTTCCTTTAATGCAAAAATTGCACTACATGTTACTGTGAAAACCCTAGTTCCAAAAATCATCAAATAAAACAAGATCCATTGTCACGAGACCAATGAATCAATGATTCATCAATGTAAGTATTATTTGTAATTTTTTGGTATGTTGCAACTTGCTTCTTGATGTCATTTAGGGACACATAGTGAATTTGGTCTGGGGGCATAAAAAAAAACATAGTAGTATAATTGAGTGTCATAAAATTTTACAAGTGTGCTTGGGAAATTATAACATGGACATTCTATACACATGCTCCATTGTCAAGACAAGTAAACATTGACATGATGGCTCTAAATTCTTCTCCAAACAAAGCTTTCACACTAACTCCATACATAAAAAAAATTATCAATGAAATATTATTAATAATCATTAGTTTCCAAATGTAATGTCCCCATTTTTTATAACACCATGGAGAAACCCCTATCCATTGAGAACCCCATGGTTCCTAATGGAGAAATAGAGTAATTACCAAGGGATTAATTTTAATAAAGAATAATTGTCATTGTATCCAATTTATGAACTTGGGATTAAAAATCATGTTTAAATTATTGTATATTAATTATTATATTTAATTATGTGCCCTAGTGGATGTGTCAGGTGGTTAAGGTGGAAAATGAGGCTTGTGGACCCAATAAATTGTCATATTAAATTGAAACTAGGAGAAAATCAAGGGAATATACATAAAACTGGAGTAAAGATAGAAAGCAACACAAAAGCAGTTAGTCATAAAAGCAGTGCACAAAGCAGGCAAGTGCATAAAGCATGTTAGTTTGAAAAGCAGGAAACTTCAGGAAAGCAAGGAGGGAACAATTACTAAAAGGAAGAAATGCAAGCCAGTGTCAAAATCAAGAAACTGGAAAAATACAAAAATTAAAGAAAAGTAGGGAAGAAGCAAACATCCAGGAAAGACAAATAGAGCAAGGAAAGTTCAAAAAAATCAAGAAAAGTTGCACAAAGCATGTAGTTTCCAAATTGAATAAGGAGGGTGCATTGGTTGAGGAAAGTGGGCCACATAAAGAGGAAATTTTATCATGAATCCAAATTTGTTATAAAATATGGAGGGCACACCAAATTGACATCTTTTGATAGTTTGATAATTGTATTGAGAGCTTAAGCTTCTCCAAATTGGGTGATGTGCCCTTAGTCATTATTGGGAGGTGTGCCCTAGCTACTTTTCCAATGTTATGCATGGATTGATGGATTTAATCCATTTATGGTGGTCTATTTCAGGTCCTAATATCAGATCCAGTGAATTTTGAGTCCTTTTGCAGAGTTTGGGATGTCTTCCATTCCAATTCCCAAGGATTCCTAGTCTTTTCTTCATGTAGGGATGTTTTGTGTCGACGGATACTATCTATGAGCTTCCTATGAGATTAATTTAGGCTAAAAATGGTTATAATTGATGTAATAATGTATTTATGAAGTTATTCCATCTATTTGAATAAAAAAGGTTGTGTTTCATATGAATTTCTGACACCTTCTCTAGATTTGATGGAAAATGACTAGTTTTCAATATTGCTTGGATTAGTCAACATAGATCCAACGAATTTTATTACTTTCTATTAAATATATTAATTAACATGTTAAGGAATATATTCCATTCTTGAAATTGAGAAATTGTGACCTTCATCCTGTGTTTGGGAATCCCATAAATGAATCTTGTTGTGCAGTCCTAGAGGGTAGGATTACTTGTGTCACCACTTAAACTTTTGAAATATGTACTAAACATGTAAAATGCATTGATACCGACTTATAATAGTTAGTAGGAGTTATTAAATATTCCCTAAGTAGAATTACCTCACCGTTGATTTCCAGGAAGTGTCAAGCAAAGGTTCTAGTTTGCATATGCTCGGGTGCCTAGGAGCCTTGGAGTAGACTTAAACCTCACTGATGTTCGAGCATAAATGGTCCCAGTACATTGTGTATAGGATCCTAATATATCACAACCCTCTTCCCTTTCATGGTTCGGAACTACCTTCTTGACCCTTTTGTTCAAGTGACCAGTACAAACCTCTTTGCCTTCACTGCTTGTTTTGAATTTTTTTGAGAGAAAGTGAGTTAATGACCAATCAGATCCTATTGGTACATTACAATGGTATAAGAGATTTTTTAGGCTATTGTAAACTTTCATAGACCTGAAATTTAGTCCATGTTCTAAGTTTGGAAGGGTTTTGAGTGCAATCCATAGAGTTGTGCAAGTCTTTCCAAAAACTAGCCAGTATCTTCATTCAATTTTTTGCCTAGTGTATCTTCATCCAAAAGGTACATTATAGTGGTATCAGAGATCTTTCCTCTACTCCCGTTGAAAGTAATCTCTCGGTGAATAAGTAATGCAAATCATATATTCAAGTTGCAGCTATGAGGCTCCTACTAGTGATCAAAGAAGACTTTGAACAATATGGAGAATAAATCCTCTATGTTGATGGAGGCCTACCATGAGTTGAGGATTATGAATTCTATAATCCATTGTATAAAGAAGAAATCAGGTGTGATCTTCAAATGGTAAATAAAGACTTGGAAAAGGTGATAGAAGTATGTGAAAATTTTTAGATGTACATCTTCAGGAGTCATCCTCCATGAGACTTGTTGTGTCAAGTCTGGAACTTATGGTGTATTAAGTTCAGATCCTCTCCATGAGACTTGTTGTGTCAATTCTGGAACTTATGTTGTATTAAGTTCACTAAATTATTGTGTTAAGTTAAATAGATTGTGTTGTATCAAACTAGGACCTTGATCAATTCCTATTCGTGAGAGATGCTTGTACTAGGATCTTATGGTTAAGATCACGACCTTATGTTAAGGTTTGAGACTTGTGCTGTATCAAGTTCGAAACTTATGTTGTATTAAGTTCACATGACTTGTGTTGTATTAATTCTCAAGGATATACTATGTGAATAGTATATCTTAAGGTCGTGAGCTTAAAATGGCTTACAAAAGGAGGAAGGTTGATTCTTATCAACTCAGTCCTTACAAAATATCGGTATATTGGATGTCAATCTGTAAATTCCCAAAGGCTATTTTGTATGCTATAAATTGCAGGATTTTTAATTTTCTTTGGGATGGATCCTTGGATAACAAGAAGTTTCATCTGGTTGGTTGGGAGAAATTGGATAAACCAAAAGGTATGGATGAATGGGGCATAACAAATATTTTTAATTTCTCAATAGCACTAAATGCCAAGATCCTCTAGAGGGATTTATTTACTGATAGTCTATGGCATAGGACCATTATTGTAAAATATTTCAGGAACATTTCTATCAAGCAATGGATCAAAGCCCCGTAGAAGGTGAAGAAAGGAGTATATTTTGAATGGAATAGTATTGTATTAGCCTTCGATATTATGGGGAAATGGATTGTGTGGATACATGGTAAGTGGGATCACATCAAAGTTGGCATTGAAACCGTTGTTGGGGGACCTATGACATACAATTTATCTCAGGATACTATCAACCAATTGAGACATGTAGGCATTCAAACCTTGGATCAAGTGCCAGGTGATACAAATATAGGACTACTAGCGAGGTAGAAGAACGTTGATCAATTATTATTGGAGGGATTTAGTGGGGGGGAATGGGAAGAATATATTAGAGGCTTGTATAGAGGTGGCATCTGAATAACCAATACAGAAGACATATTGTTTTGGACTTGGAATAGCAAGCGAGGGGATATTACTACAAGAGAGGCTTACGACTCTTTATGGGTTGATAGTTGTGTTGGGGATAAAAGGATAAATGAAGTTATATGGGAATTACAAATTCCATTGAAGAAAAAATATGTATCTGGTTAGTATTATACAACAAGCTATTGACTTGGGACAATTTAATGAAGAGAGGTTTCACGGGACCTAGGATTTATGCATTATGTAGGGTAGAGGATGAATATGGCACTCATCTTTTCATCAAGTGTCAATACACCCAAGAGGTATAGCAATCGGTTCTATAGGATAATCGGTTAAATGGTGAATGGAGTAGTGAGACATTATATAGATGCCTGAAACAATGAAAAATAAGAAACCAAGATTATTAGGAGGTACCTGCGTTTGTTTGTTGGGAAATCTGGTTATCCATAAATATACTCATTTTTTAAGGAAAAATCACTCAAATTGGATGGATTTGCCACACGTTGTTAACAACTATTGGAAATGAAAAAAATATTGTATTCAATTATAAGACCCAAAATTCCTCCATCCTTCAACAACATCAACTATTGGGGTTTTTTTTACAGGGTATCACAACAAGGATCTCATTGTGGAGGTGTCAAATCTATTGTATGGTAGGGAATAAATTTATAGACCACTTTGAGGCTAAATTGTGGCATTGGAACAAACACAAAGTATGCATTAGCTTCTCTCTGGCTACTTCTTCATTATGCTAAGTTAAAGGATATAAGGTTACAAAGGATCCTGGGGGATTCAAATTTTAGCATAGGGTAGGAAAAGGGAGATACTCATTTGAATACAACTCACCTTTACTTCTGGAAGCAACATATATTAGACATCATTAAAAGCAACCCAGGTATTTCATTTGATCATATCTATAGAGAATCTAATTTGATGACAGATGATTTATCCAAATCTACTATGAGATTGCCAGAAAGTTGATTCATTACATCATATATTAGCATTCACCATCACTTGAACATGGGTATATATATATATATATATATATATATATATATATATATAGGAAGTCTACTCACCCTTCAACAAAATTAGGTTCAACCATTTTGGTGATATCAGTATGAAAGATTTGGATATTTTTCAGCATTATGTCATATATTACTCTTATATATACCTTTTGTTATTACTATCATGCTACATCATCTTTGTTGTTGCAGGTCTTATATGATGCGTAGGGGGGTTTCTTGTTCAATGCTTGTTGAACATATACCCGTATGATCGATGATTCTATCCTATAATACATTGAATCAAAGACTATTTTCTTCTTTATGGTGGCTCAAATATGTTTATTTGTATTCATGTGACCCTTATGGGCTATTAGTTATCCTCTTATGGTTGTCTATTATTTCTAAATCTTGAGGAGTAAATATTATGTTTTTATGGAACATTATATAATAATAGTGTGTCTTTTGAACAATTATTGACCTTATTTGATATCAAACTTATTTGTATTAATCTATTTATATATTAAGCCATATTTATATTTTTAATATAAAAATATATATTTTTCTATTTGTGAAAATAAATGACAAAGAAACATGGAAGCTTCCTACCTAAATGGATGGCCAAAATCAATATTTGTCGTTATTCTCATTTTTTATGGAAAAAACAACTTCGTCGAGATATATTAAACCAACCTTAAATGAAAGTATCAGGTTTATTACAAATTTTGTGGTCAAAACTTGTATTACATTAAAAATAAAGGAGTGAGCTAGCTATGGAGCAATCCTCCCTCCATCGGACGGAGGAGGAGCAAAGTCAACGCTAACTTTGCTCCTCCTCTGTCGGATGAGGGAGGATTGCTCCATAGCTAGCTTACTCCAAAAATAAAGGAAGCATAAACATATAATGTCAGAAAGATGCAGGCACGAACCTGTCAAACGGAGTATTTAATTGCACGAAAGTGGAACCTTCTTCCATCGTTCCACTCCTATTTCTATAAATATCAAACAATTTATATTTCATAAAACTATTCTGTACAAAAACGATAAAAAATCATCTGGCCTATTAGCTCAGTTGGTTAGAGCGTCGTGCTAATAACGCGAAGGTCGCAGGTTCGAGACCTGCATGGGCCATTGTTTTGCTAAACAATTAATATAATATAATTTCTTCAATAGAGCTATGTGTATATAATATAATTTGCTCAACAGAGCTACACATTTCGAAACCTGCAACAGCTATTAATTGTGAATAATTTTCGTTAATGAATATGGCAATATATAGAAAAATTAAAAAAAACGCGGTTGCTTAGTAAGCTAAGTTTGGATTTGGCGCCGCCGGGACTTGAACCGGAGACCTTCAGTGTGTTAAACTGACGTGATAGCCAACTACAGCACAGTATCCATGCAGAAATGTGCTTACAAGTCGCTCCAGAGGTAAGATTTGGTATTAAAATATTTTATTAATAATAATAATAATAATCTATTTTTAAGGTCACCTTAAACTGACGTGATAGCGAACTACACCACAGTACCCATGCAGAAATGTGCTTACAAGTCGCTCCAAAGGTAAGATTTGGTATTAAAATATTTTATTAATAATAATAATCTATTTTTAAGGTCACCGCTAAGCGAGACACCAAATAGGTGTATGAGACCCCCTTGTTTGTGGGACAAGGGACCCCCCTTTGCGCAGCGATTTAACTGCTAAAGTCTACAGAGGTGTACATACACTACCCCCCTCTGGATTTGAACCCGTGACCTCCTAAGAAAAAACACATGCTCTTAACCATTAAGCCCACTCATGCTGTACACCTATTTTACTTGCATCATAATTCATTTCCATGACACCTATTTTACTTGCATCATAAAACGTAATTTCCAATAATAATAAATTCACCTAAAATTATAACGTCGTGAAAAGGTTTCAAGCTGCAGACATGGATTTGTCGTGAAAAGGTTTTAATTCCATGGAATCTGAAATTGAAATCTTCCATTTTTGAAATCAAATAATCTTGTAGTCAAATGAGCGAGTTCTAAATATTTTGAAAGCAGAATGCAAAAATGAGGAAAGAAAAGTAACTTGAAATGATTTTATCTTTTATATATTAAGTAGTTACAGAAAGGAGTAAGGAGTAAGCTATCTACTTGATGATTTGCATCGGGGTTCACCTAAAACTGTAGACGTTATCCTTTTGTGAGTTCCAGACCCACCTACTTCTGTTGGAATTGCAGGCCACAAAATTCCCAGTGTTTACATAAAAAAACAACTTTTAATTCCTTAATCCAATGAATGATAATGTACAGCAAAAAAAACCTATTTGCAGATTTGCAACAGGGGCGAAGACGGCTAAGACGAGGCACAACGAAAACAACAGGGCCATTCCTCATCGTTGGTGGCCATTAATATATTCTCTACTCATTTACAGAAGCAATACATGTTAAAGAAAGTAATCGATAATCTCATGGAATGAGCCTGTTGTTTTCATTGTGCGTCGTCTTAGTCGTCTCCACTCCTGTTGCAAATCTGCAAATAGGCTTTTTGTTGTACATTATCATTCACAGGATTAAGGAATTAAAAGTTGTTTTTGTATGTAAACATTCTGGCAATTTTGTGGCCTGCAATTTTGTGGGTCTTGGTTTCACTAAAAAGGTAACAGAGTAAGCTATCATTCAACCAACCTCGTGCAAATGGTCAGATAAATAACTTAACCTCGTGCAAATGGTCGGATAGATAGCTTACTCCGTTACAGATATGGTCTGCGAGCTAAGTCCCTGGGGCATAAGCTTCCAATAAAAATTACTAAATACATTTTAGGGAGGACCATTTATATTTTGTAAACCTTCACACCTTAGGTTTAGCGACCAAGGAAAATTACTAAATACATTTCAAAGTGGACCATTTATAATTTATAGACCTTCACACCTTACGTTTAGCGTTTCTTATGACTTACAAAAGTTGAAAATGCAAAGAATGAACTTAAATGTGCTTCCCGCAAAGTAAAATACAGAACTCGTTAATCCCCACTTTCCATGTTGATTATGTTAGCGTCAACAAGTATGCCTCTCTGTTCATGTAAATCAATAGTGGATAGCCCATACCAAGATGTTTGAGTTAGACATCTATTAAGTATAATTAGTATTTTCAAACTCATAGTATCTTATTATTATAATTAATATTATCAAAATCATAAAACATAATTTAGAAATGAGGGATTTTTTAATTTAATACAGTTATAGTATAGATATTATTATGAATCTTAATATCTTATCATTTATAGTTAATATTTTGGAAATCATAACATCTTATTATTATTATAATCAATGTCTTTGAAATCAATAGAGAGAATTTAAAAGTGGAGGTAGATGAAATTTTATTGATTGGATCCATTATTTCTTTCATTATGCTATTAATACAAACTATCAAAATCGAATATGCAATTGGGTGTGTGCAAGAAGTTGAGGGACCTTTTAGATTTAATGGTGGAGTGAAGTCAATCACTTTTGATCCAAAAAAAAGAAATCATTCCAAGCAATCCCGAACCTGCCAAGCCTAGTCCCAAGGTTGCCAACAGGCATGCCAATTAGGATAGTAAACCAAATCACGCCTCCGTTTTATTCAAGAAAATCGTGCCTCCGTTTTAGTGAACAAAATCGCGCGTGCGTTTTGGAAAGCTTTTTTTTTTTTAAATAGGCAGAGCGCGTCTTTTTCGCCACATCGCACGGCTATTGGACTTCTTTGGAGCAAATATGGACCGGGCGAACGCGTTTTTGGCTGTGCCAAAGCCATCCATCTCCACCTGTGGATCAACCTCCTATTTGTGAGGTATTTTCGTCATTTCTTTTCATGTTTTTTTCTCTTTGTTCATCGATTTATTTGGCCTAAATTGAAAAATTAAACCAAAATAAATTCAATTATGGCCAATGGAAACAAAAACCCCAATAGAACTGGCCAATGGAAACAAGAACCCCAATGTAATTGGCCAATGGAAACCAATTCCCCTATTTAATCATAAAAATTATATAATTTTGATTATTTACCAAAATTCATACCCAAAATTCCCATGCCCAATGGAAACCAAAACTCCAATTAACTCAAAAAACAAATGAATTTCATTATTTCCATATGCATATTCACAAGGATCCTTGTGAATCCATACCAAAATCCACAAATATGCAAAGTTTGTCAAGCACATTGCAAGTTTGCATAAGTAATTTACATGCCCAATGTAAACCAAAACCCCATTTAACTCATAAAAAACAAACGAACTTCACTATTTGCATATATTTATATTCGCAAGCATCATTGTGAATACAAAAAAAAATTAACAAATATGCTAAGTTTGTCAATTATGTTGCAAGCTTGCATACAACTAAAAAAAAATCAAGTAGAATTCATATATTCCCCTAAAATACATAAACAAACATGGTAAATCCCTTGCCTCTATCCGAAATATCGAAGTTGCTCTTCCAAAAACATCAATAACCACCTTATAGTTTTGATGAAACTTCCCAATCCAAGTGTTAGAATAAGGTATAGAAGCTTCCCATGCTTTTAACAAATATTTTGTCTTGAACGAAGGGTAATTTTTTGTTAAGGTCAAGACAACAAAGTTCAACAATAGACTCTATGAACGTGAAGATACATAGGTAGGTTGATGTATTTGATTAAACATGCCAATCACATACTGTCATACATGATATAATCCAGTGGAACCCTTGCAACCATAAAATCCATAAATATCTGCTAAATAGACTTTGGAGTCCAAAAAACATCACACTACAACAAATAATTACATATCTAACAAAATCGTTGCCTAAACTGGAATTTTATTCATCAACAACACATTATGCCGCCTATTCTAGGGTCTAGTTGTTTCCTCTACCCGCAATCTAGGAGATGGTCCTGCAAAGGAAATAGTTAACACCTCACAATTTCGACGAAACTTCATAATCCAAGCCTTAAAATAAGCTAGAGGAGCTTCGCAATCAACATATGCCCTAAAGACACTTTATGTACACATGCATACTTAAAAATTGGAATGAATACTTGAATTTAGGACATAAATATGAAATGAGAAAATGTTAAATGTTCATTCTTTATTGTAAAATTCAAGATCAAATTTTAATTTTACATGATAGATTTAGTTTATATGTTGTTATTTGCCGTACATTAGTTATATAGTTCTCAGTGCTTAGATATGTCATTATATCATGTGTTTATATTTCGAATGATATTTTATTTGTATTTATGATTACAGTGGCTACTATGGATAACAATGCGGAGATATAGAGGGTTATTGCCCATTTGAGAGAGATTGGTTCTGCTTGGAGGGGTGGAGATGAGCTCCGCCACTCCTTGTTAGATTCTTTGTTGTCTATTGTTGATACAATCACAAGATCTTGCATCTTACAGGGAGAGGAAAATACAACAATATGCTGATGGGATAAGTTACAACGAGGTAAAAAAACTCAAAATAACAAAACAACACATATATTCATTGTTTAGACTGCCTGGGACGAATGACATTCTGGAGATCAACATGCCACATATTTCTATTGAGTGGTGCACCTTTCCACCCATCAGAGACAATTGGATGGATAGGTGGTACATGGTTTTTGACATTCCCCCTCATAACAATAGGGAGGTACCGTTGTACTTCCTTCGAAAATTGTATGTATAGTTTGTGATGGGGAAACATGTCAACTATTTTGACATGTTGGCCTTCCAGGGAGTTGGTAGGGGGATGCCCCAACACCGACCCAATTCTAGGCATAGAGATGCCAATTCACAGATACCTGCACCCCGTGCCCAGCTTCCGAGGGAAGACATCCCTCCTGCACATGACATGGTTTCCCAGACATAGGAGGCATTTTTTACTCTAGCTAAGATGGTCTCTCGACAAACGACCACTATTGACCAGAGAGCGCCCTCTTCCTCTGCTGGTGTACAACCACCAGCTTCTGGTGGTGGAGGGACATCTATTAGTGGGGATAGACTGACATCCCATGTCCCTCAGAGCGAGCCACATGTCTGCACATCGTGTAGGGGACCCTGTTATGGTCCTGGACCAAGACATGGTACCACTACGATGACTAGTGGTCAGGTAAGGACATTGTTTTAAAACTCTGTTATTGTTCAATTTTTAATTTTTCCATACTATATGTAACATATTAAAATATTCGTAATATATGCAATATTTACTTTTGCAGGAGATTGATGCCTCTCACGGGGGTGGTATTGCACCCGGTGTGGTTGTACCCAAGGCCCAAACAACCACCATTGAGGTAATATTTAAACATTTGTCATTTTGCTATTACATATAATTTTGTTAATGCATGTGTTAGTCTTGATTAATTTATTAAATTGTCTAATATTTACAATTTTTTAAGTTGCAAGAACCCCACTTAGAACGTGATGCTGGAGACGTTGATATCAACGACATAGTCCAAGGTGGAATTTACGATTACTTGAAGAATGTAAGTACATGGATTATGACTGAATCTTGTTCGAATTATTTAAATTTCTTACTGTACACTCCTTTATAGATCGCTAATATTTATACTTTTTAAACTTGCAGATGCTATTAGCGTCTCAAGAGGGGCAAGAAATTGATGGAAGCGGTCTCTCACATGGAGGAGATATGTCCCATTCAGGGGTAAGTATAATACAACATGTTAGTTTTTCAGTACATATTATTCCGTCCATTCAAATCCATGTCTAACTATGGTAACACTTTATGACTGCAGACATCATCGCAAATCCCTGCACCGCCTCTTTGGTTTGGATCTCTCCGTAGTCCAAACATAAATAAGGGGGTTGTTTACACCAGACGACCCTATTCCTTGAACAGAGCGGGCGTGCATGAGGATCAACCTACTCATCCCACGGTAATGTACACACTTCTAATGGCAGTTGTTGGTTAGCTATGAATTCACTTCATAAGTGGTTTTTCTTAATGTTATTTTTGCATGTATACAGCATTAGGATGTAGAGTCATATGTGCCAGACCTTAGTGGGATTGTCGATGCTACAGTCAATGTTGCATCTACAATAGGGATAAGTCACACTGAGGTACATCTACTTGAATATTTGTAATTGTACATTTCATTTGTATTGTTTATGGACATGCACAATGTCTAACTATTTTATCATTTGGTGAATGTAGCTACACCCTAGTCCATTAGTGCACACAATTGAGGTTGATGTTCAACCTATGGCTCCTCTTATTACTGAAGAGTCCCAGCGTAATCCCCTAGAAATGGGTTTTTCGGTGAGATGTTCATTTTTTACATAATTGATTAGTACTTTCTCATTCATGTACATGTTGATAATTCTTGAGATAATTGACATTTTTTTTTATTCACAGAGAAGCATTGCAGAGAGACTCTCTGCAAGGAGGAGGACACCATAGGCACCTATACCCCCGACGGATGCAGTGAGTCTTTGTTTTATTTACAATTGAGTCATATTTTAAATTTTCAAACTTTGTTATTGCTGGACAGTGATAGTTCAGTTACCTGATCAAGAAATATTGACATTGATTTGCAGTCGGCTGAGATGCACAGTGGTCGTAGACATAGCCGAAAAGCATCAAGGTCTGGGAAAAATAAGAGAAAGTTAGATTTTTGATGTGTTAGTCGAAGACAAATATGTATTTTTATGTACAATCCAGAGTTAGAGTATAGGGGTGCGGTCCAGGACAGATGTACTTTTGTTTGCACATGTACATCAAATATGTTTTTGATACATGTACATTGACAGGCCAGAGATGGGCCTTTTATTTTTGTATTATAACTTTCATGATATAAAAAATATTTCATATCAAGGCTCTTGCGATCTTCATGGTTCAGCCTTTTAAGTGTGATTATACATGTGTGGCCAAGAATGTTTCTATGTGTAATGTTCCCAATTTTTTATAGATTTTACGATTGCATGGAGATATCAGTTATAAATTTGAGTACAATGCACAATTAGAATATTACGTAATGACAAAAATGTACATTTTAATTGTTTTTTACCACGATCCAATTGCATATACAATGTTATATTAACAATGGCAAATTGTATTCACAAAGATGGAACATACCTAGTACACATAAGCACCCAACACAACTAAGCAACTGATCCAACTTGGTGGAATACAAAAGCACCTTACCCACATAACAACCTAACAAACTTCTAAAGGATGCACGAAGTTGACACACCTAAATGATGCACCTGTGTGGTCTACATAAATAAAATTAGTGTTTGGCATGATGTCTTTCATCTAATGGATACATGGGATACACATCAAACCTAAAAGTATCTGAGTATTATAAGGTTGATTCAAAATAATGGTTATGACTATATCCTGCACATTATGTATGTCCCGCACATTATTTTATCATTTTGTTAATGTACATGGCATTTGATGAATGGTCTCGAGTAACAACTTTGAAAGAGATGAAAGTTATGTGTGATTTTATTATAGTTTAAATTGATTAGAGAAGTACTATTCAGAATCTTGTTTTATTAATTCATGTTTATGGAGTATTATTCGAAGCATTCGTAGCGTGAAGATATATATATTTTGTAATAATGGCGTAATAGGTTGGCCACTTGTTTCTAAACATAAACATGTTCCATTACATGGTTACTGACGTAATGGCATTGTCTCCTCCTGCATTTCATTGTACAAATGCTCACATCTCTTGGATGAGGGGAAGATCTACAATCACCTTCAAGCTGACCTCTATGTGCAAAAATTTCACATTCACTTACCAAGCAAAGCCTTAGTTTCCAAAATTGACAAAAAAAAATGGTCCCTTGTCCATGGACCTAGAGTAGAGGGCCACTCTAGCACTATCCCAATGTCCTGAATCCAATGAAGCCGACGGTTCATTGTCTGAGCAACAGTCATCAATCTATGGAACGTTGAATCCCACCTCCTACAGGCTTTTAGGGACACCTGTTGAATCCCTAACCGAGGCATAGAATGGAAACTATGCATCAAAAAGGGCTTTCGGTGGGTCTTGCAAGTGTGTTTAGGAAGGTTCCATGTGGGAATGCTAGCCACACGTTCACAGTCAAGGATTTTCAAAGTCGACCCCTATGTGCAGAAATTGGACATTCACTTATTAAGCAAAACCCTAGTTTCCAAAATTGACCGAAAAATGATCCCTTGTCCATGGACCCAAATTAGAGGGCCACCCTAGCACTATCCTGATGTCCTGAATCCAACGAAGCTGACGGTTTGTTGATCTGAGCAACGGTCATGATTATATGGCATGTTGAATCCCACCACCTACAGGCTTTCAGGGACACCTGTTAAATCCCTACCCGGAGCATAGAGTGGAAACCGTGCATAAAAAGGGCCTTTTGGTGGGTCGTGCAAGCGTGTTTAGGCATGTGTTATGTGGGAACGCTAGCCACACCTTCACGTTCGAGCAATATGCGAATTTGACCCCCATGTGCAAAAATTTCACATTCAATTACTGAGCAAAACCCTAGTTTCCAAAATTGACCAAAAAAATGGTCTCTTGTCCATGGAACTAGATTAGATGGCCACCCTAGCACTATCTCGATGTCCTGAATCCAACGAAGCTGGCGGTTCGTCGATCTAAGCAACAGTCATGATTCTATGGCATGTTGAATCCCACCTCCTACAGGCTTTCAAGGACACCTGTTGAATCCCTACCCAGGGCATAGAATGGAAATTGTGCATCAAAAAGGGCTTCTGGTGGGTCGTGCAAGCTTGTTTAGGCATGTGTTATGTGGGAACACTATCCACACCTTCATGGTCGAGCAATATGCGAAGTTGACACCCATGTGCAAAAAATTCACATTCACTTACTGAGCAAAACCCTAGTTTCCAAAATTTACCAAAACAATGGTCTCTTATCCATGGAACCAGATTAGAGGGCCTCTCTAGCACTATCCCAATGTCTTGAATCCAATAGAGCCGACGGTTCATCGATCCGAGCAATGGTCATGATTATATGGCACATTGAATCCCACCTCCTATAGGCTTTCAGGGACACCTATTGAATCCCTACCCGGGGCATAGAATGGAAACCGTGCATAAAAAAGGGCTTCCGGTGGGTCGTGCAAGCATGTTTAGTCATGTGTTATGTGGGAATGCTAGCCACACCTTCACGGTTGAGCAATATGCGAATTTGACCCCCATGTGCAAAAATTTCACATTCACTTACTCAGCAAAACCCTAGTTTCCAAAATTGACCAAAAAAATGGTCTCTTATCCATGGAACCAGATTAGAGGGCCTCCATAGCACTATCACGATGTCCTGAATCCAACAAAGCCAATGGTTCATCGATCCGAGCAACGACCCTCATTCTATCGCACGTTGATTCCCACCTCCTACAAGCTTTCAGGGACACCTATTGAATCCCTACCCGGGAGAAACAAATTATAGGAGTGAAGGAGATAATTATCGGATTCAAGGATGTGTCCTTATAGGATCAACTTCGAGATTCAAGGAAAATGCAATAGACATATCCCAGATAGAGTGGTAGATAATGGTCTTGGGATATAAGGCATGAGTCATGTAAGTATCAATATAATACAACAAATCCATTGTAGAAGTCTATTGAATTTATCAATATATCAAGCACTCAATGTATCAAACTACAAATAATCAATGAGACCATGAAACCAAAATATTTGACTACCACATACCTGACTACCTACCTGTGGTCATTCGACTAGACCATCGGGATCACCTCTATTAGCAACGGTATCCTTTAGCCTCTTGTGCTCAGAGTAAGGAAACAAGTATCATGACTTTGATGAGTTCGTATTTGGCATTGTTTGCAGCTGGAGGTTTGTGCCAACAACTAAGTTTGTATAATGGTATACAATTTGACCTGGTCTATAATCTTCAAATACATAACATTTTTTATTTCGTGTGTGGCAAACTTGTGTCAAATATTCCCCTTTGATAACCATTGACCCAATTGGAAAATCATTGCCCTCGAAGTCGCTTAATGATACAATGAGGGTCTGCTTCCCATCCAAGCAATGTGCCAGCTAGTAGTTATTGTGCCATTCATTTTCTCTCAGGGCAACCACTGCGTATATGTGCCCTGCATAAAATAAAGTGCAGACCTAGGAGTCAACTAACTAAACACAACTAGTCGTCAAACATTTCAAAGTGATCAACATAATAGTCGAACCTGGTTGTATGAGATCTGAAATGTGGTTATAGTCATGTGAAATACTCGACTGGCCCTGCTCCAATTGGGATAATTCTGAAGTTATATGTCGGCCAATGGGGAGTGATACACGATCCTAGCTGTCAACCCAATCTGTGGATTCACAGTTGTCCCATTCACCACTGCTACATGGATAACAAAAACAAGAGATTTTTCTTGTCCACATTTGAACTATAGCATTGTCTGACATCTTAACTGAATGGCATGCACAAGTTCCTTGGACATTCTTGCACTCATATAGGCGTGATCGATCTACATCGAACATCTCCCAAAAATATCTATGTACATGTGCTTTTTGAGATGATTGGTCTTCTTTCCTTCTAGCTCCCTGCCCCATCAATGAAGAACACCATGCAACGATGGTCTTTGCATCTCGGATGAGTGAAATAGTTGTGAATTTCATCTCTTGCCTACGTAATGCAGTCTTGATGCATGCACCTGCTCCATCATGTTCCTCTTTTCCATGTTCGGTCTCAAAATAGTTCCAAATATGTGGCACCTTGTGCCTCTTGTGGAGAATACACAACCATTGGAAGACACAGGAATTTTTGAATTGCCCTGCACAACCATCATACCAAATCCAATGTTGTTCCATCTGTATATTGTTATCCCCCAAGTGTTTGTAGAAAAATTGAAAGCTATGTTGTACAAAAGCCAAGTCATGACACCTATCATCACTTATGTAAAAGTGATACTCCTTCAATATAACCATGTTCTCTTCAGTACTATCTGCCCCATGTCTATAGGTGATATGGACCATTATGCTGACCTGATCTGAGTGATAATATTGACTCTGAATCTCGTTTTGTGGTTGAAGAGTGTAGTTTTCTGCAAGATCGACCATTGATAATATAGCTCCAATAGGAAATGTATCCCTGCATGCTCTAAACTTCTCATCTTGCCAACGAGCCACATATACATGATTTACATACTATTGTGTCTTTTCAAAGAATTCCTCCATGAAGTTGCATACCAGTACCTAGTAGATCAACAATAAAGATGTACAGATCAATAGGTTGTTACATATATGAAGTAGCAATAGATATCAATAGGAAAAAATACTATTCAGGAACTCGTTGCTAACCTAAGAGGTGACAAATTGTATTTTTTTCCTTTCATTCCCTCCACCGATATCATACGTGACATATTTGAATGACTGCAAGTTCACTTCATGTCTCCCAAGTTCATGCTCATCGGTGACATGTATGCATTTGTCCAAAAATGTCATTCCACCACACCTTGGGCA
This sequence comes from Pseudotsuga menziesii, assembly GCA_001517045.1. Classification (NCBI taxonomy): domain Eukaryota; kingdom Viridiplantae; phylum Streptophyta; class Pinopsida; order Pinales; family Pinaceae; genus Pseudotsuga; species Pseudotsuga menziesii. The sequence goes on along the minus strand of LPNX011174006.1, from coordinate 54,576 downwards.
TGTCCCATCTACGCAAGGCCTTTGATAAAATGTGCAACCTGCTGTCCTTCTACACAAGATGCTATGGATAAACTCTCTAGATAATGTCGGTGGCAATGTAGTTGAGCATTCCTGTACAAGAGTGTTATGCAAAACACGCAATATATGTATATATGTGTCATAATAATAAGCGTACTCAATGTGATATCGATAACAACATGTGTTAAGATTTGTGTTTATTTTAACATACCATGGTTTGCATTTCTCGAAGGATCTTTGGCCCAAGTTAAGTTCAATATGTTCATGCCTAAACCTCTCATATAATTATGTTTGTGTCATGTCAAGAAAATGTTTAATGTGGGGCTCACGATCCCTTGAACCTATTCTCAATTTTAGTACATCTTTTTGGTTGGATGAAGGTCTACTATTGTCATGCCAAAACTCTTGCACCAGTCCCATTACCGCATCAATGAGCTTCATATCAGAGCGTGGAAACCTGCCAACGAAGGACCAGACATCTGTTTCACCAGAGTTGAGTTGTTCTATTCTAGAACAATACCTACGGAGTGCTTTGAGATCCAATCCTACAAGTTTGGATGTAGGCTTAAGAAGGCGAAGGGCCCTGGTGCTTTTGTTCACGATTGATTGTGACAACACATAGCGAGCTGCATTACGATCCTTTGAACGAGATTTCTTTCCAATATTACTAAATGCATCTACCAAAATTCTGACAACATAAGAACTTGGTTCAGAACTGTTTATCATCTTTATCCTTAATTTTTTCCTAACAACAGTCATAGACCTAGATTGTAACAATGATATAAATAATCTACATTTATCTCCATCACATTTAGAATCAAAATAGTTGACAAGTATCTATTAAGCTTGATATGCAATACTGCGTTTAGACAGCGTACCTTCAAGCGAACCAATGAGACTTTCATCGATTTGTATATGTTTTGGAGTTCTTCGGCGTGAAGTTGCTAATGGAGGTAGGGAGGTTGGAATTGCACCCTGTACCATATCACCCAGTCGGTCTAGCATTTGAACAAATGTCCTTCTGTGTCTTCCTGGCGTTCGGACGGTGGCAACTGGAAATCCTCTTGAGTGTTCTGAACAACATTGTCTTCTTCGAGCATACCTTTGGCATTCAATGTCTCTCTAACTTCGTCACGTATATACCCACATTCAATTAAATCTGCAAAGGTTTTAGGTGGCCTTGATGTGCAGCTATGTTTTACTCCTTGATCAGTGCCATGCAGTGCTCGTTCTTATACTGATATGGTGACCAAAGACTGCTCGAGTGAATTTTTTGTCTTTCTTGATGTGGATTGGTAGGAAGAACTGTGGCATCCTCAACAACCGGAATTGGTTGAGTGTCCATAGAGCGTCTTCGATTGGTCATGTCATTTCTTTTCTTCTCTCTAATTTCTTCAAGGATTTCATTGGGTATCCGCTTCCTTGCTGATTTTCTTTCCTGATTGCGTGAGTTTCCCATGACCACAATGATCAATGATATATATGGTTTCCTTTGCTAGCTCCTCAATGGGAAAATACCCAGGCTTGGCTTCTTTCTTGCTCAATTGTGTCTAGATACTCAAGATAGGGGGAAGATTGGAAAGAATGTTGCCTTTGCTAGCTCCTCAATTCCAAGAAAAACAATGGTAGAGATGCTCTATGGTGCTCCTCAATGGGAAATTCCCCAATCTTGGTAAATATCTTGAGCAATTGTGTCTACATACTCTTGAGCAAGAATACATTGCCTTTGCTAGCTCCTAAATTGCAAGAAAAACAATGGTAGAAATATTGTATGGTGCTCCTTAATGGGAAATTCTCCAAACTTGGTTTCTTTCTTGCTCAATTGTGTCTACATACTCCACCACAGTGACCAAGTTAATGTTGCCTTTTCTAGCTCCTCAATTGCAAGAAAAACAATGGTGGAGATGCTCTATGTGGCTCCTTGCTCAATTAATGGATTCTTTCTTGCTCAATTCATTCTTTATTTCTTGCTCCTCAATGTATACCATGCTCCAAGCAAAACTTAGAAACTTGTGGTGGAGATGCTTGATTCACAAAACAAGATTGTGTGAAAATATGGTGAAGAAGATAATGTTCACGCACTGTCTATAACCTGAATTTGCGCACGAACTGTCAAACCTGCGAAAATGTGTTTAGAGTGTTTCTCGGACAACGACTACTACTGTTTATACAAAGGATAAATGCGCACGCGTTATTGTTAACAAAAACGGGGGCGCGTTTTGGATACATAAAACGTGTGCATGTTTTACTCTAATAGAATTTTGGAGCATTTAAGAAGGTAGTTGCACGGCTAAGGGATCATTCAAGGTTTAGGGGGGATTAACAAGCACTCCCTTAGTCTTTGTGCCTTAACATCCCCCCTTTCTTCAACCTAACTATATTGTTTTACAACTCTAGGGGTGTGTAATAAGGGGATACATGGGGATATGTGTGTGAGAGAGAGATAGGTTAGGGGGTGTTAGTGGTAATGGGAGACATACGAATGTGTGTGTGTGTGTGTGTGTCAGAGAAATAGGTTAAGGGGTGCTAGTGGTAAGGTCTGACACAGGGATTTGTGTGTGTGTGCCAGAGAGATAGGGTAGGGGGTGCTAGTGGTAAGGTCTGGCATAGGGATTTGTGTGTGTGTATGATGATGATGATGATGATGATGATGTTGATGTTGATGATGATATTGATGATGTTGATGTTGATGATGATGATCATGTTATGATGATGTTTATGATGATGAAGATGAAGATGAATATATTTATGATGATGATGATGATGACGATGATGATGATGACGATGATGTTGATGATGATGATGGTGATGGTGATGATGATAATGATGTTGATGATGATGATGATCATGTTGATGATGATGATGATGATGGTGATGGTGATGATGATAATGATGTTGATGATGATGATGATCATGTTGATGATGATGATGATGAAGATGAAGATGTTTATGATGATGATGACGAGGAGGATGAGGATGATGACGATGGTGATGATGATGTTGATGTTGATGATCATGATCATGTTGATGATGACGATGACGATGGTGATGATGATGGTGATGATGATGGTGACGATGGTGATGATGATGGCGATGATGATGATGATGATGGTGATGATGATGAGGATCATGTTGATGATGATGGATGATGATGATGATGATGATGATGTTTATGATGATGTTGATGATGAGGATGAGGATGGTGATGATGGTGATGATGATGGCGATGATGACGATGACGATGACGATGACGATGATGTTGATGAAGTTAATGATGATGATGGTGATGGTGATGGTGATGATGATGTTGATGATGTTGATGTTGATGATGATGATGATGATGAAGATGAAGATGAAGATGAAGATGTTTATGATGATGATGATGATGAGGATGAGGATGGTGACGATGGTGATGATGATGGCAACGATGATGATGATGATGACGACGAGGATGTTGATGATGATGATGATGATGACAACAATGGTGATGATGATGTTGATGTTGATGATGATGTATCAATGAGACAAATGATTCCATTTCCTATGACCATCATGATGGGCTTGTGCCCTATAAACGAGACAAATGATTCCATTTCCTATGACCATCATGATGGTGTAGAGGCTACACTAGATGGGAATGAACTTACATAAATTGTCATAAATGTTATGGAGAGATTAATCACACAATGTGACTAAAGCATTTTTTGGCATGATGCAAAACATGATGAGTGGTTGTTTTGGAAAGCAATATTTTCTTAACCTTTGAAATTTTTGCAAAAATGAACCAATGGTAAAGTGCATAAACGATCCACCTGCAAGCTTTTGTTTTCAAAATAATTGTATCCCTCACTAGTGAGAAATTGTCGGCATTTCCCTATGGCCATTTAGGCAATATTTAGGTACAAAACAAGTTGAAATGTTGTTTTGGCAGGTCAATATAATATTCACTAGAGGTTGTTTAGAAAAAAGAGTAAATGTTGAAGTGCATTAATCATCCACCTGCATGGTGGTTCCTTCATAAAAAAAATTTCTCTCTCTCTCTCTCAGGTAGGAAATGGAGGGCATTTTCCCAAGGTCACTTGAACCAGATTTTCAATACTTGTCAAATTTTAATGAGGGATTTTCTGGCATAGTGAAAAACAGGTCAAGTGGTTGTTTTGGCAGGACAATATTTTCTTAACCTTATACTTTTCTCCAAATATGATCCAATTGTCAAGTGTATAAATCATCCACTCGCAATATTATGTTTTCATAATAATTTTATCCATCATTGGTGAGAAATTGCAGGCATTTCCCTAAGGCCATTTAGGCCATATTTAGGTGCAAAACAGGTTGAAAGGTCGTTTTGGCAGACCAATATAATATTCACCAGATACTTTTTATAAAACTTGAGTAAATGGTCAAGTGCATTAATCATCCACCTGCATTATGGTTCCTTAATAACAATTTTATCTCTCTCGGGTAGGAAATGGCAAGCATTTTCCCAAGGCCAATTGAACTAGATTTTCAATACTTGTCAAATTTTAGCAAGGACATTTTTTGGCATGATGCAAATCATGCTGAGTCGTTGTTTTGGAAAGTAATATTTTCTTAAGCTTTGACTTTTTCCCAAAAATGAACCAATAGAAAAGTGCATAAACGATCCACGTGCAAGCATGTGTTTTCAAAATAATTTTATCCCTCACTGGTGAGAAATTGTGAGCATTTCCCTAAGGCCATTTAGGCCATATTTAGGTACAAAACATTCCGAAAGGTTGTTTTGGGAGGCCAATATAATATTCACTAGAGTCTATTTATAAAAATTGAGTAAATGTTGTAGTGCATTAATCATCCACCTACATGATGGTTCTTCATAGCAAGTTTCTCTCTCTCAGGTAGGAAATGGTGGGCATTTTCCCAAGGCCACTTGAACCATATTTTCAATACTTGTCAAATTTTAACGAGGACATTTTCTAGCATAGTGAAAAAAAGTTGAGTGGTTATTTTGGCAGGCCAATATTTTCTTAACCTTGGACTTTTCTCCAAATATGATCCAATGGTCAAGTGTATAAATCATCCACTTGCAATATTATGTTTTCATAATAATTTTATCCCTCACTGGTGAGAAATTGCAGGCATTTCCCGAAGGCCATTTAGGCCATATTTGGGTGCAAATGGGTTGAAAGGCTATTTTGGCAGGCCAATACAGTATTCACCAGGGAATTTTTATAAAAATTGAGTAAATGGTCAAGTGCATTAATCATCCACCTACATGGTGGTTCCTTTATAAAATATTTCTCTCTCTCAGGTAGGAAATGGAGGGCATTTTACCAAGGCCACTTGAAGAATATTTTCAATACTTGTCAAATTTTACCAACGAGGTCATTTTCTGGCATGGTACAAAACAGGCTGAGTGGTTGTTTTGGCATGCCAATATTTGTGTAACCTTATAATTTTCTCCAAAAATGATCAAATGGTCAAGTGCATAAATCATCCACCTACAAGATTATGTTTTGAGAACAATTTTATCCCTCACTAGCGAGAAATGGCCTGACATTTTTCTAAGAATTTAAATCATATTTAGGTGCAAAACAGGTTGAATGGTTGTTTTGGCAGGATAATATATTCCTCACCGAAGACTTTTTATAAAATTTGAGTCAATGGTGAATTGAATTAATCATCCACATGCATGATGGTTCCTTCATAATAACTTTATCTCTCTCAGGTATGAAATGGAGGTCATTTTCCTAGGGAGACTTAAACCTAATTTTCGATACTTGTCAAATTTTACCAACAAGGGAATTTTATGGCATGGTGCAAAATAGGGTGAATGGTTGTTTTGGCAAGCCAAAATTTTCTTAACCTTACAATTTTCTCCAAAAACGATCCACTTGAACCAAATTTTCAATACTTCTCAAATTTTTACCAGTGAGAGCATTTTCTAGCATGGTGCAAAACAGGCTAAGTGATTGTTTTGACAAGCCATTATTTTCTTAACCTTATTCTCTTTTCCAAAAATGATCCAATGGTAAAGTGCATAAACCATCCATGTACAAGCTTGTGTTTTCAAAATAATTTTATCGCTCACTGGTGAGAAATGGTAGGAATTTTCCTAAGGTCATTTAGGCAATATTTAGGTGCAAAACAGGCTGAAAGATTGTTTTCGCAGGCCAATTGATTCTTCACTAGAGACTGTTTATACAAAATGAGTCAATGGTGAAGCGAATTAATCATCCACTTGCATGATGGTTCCTTCATAACAACTTTATCTCTCTCTCGAGTAGGAAATGGAGGCCATTTTCCCAAGGACACTTAAACCTGATTTACCAACGAGGTCATTTTCTGGCATGGTGCAAAGAAGGCTGAGTGGTTATTTCGGAAGGCCAATATTTTTTTAACCTTACACTTTGTTCAAAAAATGATCCAATGGTCAAGTGCATAAATCATCAACCTACAATATTATGTTTTCATAATAATTTTATCCCTCGCTGGAGAGAAATGGTGGGCATTTCCTAAGTCCATTTAGGCCCTATTTACGTGCAAAACAGGTTGAAAGGTTGTTTTCACATGCCAATATAATCTTCAGCAGAGACTGTTTATCAAAATTGAGTCAATGGTGAAGTGAGTTAACCATATGCCTGCATGATGGTTCCTACGCAATAATTTTACCTCTGTCAGGGAGGAAATGGAGGGAGTTTTCCCAAGGCCACTTGCGCCAATTTTTCAATACTTAACCATTTTTCCAATCGAGAGCACTTTCTGGCATGGAGAAAAATAGGTTGATTGGTTGTTTTGGCAGGCCATTATCTTTTTGGCCATAGAATTTTTATCAAGAATGAGTCAATCATCAACTGTTTAAATCCTCCACCTGAAAGCTTATGTACTCACAATATTCTTAGCCTTTCCATGTGAGAAGTTTCAGGCATTTTTCTAAGGCCATGTAGTCTAGTTTTAGGTGTTAAACAGGTTGTCTGGTTGTTTTTGGCAGGCCAATATATTCTTGACCAGATATTTTTTTCCAAAACTAAGATTGTATTCAAGTGCATTAGTCATCCACCTACATGATGGTGATTTTAGAATAATTTTCTCTCTCATTGAGGAAATGGCGGCCTTTTTCCCATATCCAATTGAGTCAGTTTTCCAGTAATAGCCAATTTCATCAATTATAATTACTCAGACAATTTTCTAGGTATTTGCAAGTATGAAATGAAAATACGAAAATATAAAAAAACTGAAAATAATTAAAACTCACATTCTCCAATTTGAATCACTCAAGCAAGTGAAATATTGAACCCTATGTGTGAATTTTGGTGAACTAGGGCATATTTTTCAATATTTTTTCACAATAGATATTTTTAGGATAACATTGAAAATATTAATTAGTGGAGTAGTGGTGAATGTTAAAACACATCATGTTCAACTTGAATCATTCAATTTGATGATGTAACGTTCTTACTCTCACATGAAGAATGTTTTTATTGATGTGTTAGATTAAATAATGTGAATTTAGTCCTTGGATAAAAAAGGTAAACAACCATTCAATTGTTTCCTCATAAAAAATCATATTATATTTCAAGCATAAATGTAATACATTCTTAAACAATCTCTAATTTGGTCTATCAAAAGACCCCAACCTTCAAAATGATCAACACATTTGATCTTGGAGTAGCTACTAACGTATAGAACCAGAGTGCATATACGTATAAATTGCACTTCATGTAACTGTCAAAAGGAAATATTGTCTATGAACTAAATACTAAGATGGGAGGACAACTATTTAGACTAGTCCAACGCTAATTTTAAATGGTTTGCCCCACAAAGATGAAGAAAATACCACTTCTGTTGGGTTTTAGTTTTTTGAAAGATCTACTTTATGTTTTTTGTAAGTGCAGATATGAGCAGGGCATGTTTTGATGATTATAGAAGACTAAAATGAGTAGCTTTTAGGACATTTTGAAGACAGTACAACACCATGTTCTCAATATCCCACATGCTACAAAATGTATATCATTGTTTCAAACATTCAAATTTCATATATTAAGAAAACTTTCATGGAAAATAAAAACCATTCATAACATAACATTAAAATACCAGAACAATTGAATACAAGAAATAAATAATTTATATATACTAAATTGTATAATTCACCATACATATTACACCAAACAGTATAAAAAATTATTAATGAAAGGAAAAATGTTTACAAATCCAAATGTGGTGCACTAGTCCTCATCCCTAATCCATAACAGTGATGGACAAGATCCCATTGGTGTGAATCCCATGAAAAGTGTACTTGTACACAAGTTTGTAGGCTATTATACAAATAGCGAAATCTAAATTTTGGTCCCACTCTTCATTTACCAAGAGGTTGAGTCAGATCACTTGAGCCTGAAGCTGGCTGATATCTGTCATGAAAGGCTGGCCATGTATAGAAAACTGCCTCCTTAATATTCACATAGCCTTATATGTTGAACTCCAGAGAATTATTCTTTTTTACAATCTCGGGAGGTACAGAATGCATTGCATGAAACTTTCATATGAACAAGGAATTTCCACATAAGATTCACTGCGTATAATGTTTCAAGACCTTATGTGATTGAAAACTTTGTAGGAAAGAAGATGAATATTGTGCCAATGTATGCGTTTGGGATGCAATACTCTGATGTATGGTGGCAATGCATTGTGTGTTCCATATTTTGTAGAGGCAGCTAATCTAGCAGTCACAACTTCATTGTCACCTTTTGTTGCAAGAAGTTGAAAAGTGGTGTGCTTATCATCATTCGTAGCAATAAAACGACAAAAAAAATATTATCCTTTTCGACTACTAGTGCCCCACCTTTTAATAGAGCTCACAGTAAAGAAAACATCAACAATTCCTACAATCCAAAATGATATAACATGATATACTCTAAATAATTTTTTTATATATGAGTTGAAGAATATATATATATATATATATATATACACACACACACACACACATACACATGTATACTCACCATCAATTATTTCAGTTGGTATCAACAAACCTTGTTTTGTGTAGAACACCTCATGCTGATGCAAATTCACACCTTCGGGAATATAGTGGCCTCTACCAAAAACATCTACATGATTTTCAAATATTCTTACCCAACAAAATGTTCCACCAGTTGAAACATCTACTAAACAATCCAACACTTCTACAGGATATGAAATTTTCAATGACTCATCCTTAGACATTCCAGGAAACATTTTGTAATAAATACGAACATACATGCCTGCCTGTATGGTAAAATCAAATGGATTTGTGCTATGTACCAAAAAACCATCCATTTGATTGATTTTATTTCTACCAATATTAACACAATGACCATTTCTATTTAGTAGGGGAGTCACATTTGAACAAGATCCCATATAAAACCCTCGCTTGATGACTGCAGTTGGTTGTTTTTTATGATTTTCATCTCGCCCACTTAAAGTTAATTGTGATTTTATTTCAGAAAGTGAAGGATGGTGCAACATAAGCTTTCCACTTTCATTTGTATACACCATTCGAACAGGAAGGACATCATCCATAGTATGTGTCCATTTTTCATTGGTACTAATAGTGTAAAGAATTGGACCATCACCACAAGGAACCAACGTTGTCAACTCTACATTTCATGTATGTGACCCATCTATAACTTTGCAGATAATGATTTCTTCTAAACCATTTTCTCCTTTAAGAAGAGCAATTGTATCAAAGTTTGGAGCCTTTCCCTTAACATACTTCAGAGTTGATAAGTTATTTTTCTATCATTAGGTTGGTTCTCATATTCACTCCAACATCATTACTGTTGGATACATCATCGTCACTCCAAGAATCAATTTTTGCAAGTCTATATAATTTTTGCGACTTTTGTCATTGTATAAATAATTGTTGCTTCATTTTTCGTCTCTTTTCTCGTTCAGCATACTCTTCAGCAAGTATTCAAAAAATCTTCTTCCACAACATCTGGAGGCAATTAGTTTTGTACAGATATTGGGAACTCTCCCACTCAAATATCAGAGTTCTTTCTAGTCTTCTCATTTTTTCTGAGAGGTTTTTGAGCTGAATTTATGATGTAAGGGTTTATGGATCCCAACCATTAATGGTGGTTATTATCAGCCACTGATATTAGTTTCATAGAAGTACCAATTTTTTAGCAAAATTCTGGTAGTTTTCCACTCCAAATCTACCTCAATTCTAGTCTTTTTATCCTTGTAATGAAGTCTATATTAATGAATAAAAATATGAGACTCATGTGAGATTAAATTAATCCCAAAGGTTCATTATTAATGCATTCTCCTCTTTCTTCAATTATTACAGAGTTTTGAATGAGTTTGATTGAGTTTTGAGAAGCATTTAAATACCCTATCTAGAAATGCATGAAAATATGACTAGTTTTATGTTTAGAATCAATTAGTGGACTAAAACATTTCGAATCTTATTTCTTAGTTATGTGCATTCATTAACATCCTATTAAATATATTCCAAGTATGAAACTAAAGTTTATAAACCTTCTTCATATGTTTGGAACCCCAAGAAATCGAATCTAGAGTGCAATCCAAAAGACTATTTTTTCTTGTGCAATTTCCTAAACATCCCAAATCTATTATAAACCTGCATAGACCTTTAAATACTATCATATAAATTTATTTCAGAGCCATATCATCTTCCTTAGCCTCTGGTTTCTTGGAGACTGTTAGTAAGGGTTTTTGTTTGCATCGGTTGGGACTCACGGAAGCGTGAATGGGCCCAACATCCAAGTGCTTAGGAACTTGAACAAACAGTATCATTCCCTGGATTTTTTATCCCATGTTAAATTCTAGTCACTCTCTCCTCAACTTGTTAATCTTCCCACCTATCTGCCTGTAATCTCGAAATTTGTTCTTTAAAATATATTGCATTAGCAGTAGATTTAGTCTTCTGGTATGATATCAAACCAGGGATATTATAGGGCGAGTACATTGATGGAGACAAAAATTTAACTCTCTCTCACCTTAGTAGGGGAGTATATTGTGAAAAGTGGTTAGTGGTCAACCAAAACCACCATATACATGATATTAAATTAAGTGATTAAATAACTATTGAAGAGAATTTAAAGCTCAAGATTTGATCCCTTCCACATACTCACCTTGCACCTAACAAGGGACTATGGGTTTTATTGTACCACAATGTTCTATGTAATATATGCAATATCTCTATGTGTGTTTCCATTTATATTCTTCCATGTATTTCATTCCCTACATAATTCATATCATGGACCATTATCCAATAGTGGCCACACTTGGTATTCACATCCATGCACTTCCATGGTCCTTAAAGATATATTTCCCATAATGGAATTTTGAGGAAGATAAGTATATTGATATGCTTAACTTTTATTGGATTTATAATTTGTTATTATGTTCACAATGTTTTTTCCTTGAAGTATATATCTATTGCTAATATATTGTTTTTAAACTTGTATTTGTTAGCTTTGTCTAAACTAGCCCAAAATATCAATGTGTCCTTACTCGTAGTCTTAACATTGAATTTCCCGTACATGGTTCTTTTGTTGTATTATCTAGTTTTATAGATTTTCTATCATGAACTAATCACAATATACACTTATTTGGAGGTTCAATTATTAAGACATTGGATTGGTCTAAGAAAATACCTCCAACTTGGTATTAATAAGGGCAAGGGATTCTCTTTGTTTCAGAGAGTGTTTCCAAAATCACTTTGAAAACACATCATGCAATATAGACATAATGGTCTCCATTATTAGGACCAAAATTTTATATGGTTCAGAGATTTGAAGTCCTAGATTAATCAAGTCCAATTTATCACAAACAAAGAATATTTAGGTCGTCCTGCTCTAGAATATTATCAAAATTAAGACAATAGTTCTATAACATATAATTCTAGTGGAGTTTGCAGCCCACCCTTTCCAACTTGAAACCATTTTCAACAAAGATGCATTTCTTCACTGACTCGGCCAAGGGTAGGGACCCATATCCTCACCTAGAATATTGTTGATATAGAGTCCACTTCCTTGTCCAACCCCCATAAGTAAGTTAGGTGCCGGATTTTGGAGGTTACGTGTCTATTGCAATTATTTCATATATCAATTATGGCTTAATCGACTTTCATTTTAATCCTCTATGGATGAATGATCCAAAATCCATAATTGAAAAAATGGGGTCCCTCTCTAACTTAGAATCGCCCTCTTATGTATACTAGTTTCCTAGCCTTTTAGCATAGGCTTGAGATTAGAAGCGTTATAGGGAAATTTGGAGGAGGCGATATGGAGATTGTCTATAAAGAAAGAACATTGAAGGATGAAGTGGTCCAATATTCTCTCTACAATATGGCTAGGTCTAAACCTTATGTTTGTTTATGTGTATTTTCGTTTTTTTGGCCCAAGATTAAAGATGTCTCAATTTGAGAGTAAGTTGTCTAAAATTTCATGGAGAGGATCTCAAGCTAAAGATTATATTCTTCTTATATAAAGGAAAAAACACATTTAAGTCACCAACTAGGATTCGTTTATACACAAGCATAAAGTCACGAAAAGTTGTCAAGGACTAACAACACTCTTATTTTTCATCATAATGCATTATAGCATAGATATTAAAGAGCTAAGAGTCCATTAACCAAACGATTTTAAAGACAAAGGAGAGAAGACCTAGTGTTGAGAGACATGAAAGTGAAGGGGTTCTACAATTAAGCTATCCTATATCACGCATATTCATGTTGAAGCTCCCCTTGCACTTACCACTCCCTCTACATTGCATTTCCATAATTACTAACTAACTCTAGCATTTGATTTTTTTTTCTTTGTTTCATGGAGGAGGAATATTTATAAGTGATTCCATATAATTCTCTTCATGTGGATTCTTGTTTTGCTTCCTCACACGACCCTCTATTATACTAGAAAGCAAGTTTCGTTATTTGTTGGATGGAGGTATGACACCACTATAAAAGGTAGTCTCGATTGGCAATTATGAGCCTAGATTCTTGCATTTGTTTGCTACTTTCTCTCTCTTTTATCTATTTTCCTTTCATCCTTAAGAGGGATAAGGAGCAGAAGAGGGAGGATAGAGAGCAATCCTTAGAGAGCCATGGAAGAGAATATTAGGAGAGACAACTAGAGGAAGGGATGGAGGGGATGGACTAGGAAGTGGATCGAGGGGGGAGAGGGGTTGATGACACGGGGACATATGAGATAGGAACAAGGAAAGAGGAGGAGGATGAGCTAATATATGGTGAGAATGAAGGAGGGGGAGGCGTAGGGATAGAAGGAAGAGGAGGAGAAAACACAAAGTGGGAAATCAAATTTGGGTTAGAAAACACAAAATATTGATTTCTTTCAGTTGGGTTTTTCCCTTTATGATATGTTGAGTTTGGTGTGATTGGTTGTTTGAAGCTTGAGGTTTTCTTTACCTGTTGGCATTAATATGAGTATTTTCAAGGAGTTTTTCACGTGGATGTAACCTTACAATCTTTGGAAAAATGGCCATTTTCATGACATGACTTACATTTGAAGGTGCATCTAGTGGTTGTAGGAGAGGTTGATGAATTTTGGGTGTCCCTTCTCCAAATCTACTTCTACTCAAATACGACCAAAAACAAAAATACATCCTTTTGGCTTAGATTTGTCAATGAACTTCCCGAGAGTGTTGCTAAGCCAATGGCCTCCAAAGATTCAATGATTTAGAAATGAAGGGGAATATGAGGGAGATGGGCCCACATAAGAACTGTTGAGGAGATGTCTACCTCCAATTCGAAGTCTAAAGTCCAACAATTCAAATACAACCTTCATGGTTCCATTAAGTAAGATCCATCATAGAAGATGATATATTTTCCTTCATTAAACTCAAAGAAAAGCGTGTAGAACCCCTACCACAAAAGAAAGAAGAGAGTTTCCCTTTAACAAGGTTCTTCCAATTCTTTTGAACCCATTTATCCATAGTATGGGGAGAAGGCCATATACCTGTAAATTGAACAAGAAGGGCATGTTCAACCAAGGCAGTGGCTTTGGAGAACAATGTAGTGGCATGAAACTTCACATCAAGAGCAATGGCCTTTTTCACAAATCGGCTAAAAAGGTTGTGCAAGTGCTTCGAAGTTGAAAGACTACCAACACCTAGAAATAAAGGGCCTCATCATTGAAGGACAAGGGGACATAGAGGCTTCCCACCCAAATCCTTATGCGCTTTCAAAAATGGACAAAGACATAACTTTTGCAGGCTAGTCCCACAAAGACAACAATATTTTCGAGATAAACCATCACACCGTAATTGAAAGTATCACGTCTATTACAAATTTTGTTGTCAAAACTTGTATTACATTAAAAAAAAACATACACATATAATGTCATGCTTTAACCAACTGAGCACTGAGGTAAGAGACAACAGATTATAATTGATGTAATTAGTATTTTTCTAAAATATAAATTGTTTGATATCTATTAGGTAAAGGAGTAAGCTAGCTCGGGAGCAATCCTCCCTCATTGGACGGAGGAGGAGCAAAGTTAGCGTTGACTTTGCTCCTCCTCTGTCGGATGGAGGGAGGATTGCTCCCGAGCTAGCTCACTCCTTAGGTAAAAAATGCGAACGCCGGAGGGAGGTTCCACTTCCGTGCAATTAAATACTACATACTTGACACGGGTTCGTGCCTTCATCATATGGTGCTATTAAGGTCGTAGGTTCGAGTCCTACACAGGTTATTTTAATTTTTTGTACAATGCTTTCTGTTCAAAGTTTTGAATGCTGGAGGGTTTCCATTTTTTACCAAATAGATATCAAACAATTTTTATTTTTGGAAAATTTTCAATTACATGGGCCATTTTAATTTTTTGGACAGTACTTTCTTCTCAATGTTTTGAATGCTCGAGGATTTGCATTTTTCCTGAATGAATATGGCAATACACAAAACGGTTTCTTGATGCCGCCCGGACTTGAACCGAACACCTTCCGTGTCACTAGAGACTTAAAAAAAGTGAAATATATATGTTGGCGCCGCCCGGACTTGAACCGGAGACCTTCAGTGTGTTAGACTGACGTGATAACCAACTACACCACGGCACCTTATAAAAATGTGCTTTCAAAATATCCCAAAGCTCATTATTATTATTAAGTGTTTTTTTATTATATTATAAGCTATTCGATGTCACTAGAGACTCAAAAGAGTGATATATATTGTTGGCGCCGCCCGGACTTGAACCGGAGACCTTCAGTGTGTTAGACTGACGTGATAACCAACTACACCACGGCACCTTGTACAAATGTGCTTTCAAAATATACTAAAGGTCATTATTATTACTAAGTGTTTTTAATTATATCATAAGCTATTCGATGTCACTAGAGACTCAAAAAAGTGAATATTCCAAGGGTCATCATTATTAGTAAGTGTTTTTTATTATATCATAAGCTATTCGATGTCACTAGAGACTCAAAAGAGTGATATATATTGTTGGCGCCGCCCGGACTTGAACCGGAGACCTTCAGTGTGTTAGACTGACGTGATAACCAACTACACCACGGCACCTTATAAAAATGTGCTTTCAAAGTATACTAAAGCTCACCATTATTACTAAGTCTTTTTTATTATATTAAAAGCTACGATATTTATTGTGTTAAGGTTAATTCATTTCCATGACACCTCTTTCGCTTAAAACATAAAAAATATACTTTCTAATATAATAAATTCACCTCTTTGCGCTTCTTGATGGAACATTATATACGTGTTGAAGAAAGATTTTAGTGAAAATGTATAATAAGAAGTAAATGAAGAAGCTTAAATGTTTTGTTTTTTACTGTTTTATGTTACATATACAATTTTCTTAACATAAAAAAATCCTTAAAATATTTTAAATTAAAATAACAAACAACTTTTTGTATGCTTATATAGCTTTGGGTTATTGCACAAACCATAGTAGCATAATTAGAGTACGAATAAAAAAATAAGTAACACAAAAATCCAATACAAATAAAATACGGAAGTAGACTTCTTATATATAATATTTTTAATTAAATATACAACAATATATATAACATTTATATATAGTTAAACATATACAATATTTTTAATGAAATATTGAATATCAACCATTAAATTTTAAACTTGAAAAAATTTATTCTTTTTTTTAAACATATTTCTTATAACCAAAATTAGTCTTTAAAAAACAAAAATATAACCCCCTTAGTGCAAGAGAGAAAACTCTTACTTATTAATAGTTAATTATTTAAAAATAACATAAATAATATTTACTACTACTTATATTTGGAATTAATTAATGAATCTTCAAATTGTGTTAGGGTTAACTTTAACTCTGGAGGATGTAAGTGGTTTTGGGCACATGGTTTTGGTAACCAGTAAATTTACTGTTACTATTATATTTGCATATTTATTTTCTTTGGCATATTTTATTCCTATTAAATTGAATTAAGAAGTATGAAATTAAAAGAATTCCCTTTCCGTTTCTATTGATGTTGGGGTTCTGGAATGCCCGCCCCGTCCCAATCCGATTTTCTCCCTGGTGGACTCTCTGGGCTCAGACATACTTCCTCTGCCGTAGAATATGGGATTTGTGACTGTCCGTAAATCTAAGAAACCTTCCAAACGGGGCTTCAGGGGGGTCAAAGAAGCTATACACGACCACTCTTTTGTCAATCCTGGTGTGTCTAGTCTTTCGTCGTGGGGTTTACCTGCCGGTTCTGGTTCCTCCTCTCTTAGGGCACTTAGAGCATGTGCGGCCCTATCCAATGTTCCCCAATGAATTTTGTCTCCTTTAACATTCGTGGGCTTAGCGGTGGCCTGAAACATTCTGCTCTGAAGAGACTCCTTGATACTGTGTCTCCGGTGGTCGTTTTTCTTCAAGAAACCTCGTCTCCTGGTATTGAAGCCCGCTCTTTCTTTCTGCGTCTCAGACCGGGGTGGTTGGTCAGTGCTGTTGATGCGGATGGTCATTCCTGAGGGACTCTGGTGGCCTGGAATCCCTCATTAGATAATTTTGTTGCATTTCACACCTATGCAGGCCTTTTGCTTAAGGGCAAACTGCATTGCTACGAAGAGGAGGTCCACGTGCTGAATATTTATGGTCCTTACTCTCAGCGCGTTTAGTTTTGGGACAAGGTGATCCTCTCTGGTCTGTTGTCCTTACCTAATCTTATTTTTGCAGGGGACCTCAATTTTTCTTGGGTGGCTGAGGAGGTATGGGGCTCCGGTCATTTGATTGATCCTCTCTCATATTACTTTCATAATTTATTTGAGGATGCGGATCTTATTGACATTGTTTCAGCTGCCCTTTCACCGACTTGGTCAAATGGTCGTGGTGGGTCTGCTGGGATTGCTAAGAGACTTGATCATTACTTTATGGCAGAGACATTATGCGTTTGCATTGACCGTTACCGGAGTTGGCACTATTCTTCGGGCGCTTCCGATCATAAGGTCATTATTCTTGAGCTTGATTTTGCTTCTCAGAAGGTCAAGTTCCCTTTTAAATTCAACCGTTCTTGGCTTGTGAATGAGGGCTTCAACATTCTTGTTAAGACTGAGTGGGTGACTCTTCAAGAGAAGGTCTCATTTCATTTGTCCCCTCTCAAGTCTTTTTTGCACAAACTAGGCCTGTTGCGTTCGGTGGTCTGCGCTTGGGAGCGCGAGGAAAAGAAAAGAGCATCCGCTTCCCTAGTGGATATTGAAGAGGAAATTTCCTCTCTTGAGGATTCGGTGGGAGCGGATTATTTCAGTCTGGAGTGTTCTGGTATAATCAAGGCTCTATTCGATCAAAGGATGAAGTTACTATTGCATGAGAAAGAGTCGCTGAGACAACATAGTCGTGCTACTTGGTTACTGGCGGGGGACTTGAACACTAAGTACTTCCATCAATTCGGGAATAAGAGGATATTGGTGAACTCCATTTGGGAATGTACCGGGTGTAACAGTGAACAGGTTTCTATCAGGGAAGGAGTTGTAACCTTTTTTTCCGATTTGTATCGTTCCCCCAAGACTGTCAACATTAGAGAGCAGCTCTCTGTTCTTCAAAATATGCCTCTTTATTTTCTTGAGGAGGATAAGGCTCTGGTCAGGCACCCGGTCATGATGGATGAAGTTTTGAGCACTCTTAAGTCCTGTGCTAGGGACAAAAGCCCTGGTCCGGATGGTTGGACCTTGGAATTTTACCTTCATTTTTTTGATATCCTAGGTGAAGAATTGGTGGCTGCCATAGAGGATGCCAGGATCACTGGCATTATTCTAGAAAGTTTAAACGCCACGTTTCTGACCTTGATTCTGAAGGTGGACCGCCCTTTATCCTTCTCGGATTTTTTCCCTATTGCCTTTGTTGGATTTAGAGACGTCTAATTACAATAATTAAGTTGGACATACGTGCATTATGATTATGATATCAAATACTGTCGCAAGATTACATTTATGTAATGATTAAGAAATGCCAAACAATGTGATTAATTAAGTCATGGCATTATACGTATTTAAATAAGGTTTTGGATACAAATACATATAGAATAATGTTAATCAATTATAATTGTTAATGGACCGATTATAGTTGATTAAAATAATAGCAGTAATAAATTTGAGCTAAATAAGGAAATTAGAATTTATTCTGATTTATTTTAGTTTTTTCTGAAGTTTCCTGA
>LPNX011174006.1:465-32330 GCA_001517045.1 Pseudotsuga menziesii | reverse complement strand
CATGGAAGAGCACTAAGCAGTCATTGGTAGCCTCCTCCACTATGGCAGCTGAATTTGTTGCATGCTATGAAGCATCTAATCATGGCATATGGCTCAAGAACTTCGTCACAAGTCTGAAAATTGTGGATTCTATTCAGAAACCACTCAAATTATTATGTGACAACAATTCAGCAGTGTTATACGCAACCAACAACCGAAGTTCGTCAAAGTCGAAGTACATCGATATTAAGTTTTTGGTTGTAAAAGAGAGAGTGCAGAATAATGAATTATGTATAGAACACATAGGTACAGACTCCATGATTGCTGATCCTCTTACTAAAGGATTACCACCCAAGAAGTTTCACGAACATGTTGCTCGTATGGGTGTAATATCTATTTAGGATAGTTAGAAAATGTGGGAGTTTGAATATGTTTTAAGTTTTGTTTTATGTTCTATGTAATGCAATTGTAAACAATTTTGATGATATATACAAATTGCATTCAGTTTCAGTTTCATTATTTCTTTCTTTAAAGTTTGATTTTTGACCTCATACAGTAAAGTAAAGTGACTCAATTAGAAATAGGCACGTATAATCACACTTGCGTGTAATTTCTAAACTATATGTCCAAATCAGATTCATGTCATTTAGTTATGTTGGCAACGTGATTTATGTCGGTTTAGTTGCGAATAAATGTGACAAGTGCTGCTTAAGTCCTTTGTTAGCATAATTGATGGACAGAATTGTTTAAGAAATACGATAAGAAAGACAGAAAAGTTGCATGCAATAAAGTTAAGGATATATAATCAAAAGGTTGCACTTGTCCATGTGGGAGATTGTTGGATTTAGAGACGTCTAATTACAATAATTAAGTTGGACATACGTGCATTATGATTATGATATCAAATACTGTCGCAAGATTACATTTATGTAATGATTAAGACATGCCAAACAATGTGATTAATTAAGTCATGGCATTATACGTATTTAAATAAGGTTTTGGATACAAATACATATAGAATAATGTTAATCAATTATAATTGTTAATGGACCGATTATAGTTGATTAAAATAATAGCAGTAATAAATTTGAGCTAAATAAGGAAATCAGAATTTATTCTGATTTATTTCAGTTTTTTCTGAAGTTTCCCGATTTCAAGATTTTTAAAAAATCGGAAATTCCATATTTCTTTTCAGACTTGTTTCCTAAGTATTAGCTAAATTTCAGCTGCCCTAGGATTAGAATTTTTCTTTGGCACTGCTATAAAAGGGCTGAGTCTCCAAGGCTTGCAATCATCCAGAAAAATTGTCTGCTCCATTTGAAGACAGGATACTCTCCAGAGAAAAGGATTGCAAGTTCTTGGAAGGATTCGAGAGCCAACAACTCAAGTCAAGACCAGGAGCGTATCAGGCCTTTGAAGATGGAAAGTAAGTTCCGCAGTGCATTAAGCTTGATTTCTAAGTTCCGCTGTGCATTAAGTTTAATTTCTTGCATAGGAGTAGATCTTGGTTAGGGTTTAAAGTAATTAGGTAAACCCATAAAGTAAAATCTATCAGCCTTGTGTAATTTTCTTTATAAATTGATCACTAAGATACTTGCATGTCGTTTGAAGCCGATACTGGGCAGATATATCTTTGAGGAACAATTTGGGTACCTCCCTGGAAGACAGCTTTTGGATGCGGCTGACATTGTGCAGGAAACATTGCACTCTATCAAATTGAAGAAGTTGTCAGCTATGGTACTCAAACTAGATCTAGAAAAGGCATATGATAAGGTGGACAAATCACTCCTTCACCTGATACTAGTTCAAATTGGGCTTCCACTTCCCATTGTGCGTCTGATTATGTCTTTTGTTAACTCAGCTACTTTCTCTGTACTTATCAATGCCTCTCTGATGAAATTTTTCTTTGGGTCTAGGGGTATTCGGCAGGGGTGCCCGCTTTCTCCTTATATGTTCTTATTGGTTATTGAGGGACTCAGTCTCCTTCTGCGTAAGGCTAAGGCTGATGGTGTGATTAATGGTATTAAAGTGGCATGAACTGTTTCTATATCCCACACTTTATTTGTGGATGATGTAATTATATTTGGCCAGGGCTGTCTGGAAGAATGGCATTATATTAAACATTTACTTGATATTTTTTGCTGTGCATCTGGGATGTCCTTTAGTCTCTCCAAGTCTTGCTTCAAGAACCTTAATGCCCTAGAGGTGGTATTGACTAATATTTATCTCTCTTTCCATATTTCGGGAGTTTCACTGAATGAAGGTGTCAAATACTTAGGCTTCTTCCTTAAACCCAATCGCTACACTATCTCTGACTGGGGATGGCTGGTTAAAAAAGTCAACTGACGTATGAACAGATGGTCTTCTAAGTGGCTATCGTTAGGTGGTCGTAAAACTCTGCTATCCTCAGTTCTTCAATCTATCCCAGTTTTCTGGTTCTCTCTCTTTCGGGCTCCGGTTAGTATACTGACCTCGCTGCGTAGATTGTTCTTTGATTTTCTATGGAATGGTTAGATTGGGACTGGGAAATTCCTCTTAGCGGATTGGGAATATTTATCCCTTCCTACTTACTGGGGAGGATGGGGGTTTAAGCATTTACGATTATTCAATCTAGCTTTGTGTGCCAAAATCCTATGGAGGGGCATCACCAATGCTAGACTATGAGGTTCTATCATTCATCATAAGTATATGTTCCGACTTCCTCTTTCGTTATGGGTACGTTCTGGTTGCAAGCGTCCTCGGTGTTCCTCGCAGATTTGGTCCAGTATTTGCTCGGCTCTGCCATCTATCATTGGGTAGCTTAAGTGGCAGGTTGGGAATGGCTCTTGTGTTTCTATCGGCTCAGATCCTCTGGTTGGAATTTACCTGTGGAAGTTGTCTCCGCCCTTATTAAAGGCACTTGCTATGAAGAACATTCATACCTTGAACCAGGCTTGGATTCGTGACGGTGACACTTCCCCTCATTAGATTGGTGTTGACTCTTTGGACCTTGATATTAATCTTGCTGTGGAGTGGGAGGCTTATTCTTTTAGTTTGCGGTTGGCTGGTATTGAGCCCTCGGAGCTTCATGATTCTCTTATCTGTGCAGGTGATATTCATGGTGGGAGCGTTACCATAAGTTCGGCTTAATCTGCTCTACTTCTGCATCATAGGGATTTTAGATCGGTATGGTGTCATTCAGTGCTGTGGAAGTCCACAACCCCGATGAAAGTTAAATGTTTTATTTGGTTGGTCTTCAATTAAAAAATTCTTACGTGGGATACTCTTCAATGCCGGGGTTTTCTTGGGCCTAGTTGTTGCATCTTCTGTAGAGATGCTGCTGAGTCGATCAATCATCTCCTTTGCCATTGTCACATTGTGCAAGATATTTGGATTGGCTTTTGCGGCCGAGTGAATGTTGTCTGGGACATTTTTAATAGGAATGTTGTGGAATTTCTGAAGGATGTTGCTAATCATAGTTCCTTACGAATTGAACAGGCTATGAATTTTCTGTGGCTCATTTGGTGTGGCTGTAATCGAATTATCTTTTAGGACATGGCAATCAATAGGGAGACTATCATTTTGGCATTTCTCGCTACTAGTCATCCGTCTTATAGTCATGGATCCCCTCGCATGGCTCGATCTGTTTCTCTTCTCGATCTTGGTAATGAGGATTTCATTGGGTTTTTCGATGGTGCAGCTCAGGGGGTGTCTGCGAAGTTGGATTTGTGATCAAAGGATTGGGAGGTTTTAATCTACAGGGCATCTTGAATGTTGGTCTGGGCACAAAAAATCGAGCCGAGTTAATGGCTTTGTGGGGTCTCCTACAACTTGCGGAGGTATTTGATATTAATATCCAATGTATTTGTGCTGATTCACTTCTGATCATTGATTGGGCTACTAACAGGCATTCCTTTCTATCCATCACTCTTCACCACTGGCTTCAAAGGATGCGCACTCTATTGATGAAACGTTCCACTCTTTCGTGGACCCATATTTTTCGTGAGTTAAACCCCTTGGCAAATTCTTTGTCCAAGAAGGCTATTGACAACACTCTTGGTTGACTCTTCTGGAAACAATTTACTAGGGATCTCATGATAAACGAAGGTTCGTTTATCTGCTTCTAATTTTGCATGTTCTGATCGTCTCATTCTGGTTTTTACTTCTGGTTCCTGTCAGACTTGGCCTATCGACAGCTAGACCAGTCATAGTCACTTCCTACTAGTGTCTTTTTTCATGCTTTTGGTTCATCTTTTTGAATTTGCTATGTATGGTGGGTGAAGATATCTTGTCATGGATGCTTTAAGCCTTTACTTGTTTCGCCATGGGATGTAACTGTGTAATAAATTCTTACCGGTTATATTGTATTTTGGACACAACTCTATTAATATATAGTTATCTTTTTTACTGTGAAAAAAAATATTATTTTATAGCGTTTGAATAATTAAAATTTAGCTTTTTAAAATTAATTTTCAAAATTAACTCGTATCCATATTACATATAGATCGAATATTCGATGAATTTGAATTTGTTCCGAATTTCAGTACACAAAATGCCAATACGACCAAATTATGCTACTATGGCACAAACAAATCTCTCTAAAAGGACGCATAACTTGTTTTGATGTCATTCAATGATACTCATGCAACTAGTTAAGTCCTCCCAGTGCATCAAGAGTTATTCTCATTTTAGTCTCTCATTCCAACTTTGGAAGGTTTCTAGGAGAACATATCCACATAATCCATTGTTACAGGCCCGCTTTATTAAAAACCACTACCACTACAACAGAAGTTACTAAGTTAGGACAATTAGTGGTTACATTGAATCCAAGCCATTACCCAAAATGTTGCCTTCAAAAGACAATTTCTTAGTAACAAGTCAAGGGATTGTAAATATGTTTATGTTTGCTTGCTAAAAGAATATTATTGACCAACATAAATAAGAAAGTGTTTTTCAAATGATACTCCATAACCAAATCTAGATATTTCCCACATTGCTCTATCAACTCATAAATGCTTTTAATGATCAGTAGTGCGACCTTCAAAATGTACAATAAGAAAAGTAGCAACGTACACAAATCTGTAATATTTTAATTCTTCTCGCAAATAAATCATTAAGTAAGTCTGACTTGGATAGTGTGGCATTACGTTTTAGGAAGGTTGGATTTTTGAAATCCATGGAAATATTTGGCAAAAAAAATGAGAAACTAACTATGCATTTCAATTGCCCACATTTTCGTTGTAGGAATCTATGGGAATCCTGAATACCTACACCTGACTCAACTTTGGATATTTCCCATAGGATAGTACAAGAAACTCTAAATGAAACTAAGGAATTACCCATTTTCATTTCGAGTAGAGTTAAAATACAATAGAATCGAATAGTTTAACAATACTTTGCACTTGTTTTAATAAACATGCGGGGCCTACTATAGCATGCATAGGATATTTTACCATTCACCCCCTTCCAGATTCTGGGTGGGATTATTTTGTGGAGGGTGACTTAGAGAGTACCCTCAGTTCTTAGAATTGTTAAGAGCGAAATCCTATGAGACTATGTGATACTCAAAAATTCATGAGGAGGTAGAGAAGACTTCTTGATGAGAGTGTGTTATGTACTTGAAAATTCATGAGGCCACATAATATTTCTCGAAAAGAATGTGGGTGGATAAATAGTATGGAATTAAGTTTTTTTCTAAGCTTAACCAGTTCAAAAAATAAAAATAAAACATTTTCATGGTATGCACAGTATCCAATCAATGAAAGAAAGTATGGTGAATGTAGGCATATTAGAACATCAACATGTGCAGATAAAGTAGCCACATCATGTAAATTCTTCAACTTATAACAAAATCCAAAAAAATGACTATATTCATCACTCTCAAAGTCAAAAACACATGTGAAATCACCATTTTATCTAAATAAACAATGAACCATCTACAGGTTGGAAGTTTAAGAGGATCACATATGAGGGTATGTCTACAACCCAAACGGATCATTGAAATACATGGAAATGAGTCTAACAAACTTATAAAAATGTCCAAAATTTAACATCTCACACAACAATGCCCCTAGCACCGACCCCTCCAAGCTTGGGTCTCATATGCAACTCCAAGTTAAGAAGTTGGATGTTGGAGGTTGCATACCTCGAATTCCAATATTTAATTTAAGTGGACCATTGTTTTAGCTTCAAAAGTTGTCCTAATTTGTTATATGGACTTGACATAGATTTATAACCTTAAAGGTGCATGCTAGACTCAAGTTTAGATAGGTTTGTGCTAGTTTATATATTCAATACATCAATGTTTCAAAACAAAACCTTTATCCCAATTTATATGAATCTCCATTGATGTCCACATTGAATGCACCATTACAAAATAAAAAGGGTCTCATATGCAACTCCAAGTTGATAAGTTGGATCCTGCAGTTGCATGCCTAAACTTCCAATGTTTAATAAGTGGACCATTGTTTTAGCTTCAAAAGTTGTCCTAATTTGTTATATGGACTTTGACATAGCTTTGCAATGTTGAAGGTGCATACCAAACTCAAGTTTAGATGGGTGTGTGCTAGTGTATATATTTAATGCATCAATGTACCAATACAAAAACCTTTATCCTAGTTTATATGAATGTCTATTGATGTCCATATTGAATGCACCATTACACAATAAACAATAGTTGATGAGCTATGCTAGTGTCCAATATAATACATATTCAAGGAATCCAATGCACTATTACTCACAAACACAAGAGTTGATTATAATATTCAAAGAAACCAATGCAGTATTACACACAAATATTTTCTATGCAATGCACCATTAAACACGAAGACACGAAAGAAAGAAAGAAATATTAGATCATCATGCCCCACCCAAGCACCATAAGGTAGGATTCCTCATGTGTTGTTTATCGCATATGATGGTATGTCTACAACCCAAATGGATCATTGAGATACATGGAAATGAGTCCTAAAAACTCACAAAAATGTACAAAATTCAATATCTCACACAACAATGCCCCTAGCGCTGACCCCTCTAAACTTAGGTCTCATATGCAACTCCAAGTTGAGAAGTTGGATGTTGGAGGTTGCATACCCTTCCAATATTTAATAAGTGGACCATTGTTTTATCTTTAGAAGTTGTCCTAATTTGTTATATGGACTTTGACATAGCTTTGGAACCTTGAAGGTGCATACCAGACTCGAGTTTAAATGGGTTTGTGCTAGTGTATATATTCAATGCATTGATGTAAAAATACAAAACCTTGATCTTTGTTTATATGAATCTCTACTGATGTCAACATTGAATGCACCATTACAAAATAATTTGGGTCTCATATGAAACTCCAAGTTGAGAAGTTGGATCCTTGATTTGCATACATAAAATTCCATTATTTAATAAGTGGACCATTGTTTTATCTTCAGAAGTTGTCCTAATTTGTTATATGGACGTTGACATAGCTTTGCAACCTTGAAGGTGCATGTTGGACTCAAGTTTAGATGGGTTTGTGCTAGTGTACATATTTAATGCATCAATGTGCCAATACAAAAACCTTTTTCATGGTTTATATGAATGCATATTAATGTCATATTGAATGCACCATTACACAATAAGCAACCAATGCACCGTAATACATATTCAAGGAAGCCAATGCACCATTACTCACAAACACAAGAGTTGATCTTATAATATTCAAAGCAACCAAAGTAGCATTACGCACAAATGTTTTCTATACTAATGCACCATTATACACAAAGACACAAAAGAAATAATAGATAGATCACCTTGCCTAATCCAAGCACCATAAGTTAGGATTCCTCATGTGTTTGTTTATCACATATGAGGGTATGTCTACAACCCAAACAGATCATTGAAATACATGGAAATGAGTCCTACAAACTCACAAAAAAGTCCAAAATTCAATATCTCACACAACAATGCCCCTAGTACTGACCCCTCTAAACTTGGATCTCATATGCAACTCCAAGTTGAGAAGTTGGATGATGGAGGTTGCATACCTAGACTTCCAATATTTAATAAGTTGACCATTTTTTTAGCTTCAGAAGTTGTCCTAATTTGTAATATGGACTTTGAAATAGCTTTGCAACCTTGAAGGTGTATACCAAACTCAAGTTTATATGGATTTATGCTAGTTTATATATATTCAATACATCAATGTACAAATACAAAAACTTTATCTTGGTTTATATGAATCTATACTGATGTCCACATTGAATGCACCATTACAGAATAACTTGAGTCTCATATGCAACTCCAAGTTGAGAAGTTGGATCATGGAGTTGCATACCTATACTTCCAATATTTAATAAGTGGACCATTGTTTTAGCTTTAGAAGTTGTCCAAATTTGTTATATGGACTTCGACATAACTTTGGAACCTTGAAGGTGCATACTAGACTCAAGTTTAGATGGGTTTGTGCTAGTGTATATATTTAATGCATCAATGTACCAATACAAAAACATTTATCTTGGTTTATATGAATGTCTACTGATGTCCATATTGAATGCACCATTACAAAATAAACAAGAGTTGATGAGCTATGCTAGTGTCCATAATACATATTCAATAAAGCCAATGCACCATTACTCACAAACACAAGAGTTGATTCTAATATTCAAAGCAACCAATGTAGCATTACACACAAATATTTTATATACACTACACCATTATACACAAAGACACAAAACAAAGAATAGATATATCACCTTGCCCCACCCAAGCTATAGAAGGCATCCTCCCTTGTTTGTTTGAAGTCTTAAGAAAATGAACACATAACATAAACGTCATGCACAAAGATGGAATCCTAAATTCAAATAGAGTACGTGGAACATAAGTTCAGTGTAGAACCTCTTATTGACTTTGTTCCACACCAATTGTAGTTGAATTCCATCAACACCACCACCATTGTAACTGCAAGGGAAGGCCATGACAAAAATAACAACCCGAGAAATATTATTCTGCTTGTTTTCCCCATTCCCTCCTTCAACCTAATATGGCCTATTGATTTCTTGTTGATAGATTGCTTGCTATTTGAAAAAAAAATGCAATTTATTGGCTTAGTCCAAAAATATTCACACACAACACCACCAACGAAAACAAAAAAGTTTACAACAATGTACAAGACTTCTCAATTTGGAAATATATTATTCAAATTGTGGATTCTTCTATCTGTTTTTGCAACAATTCACATATGCTAAAAATACAATATGAATTATTAATACACCATTAGGCTACATCATCATGAAATTGCATTACAAGCTCAGTCTCTTGAACAAACCGAATTGCAGTGATCATCTATGCATAAATACATATACCCAAAGTCATTCACATGGTTGAATTGTTGCCTATTGAGTATGTTGAGGCTTGGAAATTCGCAGGCGACAATAGCAAGGGATTCTCCCTAGTCAATGTTCCCAACTAGCCCGTGACTTTTTGGTATGGGGAATCCGTCCGGTTTGCAGTCCGGCTACCGTAGGTCAAGTAACAAAAATAAAGGGTTTTATCGGTTGCGGCCCGGTCCACCGTGTATATTTTTGTATTTTTAACTTTAAGTATGATATGCAAGTGCCTATGTAACAAGCATATTGATAAAGAATATGAGGAGCAGTCACAATGTGATGCGCAGGTTCTTACCTCTCGTCTAAGACTCTCTCGCATCTAAATCACACACAACAGAAAACAAGACTAACTAAGCTGTCCCTAGGGAGCAAGATTATCAATTAATGAGTAATGTATTATTGCTCATATGTTAAGATAAATCACAGATAGATGTTCTTAAAATCAAAACACATAAACATGAATGGAGATATGCACAACAAGATAGCTCGTCGTCTGTTAAAACATTCATTACTCATAGTGGGAATTATCATAAAATAAACCACAGAACATTCATACAAGAACATAGGTTCAGAAAGTTAGAACGATCTCACAGTTGAAAACGAAATAGTTCCTCTTCAACATTTGTTCATTTCACCACATTTGAACATTCCACACAACACTTTCTCCAATAGGGAAAATTGTAATTTTATTATTGCAAAATGAAATAGTTCCTCTTACAACAAGTTTTTCACGAGTCTCACTGGGAAAAATCCCCCCTCTATCTAATTCTCCTATACTTATACCAAAGGAAAAAAACTGTTGGGCTACCCACAAATGACCCTTGGGCTCCCCCAACTTTTCAACTCCCACAATTTTCTCACATTTAGTGCTTATACAATTTACAATATATTACATTTAAACAAACTAATAAAGTACTTAAGTGGAGGGCCCCGCTTGATTGTTCAGGAACATCATCCATGCTAAAGCTTCTAAGGCGATGTTCTCGAACTCAGAAGGTTCAAATTTAGCAGCCTGATTTCTTATCACTTCGATCCTGGCTGAGCTCAAGCGTAGTTGATCTTCCAGCAACTGTACACTGACCGCTGAATGAGCTACCTCATCTCTCAAGATCTGCTCGTCCGGAGCCTTGATTTGCTGAATTCTCTATTCATCTTCCCGATATCTATTCTACAACATCTCTATAAATAGGTCGTGGTGTGGAAGTGCATCCATTCTCTGCTTAGAATCCACCTAGCAACAGTTGTAAGTGATCAAAAGTCTCCTATAGAACTCTGTACAAGCTCCCTTCGTTTTCTTTACAGCCTTCTTAAATTATTCAGCTATGCTTATGGCAAACTCTAATAAGTCATAGTCTTGTTTCAAGCCTTGTTGATCCTTTGTTGGCAGGTCTGCAGGGATCTCCTCATTGGCCTCTAATCTCGCTATTCTTCCCATCATGACTTCTAAAATGTCTTGCGATCTGTCCACGAAATATGAAGAAGTTTCCAAAATTTCTTCGAGTCTATTATCTACCTGCAAAACCTTGCACCTCTCTTCTTCTATGGATACTTGCATCCTATGCATTTTGGTTCTTTGTGCTAAAACATGTTCTTTGAAAGGCTGAATGCTTGCTTGCTGTTCCCTGGCTTCTTCCAAAGCTGCTGCCAATGAAGAAATTTGTTCTTTAAGCTCTACTGCTTACACCTGAGATTGTTTCTCTGACTCTTCCAAAGCAGCCTTTTGTAATTCTAGCTCCCCTATCTTACTTTGCAGCTGGTCTTTTTCTGCATGAATACTTTCACATACTGTTTTCAGCCCATCCTTTCCTGTCATTAGCTCTTGACATTCCTGCTGCAAATTTGCTAGGATTTTCTAGGCAACCTCCAAAGACATCTCCTCTACTTGGAGGGACTGGAGCTCTGCCTTTGAAGACTTTATTTCATTTTGCATGTCTTCAAACTTTCTTTTCAATTTATTGCTTTCTTCTCTCTCCCTTCACAGCGTATATTTTAGTTGGGTAGCAGATTTCCTTGATTGCTCAAGGTCAATCATTATCCGATCCACATTATCCTCAGAGGCATGGATCAATGCTGCTCCAGCTTGGATAGTGAATCTCGGGTCCTTATCCGTTCCATGCACCATGGTTGTATCATTTATCATCTTCCCTTACTGCCCCCTAGTTTAACCTCTCCTCTCGGTCCTCTTCACAATTCTTTTCTTTTCCTTATCATAAAAAATGGTATTGAAGTCTGGAACTTCTTCCCCTTTCTTTTGTTCGAAAGGGATCAGTCTTAGGGCAGAAACAACAACATGTCCTAAGGTGTTGCTAGCACTTGCATCAGGGTTATCTAGATTCTGAACCTGAGTGTCTATAGGGTCAGAAGTTTGTTGCTCTGTCATGGACCCCGTCAGTTTTAATCTTTCAGCCTCCTGTTTCCTGAGTTCCTCATCCTCTTTCTTTTTCCTTTCTTCTTCTCCCCTCCTGGCAGCTTCCTCTGCACTCTTAGCTGTTTTTTTCTGTTTAGCTTGGCCTTTCCCACCTTTAGTAATGATCTTCTTTTTTAATCTTCTTTTTAATGCAGTCATGTTTTCTGCATTTTGGAAAATTGATTCGTCCTTATCCCAATGGCTTGTATACTCAAAATGCACATTGGCCTCTGCAATGTTCTGCGACTTT
The DNA here is from genome assembly GCA_001517045.1 of Pseudotsuga menziesii. Classification (NCBI taxonomy): domain Eukaryota; kingdom Viridiplantae; phylum Streptophyta; class Pinopsida; order Pinales; family Pinaceae; genus Pseudotsuga; species Pseudotsuga menziesii. The sequence continues at coordinate 20,359 of LPNX011174006.1, read as the reverse complement.
ATTTCGAGAATCATTCCTATGGAAAATTATTTCTCCAAAATGAAATTTCTCTAGTTCTTCTACAAACTCATCAGCCCTTTTGACTCTTGAAAACTTATAACTTCCCAATCTGAACGGTATGTGAGGATAAGTCACCTTCTTGTGATCAAACAAAAAACTCCCTATTCCATCCAAGAAAACCCGCCCGACTGCCTCCTTGTGTACCACATAATCAGTGGCATATTTGGGAAGCAGTGAAGGTGCTCTGGAGCAGCCATACATTCTAATATACATTCCACCCTAAGTTAAGTAGTAATCAACATACTCATCAATGACCTGCAACGCCTCTTCAGACATGCAATTGCATTCCTTCAAGAAAATCATTGTATATAATGGCATAATAAAGTGTTCACACACTTCTCTATAATGACTGTAGTACTTATGTGCCCATAATGGCTTGTAGGCTGTGTATACCGGTGTTCTTTCTTTGTCCCAAATACACCTCAGATTTGGGAATTGCTGGGTGCACAGTATGCAATCAATCAATATGGAGCTCATGTAGAACTTTGATTTTTTCTGGGACACCCCTCCCAAGGATGAAGTAATGCAAGCTGAGAGACTGTCTGACACAATGTTCGCCTGGTTGAACACAGTCCCTTGGGTGGCTACACAAAAGATGATAGGAACCAACCCCAACTTAAAGCTTTTACCATGAGCTCTCCCAAAGATTATGTTCAGCATTAAAGCAATGAACCTATAAGGGGTTCTTAAGGTGGCTATGTCATATTCCCCTGATGGTCTGGTTCTGAAACTTTTTCTAGGTACCAACATTCTTTTCAATGTTTCAACTAGGTCAAGCTTAATCTCCTTTAGCCAATCCTCAGTCAAGTAAACCTGGGCTTCTAGTAAGTGGTAGGCTAATTATACATAACTAGGGCTATAAGCAGCATAACGATGTTTGTCAGTGTTGGCCAAAATCATGGTAGTTACGTCTGCCCTGGGAAAAATCCATCCAATTAATTCTGAGCATGGGAAAAGCTCAGGCGTGGTAGCAATCCTCATCAAAGCAGATGTTTCAATATTATCATATATAGTTTCTTTTTCAAATCCAGTGTCAGGTACTTCATGGTGTGATATCAGTCTGTAAATTCCCCCCCATTTGTATTCAGGTTCCACTCCTCTGATGCATCTGGTGTCTTCGTAAGTATACTCAACCTTTGTGACAACTTCTACATCAAGTTCCTCTTCCACCACAGGGGCTTTCTTTTTCTGCCTTTTAGACATCTCATTCTCGGAAAAAATGCCCTGCCATACACAAAATCCCTTTAGGTCCTGTGGAGCCGTTTAACCAATATTCAAAGAATGAAAACAAATCTACATAAGCATTTACCTCGATCATGGTAGTCATGATGAAATCTATGTAAAATACAGAACCAGATTTAACTACCAAGTATTCCTGCACAAAAAACTAGATCCTGCCCATGACTAAAATTTTTCGTGATCAACCAATAACATCAATGCTTCGCTAATAATGTGGAATTCCCCCCTACAAAGAAAACAGTCTCCAAACTACATTGTTGGCGCTATTGATTCCCGAATAAATCGTCCCATTGCCAATCCCATTCGCAACGAGGCGCAATCTCAAAAAACCACGGCCCTAGTCCCAACACACGAGTGACCCAGAAACTGAAAAATCAAAACCTTCGGCACTTCGAAACAGACCAGGGAAAAACACCTTCCTCTTGCAAAAGAAAAGGAAACCTCCCCCCCGGATGGCCATACGCAAGCTGGGGAAAATCGGTGCAGACAGCGTAACGCTTGTCTGCACCAGTCTCCCAAATAGTTGGGTAAGGTTTGAAAATTCATAACGGTCCTGCAGCAATCATCAGGAAAACAACCCCCCCCCGGACGACCATACTGTTGAGATGAACTAGATATGTTAAAAAAAAATTAAAAAAACGTAAAACTAGGTGTTCATTAAACACGACGGTGGAAACTAACCAAGGACGACAACCCTAGTTCAAAACTCAAATGAGGGGTAGAATCGAGAAGATTGGCCTACTTGGAAAGGAGCTATGCAGCTGAAAAGAAGAATCCGCAAACTTCCACGGCGACGCCACCTACGAATGAGCTACCGACAACAAGTACGATGCCCCATTCGAGATGACAGCGACAATGTAGGAACGGGATCATAGGTAAAATAATAGAAAAATGCCCCACATCCGCAATATATACACCCCGGTAAAAACAAACATTCGGCGGGAAAAACATGACCATTAGGCAGCGAAGTGACTAAGGGATCGACGATCAAGTCAGCTGCATCTACGCAATGTCGGAAGATGAAACAACAGTGAGTTCCACAGTGCCAAGCAAAAGATCGGCGAGAGAAATAAAAAAATAACTCCGCATCGGAGCTCAACTAGACTAAAACCTTGGACCATTAGTTGGTTGGAACACCGCAATGGTGGATGCTGTAAAGACAACGAGTTTCATAGACTAGTCAAAATCGGAGGGAAAACAGAAACGACTTAAGTGAGACATCGACAAAATGATAAACATAAACCAAAACTAAAGTGGAAGAATAGTTCATTCCAGAGCCGCGACGGCGGAGCAAAATAGACTAAGGCCTTGTGAAACAAAACTGACGGGAATTGGAAAAGATCGAAACATCCATCATGGTGCTCGGAAAATGTCATCTGCACGGCGTGAACTGTAGAGACAAAGAGTTCCGACGGTTTATTCAATAAGGGTGCTGATAATAAAATAAAAGAAAGCGCATCGGAGGAAAGTACACTCCGGATCGGATCGTCATTCAACTGCCTCTCCACAATAGCGGATGTGTAGTTAACTGCGGTTCCGATTCATAGCCTCAACAACTTCCGACAGCGGGGTAATAAATCAATGTAAGTCGTAAAACAACATCGACATAAAGATATTCCTTTAACAATCATCAGTAAATACAAGCAAACCCAAACAAGTTGAGCAAAACAATATTAAAAGGAGGGTCCCGATATTTTTTAGAATTTTGGGAAATTGTTGCAGCTACAACAATTGGCTTCTACCTGGTGAACCCCAGATTTCTGAATCAACTCTTCCCTCAGTAATAGACTGTTTACTCATTAAACTGATAGGTTGAATTCTTCTAGATGCTTGTATTCCTATAATGGCAAACACATGCATTTAAATCATTGATGACAGTCCATTTTTAGAAATGGGAACACCAAAATCTTAAAGTCAGGATAACTCTTTTGAGGCTTAGTAGATGAGTTTTATTTTACCTCTGTCTTTGGGTAGTTTCCAGCGTGGACACCATAGGATTGTAACATATGGTAAACATAAATATTCATTTGTTCCTCATTCCCATGCCATTTTACACTTTTTTGTTCCTTTTGAACCTTTTGTTCTTTTGAGTCCTCCATATGCCTTTCTTTCTGAATTTTATTTAGCTCTTCTATCCATAGTGTCCTTTTGTGTGAGAGATGTATTTACTTTTCAGCTCAGGGACGGAGAAGAACTTTGGAAATTTTGTATTCATGTGTTTTGATACTTTGCTTTTTTATGAGTTTTGACTCTTAATAGCCTTTAGGCTTTTAAATCTTGGCATGGGATCATTTATATATAATAAACTGTTTACCTTGCTTCCTTTCTGTGTGTCTTTTGCTGTCACCCCCTAGGACCTTTTATATGTGAAATGGATGGAGCCTCAAAATAGTATTCCAGACCTTTTGATTCTGATTAATTTTCAAGGCTTAAGCAAGACTCCAATGAGTTCATATCCATTTAGGAAAACTACTTACTAGAAGAAATTCTATCAGTTCAAAGGAGAATGCACAGTCTTATCCCAAAGATTTCAGTTAATCGAGAACCCTGATGCTTTCCATGCCAAAAGTTTGCCTCTTTTATTCAAAACCAAACCAAAAGTAACTGGAAACAACAACAACAAATCAAAGTAAAAAAACTACATCAAATTATTTATGTACAAGGTTATCAAGATCAAGAAACAAACCCAACAAAAATAAAATTTGAGAACTAAACCACTACTTGATCAGTTATCTGCCCACCCCTATATATCCAATAATTTGTAAGTTAAGGGGCTAGGCTCGACTGCAGATGTGAAATACCTAACCATTATCTAATTCTGTTGTTTTTGAAACAAAAACTACGTCTACCAATTTACAATCAATCTCATCAGCCCGTGAACATTGAAAGAGATCGGGCTGAGTGTCTATTATGTTGTTGGCTTCTCCTGATGCAAGATGTCTTAGTTCAAACTCAATTAGATAATTCCCCAATACAGAATTTTCTAATTCATTTTCTGCTTCCAACTTAGTGATAGTGTGTTTCATGTAAGGCTCCCTTAAAATTTTGATCTGATTTTGGAATCCTTTATGAGGCAGCCATAAATGTGACCAATCTGAAGCAAAATACCCCTTTAACCTAGCAGACTAGTCTTTGTTCAAAATAAGTCCATAACCATCAGGTATGTCTACCACCACAATATCAATATATTGACATATCTTTTCATTTGCGGATAAACGAATGAGAACATTCTCCATTTCCCCGACTACTTTCACATTAGTCCTGTCTAATTGAGTAACTTACCAGGCAGTAGGTTTTGGTTGTCCATTAATTTTTTGCAAACTGCGAGTGGAATAACATTCACTGATGATCCAGAATCTACCAAACAATTATGCACCTTATGATTCAAAATTTCCAAAGTCAAAAGGAAAGGTGGGGTTTTAAACCTCATTTTCCCTTCCCCAATTGCTTCAACATCTTCCTCCACAGGTTGGTTTTCTGTGGGTAACTCTTCCTCTGGTTCTTCAGGATTTTTAATATTTTTCTTGTCATCACCTACTTGGTCTTCCATAGGCTTAACAGGCATTTTCATTTGCTTCGGACCTTGACTGGTAATGGTGACTTTAGGTACTTCATCATCAACATTGTTCCTTGGTTGTTTCGTGACATTCTCTTGCAACTTCTTGATCTTAGAGAGCATTGAATTGTATTTATTCACCAAATCTGGGCCTTTTGTTGTCATTTTTATTTCTGGTATCCCCCCAAGTTTCAGAATACTTCTTTCTGTATCAAAAAGCGAGACACAGTCCCATAAAAACATGGTATCATTCTCTTGTTTTTCTGCGGTCTTACTACCTTTTTCCACTTCATCACTGTCCTCAATTAATTTAGAATCCAACAACTGATTCATCACCAATGTCATTGAATTTATCCATTGAGGACAATTCTTTTCAGAATGGGGTTGTTGGTGGAAAGTGCAAAAGTTATCCATCCCCACCTCCCTTAAATTCATCGATGTCAGACTGTATGGAGGAGGTTTGGATTGGTTGTTATCTTCTCTTTTCTTGTAATACGACTTATATGCTTTTTGAGCTTCCTTTTCTTTCTCCAAATCTATTTTCCGTTGGAAATATTTTGCATCATTTTTAACATCCCCTCAAAATCATGTGATTGCTCCTCTTTAGGTTTAGATAGAAATAAGGCTTTATTCCCGGAAGGTTTTTCTCCAAACTGCTCATGATAATATTCAATACTTTCCTTTTCAGCCTCTACTCTTTCAGCTTCTTCATAAGTCTCTGATAACGTAGGATTAACTTGAGCTTTTGCGAACATGGCCAAGTCAGGACCTAAAGCTGAGGTATAATACTCAATCAGAACCTTTTCATAGGGCTTATCAGTTGCAGAGAAGTTCTTAAGGTAAGCTGCAAATCTTTGAGTAAAATTATGTACCTTTTCCTTTCTTTCTTTTTTTAGAGCACCTAAACCTTTCATTAGTGCTGCATGTGTCTTTTGGGCTGCATATTTACTTCTGAACATCCTTTCGAAGGTATCCCAATCTGGGATAGAGTTTGCAGGCGAACCAAAATACCATGATGCTACTGCTGCTTTAAGGGTATGTGGAAAAATTCTACAGACTACATCCACATGTTCCCCAGCCCTTAATCCTTCTATTGCCAAGTAGAAACTTTGCAAATGGTCATCTACTAAAATCTTCTCATTTGGATCAAATTTAGGTAGCATATTCTCAAAAGCTTGTGGTAAGTCATGCAACGGAGGTGTTAAGTTTAGAGGTGATCTGGCTTTCCAAGCAGGTGGCGGATTTGGTGGTTTAAGTGGCTGATTTGTGTTTACAGCTGCCATTAATCTGGGTGGAGAGTGAGGAGGTGAGAGAACAGGAGTATGCACAGGAGAATAGTAAGGTGTGTTTGGCCCTACTTGTTTCAATGACTGAACAACTTCCTATAATGCTACTTCTACTAATTCTTCCAAATCTCCAACCAACACTGAATCTTCCAAGATGGGACGGTCTTTCTTCTTGTACTCTCTTCGGGGAAATAGGGGATAGTGGGTAATCCTCCAATACTCTTCACATATGCTCTAGTGTGTCTCCTCAGATTATTAACAACTTCATTGTCTACAGAATACAAATGTTCTCTATTCTCTTCAGTATTCGGATCATGAAATAAAATGCTTTCAAAACTATCACTGGTGGAGTAACTTCGAGGAAATGGATTTCCCTGGGCAGCCATGCACTAGTGGCCCTCCTTCTAGCGCCAGAAACTGTTGATGCCTAGAAATTCGCAGGCGACAACAGCAAGGGATTCTCCCCAGTCAACATTCCCAACTAGCCCGTGACTATTTGGTATGGGGAATCCGTCCAGTTTGCGGTCCGACTACCGTATGTCAAGTAACAAAAATAAAGGGTTTTACCAGTTGCGACCCGGTCCACCGTGTATATTTTTGTATTTTCAACTTTAAGTATGATATGCAAGTGCCTATCTAACATGCAGATTGATAAAGAATACGAGGAGTGGTCACAATGTGATGTGCAGGTTCTTACCTCTCGTCTTAGACTCTCTCGCATCTAAATCACACACAACAAAAAACAAGACTAACTAAGTTGTCCCTAGGGAGCAATATTATAAAATTAATGAGTAATGTATTACTGCTCATATGTTAAGATAAGTCATAGATAGCTGTTCTTAAAATCAAAACACATAAACATGAATGGATATATGCACCACAAGATATCTCGTCGTCTGTTAAAACATTCATTACTCATAGTGGAAATTATCATAAAATAAACCAGAGAGCATTCATACAAGAACATAGGTTCAGAAAGTTAGAACGATCTCACAGTTAATGAAACACAGCTGAAAACAAAATAGTTCCTCTTCAACATTTGTTCATTTCACCACATTTGAGCATTCCACACAGCACTTTCTCCAACAGGCAAAATTGTAATTTTATTATTGCAAAACGAAATAGTTCCTCTTACAACAAGTTTTTCACAAGTCTCACTGGGAAGAAGCCCCCCCTATATCTAATTCTCCTATACTTATACAAAAGGAAAAAAACTATTGGGCTTCCCACAAATGACCCTTGGGCTTCCCCAATGTTTCATCTCCCACAATTTTGTCACATTTAGTGCTTATACAATTTACAATATATTACATTTAAACAAACTAATAAAGCACTTAAGTGGAAGGCCTCGCTTGATTGTTCAGGAACTTCTTCATTGCTAAAGCTTCTGAGGCGATGTTCTCGAACTCATAAGGTTCAAGAAAACGAATATTAATTTCAAATTTAGCAGCTTGATTTCTTATCACTTCGATCCTGGTTGAGCTCAAGCGTAGTTGATCTTCCAGCAACTGTACACTGACCGCTGAATGAGCTACCTCATCTCTCAAGATATGCTCATCTAGAGCCTTGATTTGCTGAATTTTATGTTCATCTTCTTGATATCTATTCTGAAACATCTCTATAAACAGGTCATGGTCTGGAAGTGCGTCCATTCTCTGCTCAGTAGCCACCTGGCAACGATTGTAAGTGATCAAAAGTCTCCTACAGAACTCTGTACAAGCTCCCTTCATTTTCTTTACAATCTTCTTAAATTCTTCAGCTGTGCTTATGGCAAACTCTAATAATTCATAGTCTTGTTTCAAGCCTTGTTGATCCTTTGTTGGCAAGTCTGCGGGGATCTCCTCATTGGCCTCTAATATTACCATTCTTCCCGTCAGGACTTCTAAAATGTCCTGCGATCTGTCCATGAAATATGAAGAAGTTTCCAAAATTTCTTCTAGTCCATTATCTACCTGCAAAACCTTGCACCTCTCTTCTTCTATGGATACTTGCAACCTATGCATTTTGCTTCTTTGTTCTAAAACATGTTCTTTGAAAGGCTGAATGCTGGCTTGCTGTTCCCTAGCTTATTCCAAAGCTACTGCTAATGAAGCAATTTGTTCTTTAAGCTCTGCTGCTTGCACCTGAGATTGTTTCTCTGACTCTTCCAAAGTAGCCTTTTGTAATTCCAGCTCCCTTATCTTACTTGCAGCTGGTCTTTTTCTGCATGAAGACTTTCACATATTGTTTTCATCCCATCCTTTTCTGTCATTAGCTCTTGACATTTGTGCTGCAACTTTGCTAGGATTTCCTGGGCAACCTCCAAAGACATCTTCTCTACTTGGAGGGACTGGAGCTCTGCCTTTGAAGAATTTCTTTCATTTTGCATGTCTTCAAACTTTTTTTTCAATTTATTGCTTTCTTCTCTCTCCCTTCGCAGCGTATCTTTTAGTTGGGAAGCAACTTTCCTTGATTTCTCAAGGTCAATAATTATCCGATCCACATTATCCTCAGAGCCATGGATCAATGCTGCTCCAGCTCGAATAGTGAATCTCGGGTCCTTATCCGTTCCATGCACCATGGTTGTATCATTTATCATCTTCCCTGACTGCACCCCAGTTTCAACTCTCCTCTCGGTCCTCTTCACAATTCTTTTCTTTATCTTATCATAAAAAATGGTATTGAAGTCTGGAACTTCTTCCCCTTTCTTTTGTTCGAAAGGGATCAGTCTTAGAGTAGAAACAACAACCTGTCCTAAGGTGCTGCTAGCACTTGCATCAGGGTCTTTAGAATCAGGGATATCCAGATCCTGAACCTGAGTGTCTGTAGGTTTGGAAGTCTGTTGCTCTGTCATGGACCCCGTTAGTTTTAATCTTTCAACCTCCTGTTTCCTAAGTTCCTCATCCTCTTTATTTTTCCTTTCTTCTTCTCCCCTCCCGACAGCTTCCTCTGCACTCTTAGCTGCTTCTTTTTGTTCAGCTTGGCCTTTCCCACCTTTAGTAGTGATCTTCTTTTTGAATCTTCTTTTTAATGCAGTCATGTTTTCTGCATTTCAGAAAATTGATTCATCCTTATCCCAATGGCTTGTATACTCAAAATGCACATTGGCCTCCTTGCAGTGTTCTATGACTTTATTTCAGGAATCATTCCTATGGAAATTTATTTCTCCAAAATGAAATTTCTCTAGTTCTTCTACAAACTCTTCAGCCCTTTTGACTCTTGAAAACTTCTAACTTCCCAATCTGAATGGTATGGGAGGATAAGTCGCCTTCTTGTGCTCAGACAAAAAACTCCCTATGCCATCCAAGAAAACTTGCCTGACTGCCTCCTTATGTACCACATAATCAATGGCATATTTGGGAAGCAGTGAAGGTGCTCTAGAGAAGCAATACATTCTAATATACATTCCGTCCTCAGTTAAGTAGTAATCAACATACTCCTCAATGACTTGCAATGCCTCTTCAGACATGCAATTGCATTCCTTCAAGAAAATCATTGTATATAACGACATATTAAATTGTTCACACACTTCTCTGTAATGAATGTAGTAATTATGCGCCCATAATGGCTTGTATGCTGTGTATACCGGTGTTCTGTCTCTGTCCCAAATACACCTCAGATTTGGGAATGGATGGGTGCACAGTATGCAATCAATCAATATGGAGCTCATGTAGAACTCCGATTTTTTCTGGGACACCCCACCCAAGGATGAAGCAATGCAAGATGAGAGACTGTTTGACACAATATTTTCCCAGTTGAACACAGTCCCTTGGGTGGCTACATAGAAGATGATAGGAACCCACCCCAACTTAAATCTTTTACCGTGAGCTCTCCCAAAGATTCTGTTCAACATTAAAGCAATGAACCTATAAGGGGTTCTTAAGGTAGCTGTGTCATATTCCCCTGATGGTTTGGTTCTGAAACTTTTTTCAGGTACCAGCATTCTTTTCAATGTTTCAACTAGGTTAAGATTAGTCTCCTTTAGCCAATCCTTAGTCAAGTAAACCTGGGCTTCTGGTAAGTGGTAGGCTAATGATACATAACCAAGGCTATAAGAAACATAACCATGTTTGTCAGTGTTGTCCAAAATCATGGTAGTTACGTCTGCCTTGGGCAGAATCCATCCAATTACTTCTGAGCACGGGAAAAGCTCAGGCCTGGTAGCAATCCTCATCAAAGAAGATCTTTCAATATTAGCATATATAGTTTCTTCTTCAAATCCAGTGTCAGGTACTTCATGGTGTGATATCAGTCTGTAAATTCCCCCCCACTTGTATTCAAGTTCCACTCCTTTGATGCATTTGGTGTCTTCGTAAGTATACTCAACCTTTGTGACAACTTCTACATCACGTTCCTCTTCCACCAAAGGGGCTTTCTTTTTCTGCCTTTTAGATATCTTGTTCTCGGAAAAAATGCCCTGCCATACACAAAATCCCTTTAGGTCCTGTTGAGCAGTTCAACCAATATTCAAAGAATGAAGACTAAACTACATAAGCATTTACCTCAGTCATGCTAGTCATGATGGAATCTATGTAAAATACAGAACCAAATTTAACTACCAAGTATTCCCGCACAAAATAAGTCTGCGAAAAAAACTAGATCCTGCCCATGACTAAAAAATTTCATGATAAACCAATAACATCAATGCTTTGCTAATAATGTGGAATTCCCCCCTGCAAAGAAAACAGTCTCCAAACTACATTGATGGTGCTATCGATTCCCAAATAAATCGTCCAATCGCTAATCCCATTCGCAACGAGGCGCAATCTCAAAAAACCACGGCCCTAGTCCCAACACGCGACTGACCCAAAAAATGGAAAATCAAAACCTTCGGCACTTCGAAACAGACCAGGGAAAAACGCCTTCCCCTTGCAAAAGAAAAGGAAACCTCCCCCCTGGACGACCATACGCAAGCTGGGGAAAACTGGTATAGATAGCGTAACGCTTGTCTACACCAGTATCCCAAACAGTCGGGTAAGGTTTGAAAATTCATAACGGTCCCGCATAAATCATCAGGAAAACAAACCCCCTCCGCCCCCCCCCCTCGGATGACCATACTGTCGAGATGAACTAGATATGCTAAAAAAAAAAAACGTAAACCTAGGTGTCCATTAACCACAGCGATGGAAACTAACCAAGGATGACAACCCTGGTTTGAAACTCAAATGAGGGGTAGAATCGAGAAGATTGGCCTACCTGGCAAGGAGCTGTGCAATTGACAAGAAGAATCCGCAAACTTCCATGGCAACGCCACCTACGAATGAGCTACCGACAACAAGTACGATGCCCTGTCCGAGACGACAACGACGTTGCAGGCACGGGATCGCAGGTAAAATAATAGAAAAAATGCCTGACATCCCCAATATATACACCCCAATAAAAACAAACATTCGGCGGGAAAAACATGACCATCGGGCAGCGGAGTGACTAAGGGATCGACGATCAAGTCAGCTGCTTCTCTGCAACGGCAGAAGATGAAACAATTGCGAGTTCCATAGTGCCAAGCGAAACATTGACGAGAGAAATAAAAAAAATAACTCCGCATCGAAGCTCAACTAGACTAAAACCTCGGACCATTAGCTGGTTGGAACGCCGCAATGAGAGATGCTGTAAATACAACGGGTTTCGTAGACCAGTCAAAATCAGAGGGAAAAAAGAAACGAATTAAGCGAGACATCGGTAAAACAACAAACATAAACCAAAACTAAAGCGAAAGAATAGTTCATTCTAGAGCCACAACGATGGAGCAAAATATACTAAGGCCTTGTGAAACAAAACTGACAGGAATTGGAAAAGATCGAAACATCCATCATGGTGCTCAGAAAATGTCATCCTTATGGTGGAAACTGTAGAGACAAAGAGTTTTGACAGTTTATTCAATAAGGGCACCTATAATAAAATAAAATAAAGCGCATCAGAGGAAAGTACACTCCGAATTGGATCGTCATTCAACCGCCTCTCCGCAACGGCGAAAGCGTAGTTAACCGTGGTTCCGATTCATAGCCTCAACAACTTCCGACAGCGGGGTAAGAAATCAATGTAAGTCGTAAAACAACATCGACATAAAGATATTCCTTTAACAATCATCAGTAAAATGAAGCAAACCCAAACAAGCTGAGCAAAACAATATTAAAAGGAGGGTCCCGAAATGTTTTAGAATTTTGGGAAATTGTTGCAGTTGCAACAATTGGAAACTACCTAGTGAACCTCAAATTTCTGAATCAACTCTTCCCTCAGTAATAAACTGTCTAGTCATTAAACTCATAGGTTGAATTCTTCTATATGCTTGTATTCCTATAAGGGCAAACATATGCATTTAAATCATTGATGATAGTCCATTTTTGGAAATGGGAACACCAAAATCTTAAAGTCAGGATAACTCTTTTGAGGCTTAGTAGATGAGTTTTATTTTATCTCTGTCTTTGGGTAGTTTCCAGCTTGGACACCACAGGATTGTAACATATGGTAAACAGAAATATTCATTTGTTCCTCATTCCCAAGCCATTTTACACTTTTTTGTGCCTTTTGAACCTTTTGTTCTTTTGAGTCCTCCATATGCCTTTCTTTCTGAATTTTATTCAGGCTCTACTATCCATAGTGTCCTTTTGTGTGAGAGATGTATTTACTTTTCAGCTCACAGACGGAGAAGAACTTTGGCAATTTTGTATTCATGTGTTTTGATACTTTGATTTTTTAGGAATTTTGACTCTTAATAGCCTTTAGGATTTTAAATCTTGGCATGGGATCATTTATATATAATAAACTATTTACCTTGCTTCCTTTCTGCGGGTCTTTCGCTGTCACCCCCTAGGACCTTTTAGATGTGAAATGGATGGAGCCTCGAAATAGTATTCCAGACATTTTGATTCTGATTTATTTTCAGGGCTTAAGCAGGACTTTAATGAGTTCATAGCCATTTAGGAAAACTACTTACTAGAATAAATTCTATCAGTTCAAAGAAGAATGCACTGTCTTATCCCAAAGATTTCAGTTAATCGAGAACCCTGATGCTTTCCATGCAACCAAAAGTTTGTCTCTTTTATTCAAAACCAAACCAAAAGTAACTAGAAACAACAACAACAAATCAAAGTAAAAAACTACATGAAATTAACTATGTACAAGGTTATCAAGAGCAAGAAACAAACCCAAGAAAAATAAAATTTGAGAACTAAACCACTACCTGATCAATTCTCTGCCCATCCCTATAGATCCAATCATTTGTAAGTTAAGGGGCTAGGCTCAACTGCAGATGTGAAATACCTTACCATTATCTAATTCTCCCGTTTTTGAAACAAAAACTACGTCTGCCAATTTACAATCAATCTCATCAGCCCATGAACATTGAAGGAGATCGGGCTAAGTGTCTATTATGTTGTTGGCTTCTCCTGATGCAAGATGTCTTAGTTCAAACTCAATTAGATAATTCCCCAATACATAATTTGCTGATTCATTTTCTCCTTCCAACTTAGTGATATTGTGTTTCATGTAAGGCTCCCTTAAAATTTTGATCTGATTTTGGACTCCTTTATGAGGCAGCCATAAATGTGACCAATTTGAAGCAAAATACCCCTTTAACCTAGCGGACCAGTCTCTGTTCAAAATAAGTCCGTAACCATCAGGTATGTCTTTTACCACAATATCAATATATTGACATATCTTTTCATTTGTGGATAAATGAATGAGAACATTCTCCATTTCCTCGACTACTTTCACATTAGTCCTGTCTAATTGAGTAACTTCCCAGGCAGTAGGTTTTGGCTGTCCTTTAATTTTTTTGTAAACTGTGAGTGGCATAACATTCACTGATGATCTAGAATCTACCAAACAATTATGCACCTTATGATTCAAAATTTCCAAATTCAAAAGGAAAGGTGGGGTTTTAAACCTCGTTTTCCCTTCCCTAATTGCTTCAACATCTTCCTCCACAGGTTTGTTTTCTGTGGGTAACTCTTCCTCTGGTTCTTCAGTATTTTTAATATTTTCCTTTTCATCACCTACTTGGTCTTCCATAGGCTTAATAGGCATGTCGATTTGCTTCGAACCTTGATTGGTAATGGTGACTTTAGGTACTTCATCATCAACATTGTTCCTTGGTTGTTTCTTGACATTGTCTTGCAACTTCTTGATCTTAGAGAGCATTGAATTGACTTTATTCACCAAATATGGGCCTTTTGTTGTCATTTTTATTTCTGGTATCCCCCCAGGTTTCAGAATACTTATTTCTGTATCAAAAAGAGAGACACAGTCCCATAAAAACATGGTATCATTCTCTTGTTTTTCTATGGTCTTACTACCTTTTTCCTCTTCATCATTGTCCTCAGTTAATTTAGAATCCAACAGCTGATTCATCACCAATGTCATTGAATTTATCCATTGAGGACAATTATTTTCAGAATGGGGTTGTTGGTGGAAAGTGCAAAAGTTATCCATCCCCACCTCCGTTAAATTCATCGATGCCAGACTGTATGGAGGAGGTTTGGATTGGTTGTTATCTTCCATTTTCTTGTAATACGGCTTATATGCTTTCCGAGCTTCCTTTTCTTTCTCCAAATCTATTATTCTGTTGGAAATATTTTGCATCATTTTTAACATCCCCTCAAAATCATGTGATTGCTCCTCTTCAGGTTTATATGGAAATAAGGCTTTCTTCCCTGAAGGTGTTTCTCTAAACTGCTCAGGATAATCTTCTATACTTTCCTTTTCAGCCTCTACTCTTTCAGCTTCTTCATAGTCTCTGATAACGTAGGCTTAACTTGAGATTTTTCGAACATGGCCAAGTCAGGACCTAAAGCTGAGGTATAATACTCAATCAGAACCTTGTCAGAGGGCTTATCAGTTGCAGCGAAGTTCTTAAGGTATACAGAAAATCTTTGAGTAAAATTATGTACCTTTTCCTTTCTTTCTTTTTTTAGAGTGCCTAAACCTTTCATTAGTGCTGCATGTGTCTTTTGGGCTGCATATTTAATTCTGAACATCCTTTCGAAGGTATCCCAATCTGGGATAGAGTTTGCAGGAAAACCAAAATACCATGATGCTGCTGCTCCTTTAAGGTTATGTGGAAAAAGTCTACAGACTACATCCTTATGTTCCCCAGCCCTTACTCCTTCTATTTCCAAGTAGAAACTTTGCAAATGGTCATCTACTAAAATATTCTCATTTGGATCAAATTTAGGAAGCATCTTCTCAGAAGCTTGAGGTAAGTCATGCAACGGAGGTGTTAAGTTTAGGGGCGATCTGGATTTCCAAGCAGGTGGCGGATTTGGTGGGTTAAGTGGCTGATTTGCATTTACACCTTCCATTAATCTAGGTGGAGAGTGAGGAGGTGAGAGAATAGGAGTATGCACAGGATAACAGTAATGTGTGTTTGGGCCTACTTGATTCAACGGCTGAACAAATTCCTGTAATGCTACTTCTACTAATTCTTCCAAATCTCCAACCAACACTGAATCTTCCAAGATGGGACGGTCTTTCTTCTTGTACTCTCTTCGGGGTAAAACAGGGATAGTGGGTAATCCTCCAATACTCTTCACATATGCTCTAGTGTGTCTCCTGAGATTATTAACAACTTCATTTCCTGCAGAATACAAATGTTCTCTATTCTCTTCAGTATTCGGATCAGGAAATAAACTGCTTTCAAAACTATCACTGGTGGAGTAACTTCGAGGAAATGGATTTCCCCGGCCAACCATGCACTGGTGGCCCTCCTTCTAGCATTAGAAACTATTCAGGCCTGGAAAGTCGCAGGTGACAACAGCAAGGGATTCTCCCCAGTCAACGTTCCCAACTAGCCCATCGCTGTTTGGTATGGGGAATTCGTTCGGTTTGCAGTCCGGCTACCGTAGGTCAAGTAACACAAATAAAGGGTTTTACTGGTTGCGGCCTGGTCCACCGTATATATTTTTGTATTTTTAACTTTAAGTATGATATGCAAGTGCCTATCTAACATGCAGATTGGTAAAGAATATGAGGAGCGGTCACAATGTGATGCGCAGGTTCTTACCTCTCGTCTTAGACTCTCTCGCATCTAAATCAAACACAACAGAAAACAAGACTAACTAAGCTGTCCCTAGGGAGCAATATTATCAATTAATGAGTAATGTATTACTGCTCATATGTTAAGATAAATCATAGATAGTTGTTCTTAAAATCAAAACACATAAACATGAATGGAGATATGCACAACAAGATAGCTTGTCGTTTGTTAAAACATTCATTACTCATAGTGGAAATTATCATAAAATAAACCAGAGAACATTCATACAAGAACATAGGTTCAGAAAGTTAGAACGATCTCACAGTTAATGAAACACAGCTGAAAACGAAATAGTTCCTCTTCAACATTTGTTCATTCCACCACATTTGAACATTCCACACAACACTTTCTCCAACAGGAAAAATTGTAATTTTATTATTGCAAAACGAAATAGTTCCTCTTACAACAAGTTTTTCACAAGTCTCATTGGGAAGAAGCCCCCCCTCTATCTAATTCTCCTATACTTATACAAAAGGCAAAAGACTATTGGGCTGCCCACAAATGACCCTTGGGCTTCCCCAACGTTTCATCTCCCACAATTTTCTCACATGTAGTGCTCATACAATTTACAATATATTACATTTAAACAAACTAATAAAGCACTTAAGTTGAGGGACCCGCTTTATTGTCCAGGAACTTCTTTCATGCTAAAGCTTCTGAGGCAATGTTCTCGAACTCAGAAGGTTCGAGAAAACAAATATTGATTTCAAATTTAGTAGCCTGATTTCTTATCACTTCGATCCTAGCTGAGCTCAAGCGTAGTTGATCTTCCAGCAACTGTACACTGACCACTAAATGAGCTACCTCATCTCTCGAGATCTTCTAGTCCAGAGCCTTGATATGCTGAATTCTCTGTTCATCTTATTGATATCTATTCTGCAACATCTCCATAAACAGGTCGTGGTCTAGAAGTGCGTCCATTCTTTGCTCAGTAGCCACTTGGCAACGGTTGTAAGTGATCAAAAATCTCCTACAGAACTCTGTACAAGATCCCTTCGTTTTCTTTACAGCCTTCTTAAATTCTTCAGCTATGCTTATGGCAAACTCTAATAAGTCATAGTCTTGTTTCAAGCCTTGTTGATCCTTTGCTGGCAGGTCTATGGGGATATCCTCATTGACCTCTAATCTTGCTATTCTTCCCATCAGGACTTCTAAAATGTCCTGCGATCTATCCACGAAGTATGAAGAAGTTTCCAAAATTTCTTCTAGTCTATTATCTACCTGAAAAACCTTGCACCTCTCTTCTTCTATGGATACTTACAGCCTATGCATTTTGCTTCTTTGTGCTAAAACATGTTCTTTGAAAGGCTGAATGCTTGCTTGTTGTTCCCTGGCTTCTTCCAAAGCTGCTGCTAATGAATCAATTTATTCTTTAAGCTCTGCTACTTGCACTTGAGATTGTTTCTCTAACTCTTCCAAATTAGATTTTTGTAATTCCAACTCCCCTATCTTACTTTGCAGCTGGTCTTTTTTTGCATGAATACTTTCACATACTATTTTCAGCCCATCCTTTTCTGTCATTAGTTCTTGACATTCCTGCTGCAACTTTGTTAGGCTTTCCTGGGAAACCTCCAAAGACATCTTCTCTACTCGGAGGGACTGGAGCTCTGCCTTTGAAGACTTTATTTCATTTTGCATGTCTTCAAACTTTCTTTTCAATTTATTGCTTTCTTCTCTCTCCCTTCACATCGTATCTTTTAGTTGGGCAGCAACTTTCCTTGATTTCTCAAGGTCAATCATTATTCGATACACATTATCCTAATAGGCATGGATCAATGCTGCTCCAGCTCGAATAGTGAATCTTGGGTGCTTATCCATTCCATGCACCATGGTTGTATCATTTATCATCTTCCCTTACTGCCCCCCAGTTTCAACTCTCCTCTCGGTCCTCTTCACAATTCTTTTCTTTTCCTTATCATAAAAAATGGTATTGAAGTCTAGAACTTCTTCCCCTTTCTTTTGTTTGAAAGGGATCAGTCTTAGGACAGAAACAACAACCTATCCTAAGGTGCTGCTAGCACTTGCATCAGGGTCTTGAGAATCAGGGTTATCCAAGTCCTGAACCTAAGTGTCTCTAGGGTCGGAAGTCTGTTGCTCTATCATGGACCCCGTCAGTTTTAATCTTTCAGCCTCCTGTTTCCTGAGTTCCTCATCCTCTTTCTTTTTCCTTTCTTCTTCTCCCCTCTTGGCAGCTTCCTCTGCACTCTTAGCTGCTTATTTCTGTTCATCTTGGCCTTTCCCACCTTTAGTAGTGATCTTCTTTTTGAATCTTCTTTTTAATGCAGTCATGTTTTCTGCATTTCAGAAAATTGATTCATCCTTATCCCAATGTCTTGTATACTCAAAATGCACATTGGCCTCCTTGCAGTGTTCTGCGACTTTATTTCGAGAATCATTCCTATGGAAATTTATTTCTCCAAAATTTATTTCTCTAGTTCTTCTACAAACTCATTAGCCCTTTTGACTCTTGAAAACTTATAACTTCCCAATCTGAATGGTATGGGAGGATAAGTCGCCTTCTTGTGCTGAAACAAAAAACTCCCTGTGCCATCCAAGAAAACCTGCCTGACTACCTCCTTGTGTACCACATAATCAGTGGCATATTTGGGAAGCAGTGAAGGTGCTCTAGAGCGGCCATACATTCTAATATACATTTCGTCCTCAGTTAAGTAGTAATCAACATACTCCTCAATGACTTGCAACGCCTCTTCAGACATGCAATTGCATTCCTTCAAGAAAATCATTGTATATAAGGGCATAATAAAGTGTTCACATGCTTCTCTGTAATGACTGTAGTACTTATGCGCCCATAATGGCTTGTAGGCTGTGTATACTGGTGTTCTGTCTCTGTCCCAAATACACCTCAGATTTGGGAATGGATGGGTGCACAGTGTGTAATCAATCAATATGGAGCTCATGTAGAACTCTGATTTTTTCTGGGACACCCCTCCCAAGGTTGAAGCAATGCAAGCTGAGAGACTGTTTGACACAATTTTCATGCAGTTGAACACAGTCCCTTGGGTAGCTACACAGAATATGATAGGAACCCAACCCAACTTAAATCTTTTACCGTGAGCTCTCCCAAAGATTCTGTTCAGCATTAAAGCAATGAACCTATAAGGGGTTCTTAAGGTGGCTAGGTCCTATTCCCCTGATGGTCTAGTTTTGAAACTTTTGCCAGCTACTGGCATTCTTTTAAATGTTTCCACTAGGTCAAGATTAATCTCCTTTAGCCAATCCTCAGTCAAGTAAACCTGGGCTTCCGGTAAGTGGCAGGCTAATGATACATAACCAGGGCTATAAGCAGCATAACCCTGTTTGTCAGTGTTGGCCAAAATCATGGTCGTTACATCTTCCCTGGGAAGAATCCATCCAATTACTTCTAAGCATGGGAAAAGCTCAGGCCTGGTAGCAATCCTCATCAAAGCAAATCTTTCAATATTAGCATATATAGTTTCTTTTTCAAATCCAGTGTCAGGTACTTCATGGTGTGATATCAGTCTGTAAATTTCCGCCCACTTGTATTCAGGTTCCACTCCCTTGATGCATCTGGTGTCTTTGTAAGTATACTCAACCTTTATGACAACTTCTACATCAGGTTCCTCTTGCACCATAAGGGGCTTTCTTTTTCTGCCTTTTAGACATCTCGTTCTCGAAAAAAATGCCCTGCCATACACAAAATCCCTTTAGGTCTTGTTGAGCCATTCAACCAATATTCAAAGAATGAAGACACAACTACAT
>LPNX011173976.1:567775-590650 GCA_001517045.1 Pseudotsuga menziesii | reverse complement strand
CTTTTATCATTGAAGAAGTGGAAGAAAATCGAAGTAAAAATCTATAGTCTAGACGACCATTTATTGTCCAAGAAATCAGAGACCATGGGAGCTGGTTTGCAAGCACAAATAGAGAAATTAGAAGCCAAATTAAAGCGCTATCAAAGAGAGAATGAAGAATTACGACACACAAATACGAAATCGGAAATATTGATTAAATTAAATCATATGGAAAAAGAGCGCAAGGAACAATTAATTTCTGACCAGAAAAATCATATAGAAAAATTGTATGCCCAAATTAAGAAATTAAAAGACGAAAGTGATTTCAACCNGAAAAGTCATGAATGGACATATATAAGTCCAACCTTTGTAAATGTATCATCATCAAATCAATTCATATCATCAATTTATATATTATGGCTTATTTAATATTCCAGATCTTTTGGTAAATATTACTCTATGAACGAATAAATATTTGTTTCAATTACAATTACATTCCTAAGTTACAATTACATCAACACTCACTCTTAACTAGGAAGGTATTCTCTTGACACAATTCATCAGCACAAGTATTCGTCACTGGATCAAGGCTAGATCATCATCAAAGTTGGATTATCATTGGGTCATCATCACTGGATCATCATCAAAGTTGTATCATCTGACTGGATCATCATCAAAGCTGGATCATCCGACTACATCATCATCAAAGCTGGATCATCACTAGATTGTCATCAAAACTGGATCATCACTAGATTTTCATCAAAACTGGATCATCATCATCATCAATGCTTCTGTTATCTTGATCAAATGGTGCTATCTCTCAATTCTTCTCGTCATAGGAACTTCTACAGAGCCAGCCCTTTTTCATGATGGTTGTAGGCCTAGCCTCCATGTAGGTCTTCATCGATAGAGCCAGCCCTTTTTTTATGCTAGATGTACCTCTACAGAACCAGTCCTTTTTCATACTGTATGTAGGCCTCTACAAGGCCAGTCATTTTTCATATTGGATGTACCTCTACAAAGCCAGCCCTTTTTCATATTGGATGTAGGCCATTACTAAGCCATCCATTTTTCATTTTGGATGTACTTCTACAGAAACAACCCTTTTTCATGTTGGATGTAGGTCTTTATAGAGGCAGTCATTTTTCATACCAGATGTACGCCATGCCCTCTGCAGGGTCTTCTATTATAGAGCCAGTCCTTTTTCATACTGGATGTAGATCTCAGCACTTATATCTAACCATTGGAGGAACCAATCCTACCACCATCTCAGAATGGCACGGCACTTATATATAACCATGGGAGGCCCCTCCTACCACCATGTCAGAAAGGCACAGCACTTATGGGAGGCCCCTCCTACCACTTTGTCAGAAAGGCATGGCACTTATATCTGACCATGGGAGGCCCCAATCCTTCCACCATGTCAGAAAGGCTCGGCACTTACATCTGACCATGGGAGGAACCAATCCTACCACCATGTCAAAAAGGCATAGCACTTATATCTGACCATGGGAGGAACCAATCCTTCCACCATGTCAGAAAGGATTGACACTTACATCTGACCATGGGAGAAACCAATCCTACCACCATGTCAAAAAGGCTCATGGACTCATCACTTCCCCTTGGAAGGAACCTTGATCTAGAGAACACCAAGCTTCTCCTTGAAGTACTCAAACTTCACTCTGGTCATTTCTAGCATAGAATCACATCAAGGTTGATTATGTCCAAGGATAACCTACAAGATTTGCCAGGATCGATTACATCCGAGGAAAACCTACAGGACTGTTTACATCTAAGCAACCTACAAGCTTCACCAAGATTTTATGCTCAGACAACCTGTCTCGTCGGCTATGCTAGAAATCCCTCTTTCGAGAGATCTTGATCTGGATCACATACTGGAGCTTCACTGCTCCTCTATGCATCATACAAAAATGCAAATCATATCAATCAAATCAAATAGTAGTTTTCAAAAGAAACATACTACCTTCCAAATAGCCGAGCAAGTGGCAACATATTTTGCTTCAGCTGTACTCAGCGCCATGCAGGACTCCATCCTACCAAACCAGTAACCCATACTGGATCTTAAACTGAAGAAGCATTCCAAGGTGCTCTTCTTCTCATTGGCACTACCAATCCAAATCAACATAACCATGCAGGTTAGTATTCTGATTCGTATCATACTTGAGCCCACACTCAACTGTACCCTTCAGGTACCTCACTGCATGCTTTGCAACCATCAGGTGAACATGTCTCAATGTGTTCACAGCAAAAAAAATATTCGGTCTCGTATTCGTCAGGTACATAAAGGAACAAATCATCTAATGATACACCGTGGCATCAACCGTCTCCGATGAAGCATCACTCAATAGTTTCAGGTTTGATGCCATAGGTGTGGTCATGGCCTTGCAGTCCATCATCCCGAACCTCTTCAAGATCTCCATTGCATACTTCCCTTGTCCAAGGGGGATTCCATCCACACTCTGCCACACCTCCATGCCTAGAAAGTAGTGCATCATACCCAAGTCATTCATCTCAAACTTGGTAGCAAGTCTCCTTCTTGCAACTTTAATGAGTTCTTCTTTCTCTGTCAGGAACAAGTCATCGACATATAACATGAGCATCACTGGTATTCCACCTTCAACCTTGAAATAAAGGTTGGAATCTGCTTTACTCTTAGTAAATCCTAGAGTCATCAGTAATTTGTCCATCGTCTCATACCATGTCGAGCCTTTGGATCTTCTGCAGTCACCCCCTCTGAAGTGGAGGATCATTCTCCCTCTGCCTTTCATACTCTATGCATTGAAACATTCTGTACCAGAGTGACAAGTAGCTTTCTCTACTACTAATATTCTATGTGTCCATCTAGGGTCACTGGATACCAAAATCCTCTATTTTGAAAAAGTTCTTCTCACACCCATATGTGAACTTGTCATCCTCTATAGGATTTCATCTTCAACCTTATAGCAAAGGTTAAGATCTTCATCACTCTAGGTGATATTCAATCTCCTCATGTATGTTTTATCCCGTGCGTGTATTCTGAGCTCGTAAAAGGCCTTCTTTAATTTGCACACATGAATCTGCATGTCATGTGTCTTAACTTCTAGTGGCTGCAAATGTCTCTTCGTAGTCTATGCCTTCTTCCGTGAAAATCCTCGTGCTATGAATATTGCCTTGTATTCTACGATGTTGTCATCTATTGCATGCTTGGATCTTGTAGATCCATATTTCAGATACTATGGACTTCCCTTCAAGTCTCAATACCGCATCCTAGACATCATTCTTCTTGAACTAGTGCACACGTTCCCTTTCTTCTTGGCTATTTCTTCATAGCCGAAAGGTTCTGCATCAATGATGTCGCTCAATAGTGTCACATAACTGCATTGTGTCTGAGACCTCTTGAAGTCTCGTCGTATTATTCTTCATCTTGTATTGTTTCTCGAACTGTCGTCACTTGTTCTTTGGAACAAGTCTCATCCTTCTTTTCTTGTATGCGATTGTACGCAATCTTTCCTACAAGTCAAATGCATTAGTTGTATGGTTAGAAACATTTCATAAGGCATATTCATAATGGAAAATTCTTATACATAAAGATGCAACTATTTTAGCCAATACAACAATCATCCATATCTCATGGAAACTTTCTAAATGCCTTCCATCTCTACCATGAAATCATTGAGATTGTGCACTAATCCAATATGTCAGCAAAGAGGTTTCATTCTAGATAAGTAGCAATGGAGAGTTGTATAGCACCATGGTCTACTTACCCATCACATGCATATTAGTAGTATACTGTCATTAATGCAAACATGCATAACACATCAACTGAATATAAACAAATGCATAACCAAATAATATCATGAAATGACAATTGAATACTTATATTTATTTGTTTCGTGGGTAGACTCCTTGAGCCTTCAGCTTCATCATCTTCTTTATTCATAACAACATCATTTCTTTTCCAAATGCTAGGATGGATAAGAGGTTCTTCAAGAGTTGAGTCCTTCGTATTCCTCATCGCTTGAGGGATCTTCTTTGGATGGTGAGAGCTTGATCATCAGTTGCTCCTATTTTCTCTTCTCTTATTATGAGTAGAGCTTCTTCTTGTGTGCACTCTTCCCAAAGTCTGTTGAAGGTAATCACTTCCTTCTGCCACACATTCCTCCAATGAATAAATCCCATGATCTTGGGAGGCCATTCAAGGTGGTTATAACCATATCTTATTCTTCTTTGATTGCTTCGTCATAGCATTGAACACTTTCTTTTGATGTTTTCAATGATGACACATGAGGGATGAGATGATCTTTAATATAATATGTTAGGATATTTAGACACTTAGGAGTTAGTTAAGATCAACTTGTGTAATATATCCGTTAGGTAAAAGTGTGTTTCTTCAGTATGCATTAGTATGCATTTGTAAATATTCTAATCCGATGGTCACGATATGTTCTAGACATAGAGTGATCTGACGGTTCAACTTCTCTTAGATCATACCTACCATTGATCTGTGGCTTAACACCCGATTGGTCTATGATCTCTATTTAAAGAGCATAGAGGGTCCTTGGCTAGTTAATCGATTATGAGAAGCTCATGTAACTTTCTTTCTTTTGCATAATAAATTGCTCCAAGTAGCTATTTGGCTGGGGCCGCGGACTGTTTCCCTCTCGAGGGTTTTAACCACATGACAAACAATAGTGTATTGATCTGTGATCTGTTTGTGTGAAGCGGTTGTTCTTGGTGTTCGGTCTTTTGGGAGTACCCTGTGTACCTTAACATGGTATCAGAGCTTTTATGAAGAGCCACTTTCGGTTTTGATCAAGATCTGGAACCGGTGTTACCGAAACTTTGAAAGGGTTTCTGGTTCTAGATTTTATGTGCATTTGTGGCCTGTGGGAGTTGTTCCATTTCGTCCGGAGCATCGTTTCCATTTGGAAATATTTTTTGTTTCACTAACAACCGTTTCCGTTTGTTCCAGAAACACCCATTTCGGCAAATCTGACTGTATAATGTTGCAGTGACGGATTTGTTTTATTTTTTTAAAAATCTTTCATATTTTATCGGTCTTATTATTAGATCTTTTTGTTTTAGTCTCAGACTATTGCCTTCCTTGGCTGTGTATGCTCTTTGCCGTGCACCTTGCGCAATCGCGGCGAATCAGAAACAGTGAGGGAAGAAAAAAAATTTCTTGTCTTCTCGGCTACGTATGCTCTTTGTCGTGCACCTTGTGCGACCACGGCAAATCAGAAACAACGAGAAAACTTGAAAATGTAGACTTTCCAGGTAAGCTAACCAAGATCTAACCCCATTGTGTGGAAAAAGTATTTTTTGTTTTTTGTTTTTCGTTTTTCGTTTTTTTTGTGATTTGCAGGAAAAAAAAGCAAGCACAGAAAACGAAAGAGAAGAGTAAAAAAAAAAAAAACCCTTCTTCTTTCCATATTTTTACGTACCTTTTAAACTTAGCTCACTTGGTCCTAAGTTGCTTTACACCTTGACAAGTCTTGAGTTCAAGTCTTATCAAGCTACTTTTAGTGCATGCAATTTCTATTTTCAAGTTACTTTATTGTAAAAGTGCATCTCACATTAATAAAATAAAATAAAAGTGAGTCACTTAAGCCTTTTAATTTATTGCCGCACTATTTAAAAGTACATTATTGTAAAAGTGAACCACACTTATTCTACAAAAGTGATTCACTTCAAAGCAACTTTATTGTAAACTGATTGTCAAAGGTTGATCTTTGGAAGAGGGGGGTTCTTTTTTTTAGTTGGTCAAGTTAATATCTGCCACGTCACTATTGGGGACATCTTCAACATTTCCTTTGATCAAGCATAACTTCATCATCCGGAATCAGTTTTAAGTGCCGTTTTTTTTAAAACTGCATATTTTTTCGAGCTCCTTGCATCCAGACAGTTAGTTTTTGTTCTTTCAGCCATTATTTTATAGTATGGCCGCCCCTTGTGATATTATACTTATAAGTTCTAACTAT
Organism: Pseudotsuga menziesii; assembly: GCA_001517045.1. Classification (NCBI taxonomy): domain Eukaryota; kingdom Viridiplantae; phylum Streptophyta; class Pinopsida; order Pinales; family Pinaceae; genus Pseudotsuga; species Pseudotsuga menziesii. Next base: position 584,690 of record LPNX011173976.1, on the reverse strand, counting down.
TTCTCATGGAAATCTCGTATGGAGGATGTTCTACGAAGTAGGGGACTTTTCAGGATAACCTCAGGGAAAGAAACAGAATCCACTGATGATGATAAGAAAATTAAATGGGAAAATAGATGTAATGAAGCTCGTGGATTGATTGGGATGTCAATCTCTACCGATTTGCAATTCCACATATCTGGCATTGATGAACCTGATAAAGCTTGGAAAAAGTTGGAATCTGTGTTTGGTAAACACAATGAAATTTGGGGTCATCAACTTGAGAATGAGTTGCTTTCCTTGAATCCAAATGATTTTTCATGCATTCAAGACTATTTATCTAAGTATAAAACTCTTAGACTATTATGTGCTGAATGCAAGATTAAGAAAGAAAACAAACAATGTATTTATCATATTCTTTCAAAACGTGGACCTGCATATTCTGTTTTTGTATCTACATTCTACTCCATGAAAGAATCCTTGCCAGCAGCTAGCTATCAAGAGCCTAGCCTTGAATCCTTTTGTGATTCCTTAATTAGAGAGCAAGATAAGCTCATTCATCTTGGAATAATTAACAATGCAGATACATCTAGGAAAGCCTTATTGTCCCAACAGAAAGAAAAGTCCAAGCCTCCCAAGAAATAGAATTCTCGCAATAATAAGCCAAACAACAAGGGTCCCAAACCCTCTTAGTTAGCTCCTCCTTTAAAAAATGACAAAGGATCCAAGTAAAAAGGAAAGAAGACTGAGCGTCATTGCAATTTTTGTGGGAAAGATAATCATGATGAATCTAAATGTTTTAAGAAGATGGCAGCCTTAGAAGCAGCAATGAAGAAGCACCACATCAGCCTAGATTCGTCTTCAGAATCTAACTCTCATGAACATGCACTTTGTGCTTCTGGTTACTCTTATACTGCATCTTCTTCTTCTACTTCAAATGAATGGCTCATTGATTCTGGAGCATCTTATCATATGGATAAGGATCAAGCCATCTTTTCTACTATGCATGAATGTAACACCAAACAAATATTTGTTGGTGATGATAGATCTCTAAGTGTTGTAGGATTTGGAACAGTTCCAGTAGAAAATGGTCATTTCAGTGATGTACTATGTGTTCCAAAAATTTCCTGCAATTTGTTATCAGTCTATCATATTACTCATTCAGGTGAAGGTAAAACTGTGATGTTTACACCTCACCAAGTTGTAATCAAGGATTTTAAAAATCCTCAAAATATCATTGCTACTGGAACTATTGATGATATTACCAGGTTGTACAAATTTAACAACTTTGGGTCATCACCTTTTCTTTCAGTTTTTGTTGCTCATAGTGATAACTTGAGCAAACTTTGGCATGAGCGATTTGGTCACTTAAATTATCGCTCATTGCACCAACTATGTAAAGACAATATGGTGATTGGTCTTCCGCTGGTATCTTGCAAGGATGGTGTTTGTTCCGGTTGTGTACTCGAAAAACATTATCAGGACAGTTTTGACAAACGTGCCTCTTGGCACGCCTCGGTTCCCTTGGAGCTTGTGCATACTGACTTGTGTGACCCTCTTCCATCTACTTCCTTTTCTGGGATCTAGACCTGTCACTTGGGCTTGTAAGAAACAACAAGCTCTTGCTCTTTCTTCAGCAGAAGCAGAATATCGAGCCACAGTTAATGCCAGTCAAGAAGCTTTATGGCTTCGAAAGATCCTTTCAGAGTTTGGATTCGAGCAGCAGCAGCCTACTCCACTTTGGTGGGACAATCAAAGTGCCATCAAGCTTGCCAAAGATCCAGTTCTACATCAGCACATCAAACACATTGAGCTACACATGCACTTCATCAGAAATCTTGTTCATGATCGTGTTATTGAAGTGCTATATTGTCCTACAGATGATCAAGTTGCAAACATCTTCACCAAGTCTCTTACAAAAGCGAAGTTTTCTAAACTTCGGTCTATGTTAGGAGTTCAGGAATGTGTCCTTAAGGGGGGATAGGCTCTAATGCCTCCTTCCTTCTCCTAATAGTGTCACTTTTGTAAATCCTTCAATCCTATCCAAAGTTGTTCTTAAGGGGGGATGTTAGGATATTTAGACACTTAGGATTTAGTTAAGATCAACTTGTGTAATATATCCGTTAGGTAAAAGTGTGTTTCTTTAGTATGCATTAGTATGCATTTGTAAATATTCTAATCCGACGGTCACGATATGTTCTAGACATAGAGTGATCCGACGGTTCAACTTCTCTTAGATCATACCTACCATTGATCTGTGGCTTAACACCCGATTGGTCTATGATCTCTATTTAAAGAGCATAGAGGGTCCTTGGCTAGTTGATCGATTATGAGAAGCTCATGTAACTTTCTTTCTTTTGCATAATAAATTGCTCCAAGTAGCTATTTGGCTGGGGCCGTGGACTGTTTCCCTCTCAACGGTTTTAACCACGTGACAAACATTGGTGTATTGATTTGTGATCTGTTTGTGTGAAGCGGTTGTTCTTGGTGTTCAGTCCTTTGGGAGTACCTTGTGTACCCTAACATAATATGAAATGATTCTCTTGGCTCTAGCCTTGGCCTCATCTCCCTCTGGCTCCTAGACCTTTCTTACTAAAATACTGATCTAAGTCAACTTCTTCAAGGATCACAGAGTTTTTATACTTCTTCCTATTTATATTCTTCTCTTCAAAATAGCTTAGTCAAGGAATCAAACATCTATTTAGGTGTCTTTAGGGAAGACACATGTGGTCTAAAGTTATCCTCTTGGCCTTGACCAAGTTCTCCTTATGTAAGGCTTTAGCCTCATCTCCCTCTGGAACTGGAACCTTTCCACATATGTAGGTGTCCAATTCATTTCCTTCAAGAACCAGTGAGATCCTATACTTCCATGCTTGGAAGTTGTTAGCTTCACAAAGATTGTCATCAAGCTGGTGTGATTAGTCATTTTGAAATGAGAACCTCAAATGTAAATAGCAAAAGATTAGATCTTACAGTTTTGAGGTGTCCATCCTGGTTCCGGAGCTGGCTGATCTAGGGTTTGTCAGAGAAACCCTAATTTTCAAAACTTGGAATATTTCAGATCTGATTAGATAGAAATATGGGCCTATTCAAGAGGATTTGTCCGATGTACTCCTTTTCTGAAATCATTGGAGGGAAGCTCTCGGAATAGGAAGCCCTAGTTTTCTAATTTCTTCTATAGAAATGCCTGATATTGTTTCTGCAGTTTCTCTAAAATTAATCCTCCTCTGCGTCTGAAATTTCATACTGAGGTATCCTCGTCTATCATATTTCCAACACCATAGGTTTGATCATAATTGGCTTCACCAATTGGGACTTATGATAGTTTTCCCAAGGTGACTTCTTTCAAGACTGTTCAGCATAGCAAACTTGTACAGACTGCCACATGTCATTGTTTCACCTTTGGGGTCTGAAACTTTTACCACATAAATTATATTCCATGACCTATCTGGAACATTTTGTGAAATTGTATTTGGACCTTTGTAGCCCGATATATAGCAATTCTCCCTAGGTGTCATGTTTAGGGATGAATCCTGGAAGGGGTTGGAACCCTAATTTGGAGGAATCATATCTCCTAGAATATAGAGAATATGAGGCTAAAAATTTTACATAGGGTAAATCAGGATTTTATCTTCGGCATATGAAAATTTCAACTCCTGATCCTTCTTAAATCTCAAGATACAATGAATGTACCAAAACTATCAGTTTTAATATTTTAGGGTTTTTCAGGCTCGTGGTCAAACTAAGGTTTGACTTTCCTGGAGTTTTACTCAACCAAAAACTTTGACCTTGGTCTCTAAACTTCGATTTTGATGAGGAGAGCAATCCTATGTTGGGCTCACTCAAAAATTCATCTTCTGTGAAAATCCCTAATTACCCGCAGTAGTAACTGAAAATGCCCGGAATCAACTTTTGTTTCGACATAAAGATGTGCCCTTCAATGGAGAGTTATCCTGGCCTCTTTTTGCTAGTGGATTGTGGAGAGAGACCCAAAAAGTAAGAATCCCTAGCTTCTGCAGCTGCGCAATGTCTTCTTCTCATGTTAGCTCTGATACCATGTTATATTTTTATCATGTAAGCAATATGATCTTAGGATCTTATCTAAGAGAATAACATGCACAACAATCAATCACAAGAGATAATAGACACAAAGATTTATCCTCAGGGAAAACCATAAAGAAAAAACCTTGCAACTTCCTTAGATATAAAATGAGCACCAATGGCAATAGTAAAACCCAAAGACAAAAAGATGCTCTCCAACAGTTGTTCTTTCTCTCACTTGTGTGAGCTTCTCTTCTCTCACCTATGCGCTATAGTTGGGTGAGTGTATGTATCAAATAGAGAGGCTCACTCTCTATTTATACTAGTTTTCGACTTGATTACATTAATGATTCTCCCAATAGGAACATTGAGGACCAATGAAATAAAATATATAAAATATACAAGTGAAACATTCCGAAATTACAAATACATCAACATTACAAGGCTTATAAAAAACCATCTGGTCACTACCTACTAATGTACATTTTAACATAAGGTTTTTGTATGAACAATGTTGGGATGAGGCCAAATAAGAGGCCAAAGTTTGTAATTGGTTGATATAAAGTACCGTTCATTTTTATTAGTCCCTTGAAAGTTTTAGTCAGAGTCTAAAATGAAGAACTTAGGATAAATGGTTTGAAACTTGCTTCGAGTTGCGTGCTAACAAATTGAAATGATGGCAAGGTCATTCATAAAGTCCCTGCTAGCTGGGGGCAGCGACTTCAAATTAACATTTTTATTTAGTTTCTCTTTTCCTTTTTCAAAAAATAATGAAATTTTAATTATTGAACCTTGCAAATCAAACGAAGATTTTTTTTTTCTTTCTGAAAAATTCAAAACAATGTAAAATATGTCCACTTTAGACTAAACATGCACCTAAAATGATTTGTTTTTATGTTTTTTCAATAATGAAAATGACAATTGAAACTTATGCACATATATAATCTAGAACTATGAACATATGTATCAACAAGACTCGAAATTAAGACATCACAAACACATACCTTGAAGATCTTGCAAAACTTGAGAATACCCTACTTCGAATGAACTACAAGTTTTAAAAATGGATTTGTTCAAAAGCTCAGAATAAGTAACATTAGATTAAATACTTAAGCATAAGCACGAAAGCATTACATTTCATAAATAAGTTACACATTGATAAATAACTTGATATTCATTATTATAAGTAAAAAAGTTAATCCATGGCCTCAGATTTTAATCTTAAAAATAAAGATGGTTTCTTGCTTGAAAAACAAAAATTATACAGATAGTTTTTTGTTTGAAAAGTAAAATTGATAAATACTTTGATAAAATTGTTCAATTTTTAATTTTAAAATAGCAATGATTTTTTTCTTGAAAAAGAAAATTGATAAATACTTTAATATAAGTGTTTAATGCTTTAAACAAAAATATCAAGTTCTCTGACATACTATGGTTTCTTGCTTGGAAAAGCAAGATAAATACTTTAATATATTAAGACAAGTGAAATTAACAACAAAACTACTTATACCTCCCTTAAGAAATTATTTAATTTAATAATTTAAAAATGTTTTAATTTAATAGTTTTATATACCTAGGTTTACTATAATAATTTAATTTTTTTAATTTAATAGTTATTTATAATCCAAATTTAATTTCATAATTTAGAAATGTTTTGATTTAATAGTTTTTTTTCACACGAAAGAGCCGAGCCTTCATCTTATTTATGTGTCAGGCCCTATGGAAATTACAAACTGTGCTGAAATACATGTTGAACCAGGAATACATGCTGGATCAAGAGGAGATTACAAATTGTGCTGAAATACATGTTGAACCAAGAATACATGCTGGAAAATAATTGGATAATAAATAAGAAGTCATAAGAAAATGTGTCATTTAAAAAAATCAAAACTATATTAAATACTTAATGTTAAAGATATTAATTGTGTAATAATTTATAAAGATTTTATAAAATTTGCATTTCTTTAATAATAGAATTTTACCATTTTTTTTCTTCTATTAACAATAAAAATGTTGAATAAATTATTAAACTTTGGTAAATCTATAATATAGTGTCACATTTATTTAAATAAACCAATAAATAAAATATTGATCATCATATTTAACTATTATTTAACTAATTAAAATATTGATCAGCGTATTTGTTTAAATAAACCAATAAATATTTTTTAGAAATATTAAAAAAAATCAATATTTAGTTTCATTAAGTTTATCAAATATGAAATTTTTTTAGTAAATATCAAAATAAAATTTGAAACTTTTAGTTTAAAATTTTTATTAAATTAATTTATATAAAAAGATACTATAATATGTTAACATATATATTAAAAAAATAGTATATTTAAATAAAAGTTCTATATAGTGATATAGCTATAATTAATCACTCTGATGTGATTGTCACATATATCAAGATTAGTTATTATGAGTATTTTAATAAACATGACACTTGACATTATTCATTTTATTTCTAAATTTTTATAATAAAAAAATTATAATATATTGATGTTTATATATATATTTAAAATTGTCCATTGGGTGTAGCTTGGGTGGTTGGAAGATTTGGTTGTTGCGCTCTCCACCCAAGTTTGAATCTCATTGGAGACATTTGCTCCTTGAGGGCCTTTGTATGTAATGAAATATACCCAAGTTTGAATCTCACCGGAGACATTTGCTCCTTGAGGGCCTTTGTATGTAATGAAATATTAGGTTGGTGAACGGTTCCCGTACATAAGACACTTCGCATTGTTTTATATTTTTATATCAAACAATTTTATTGGCAAACTAGAGGAAATTAGTCAAATCATTAAAATGAACCAATCATAAAATAAAAAAATAGATTTAAAATATATATATATATATATATAGATATATAGATATATATATATATATATATATAATTTTATTTTTAAAATATTAATTTAATATATGAATTTTATAAAACTTATGTAGAACTTTTGAAAATGTGTATGAATTAATTAAAGACAAAACTATTATTTGGCTCAATGATAACTATATACCTCTCTTGGCAGGTATAAAAAATACTAACGTAGATCCAAATCCTAGGCTCTATCAAGGGCTGAGATGGATCAAATCTCTCAAGGTGCAAACCTCTTCTTAGGTATAAATTGATTTGATTCAAATCAAAAGACGCATCTTTTTATTTAAGGTCCACATATAATTTTATTATTATTAATATTTAATATTATTTATGGCCGACATATAATATTTTTTATTTTGTTAGGAACAAATATTGCATCGTTTCTCCACTCCTACAATCATGGGTTGTTTAAGAGGCCTTGCACATGGTCTTAAAACCATTTGCAAGGCCCTCCTAAACCATGTACAATAAAACCAAGGGTTGTTTAGGAGGCCTTGCACATAGTTTTAAAACCATGTGCAAAGCCTCTTAAACCATGTACAATAAAACCATGGGTTGTTTAGAATGCCTTGCACATGGTTTTAAAACCATATGCAAAGTCAACATTTTTTGTGGATAATTCAATTTTGTATTTTTTTCTTGACCCACATTTTTTTTACAGATAATTAAATTTTTACTTTTTTATTGTTTTGTTAGGTAGGAAGATTACAACATCTCCCCCATATCAGATTGCTTTAAAAATAACTTTACGAAAGTGATATTATTTTTTATTTTGTGTTACAAAATCTCTCCCATAATATTCACTATTACTATTATATTTTGCTGACATGTTAGTAACGTTAGATCACATTACAAGATCTCCCCCATACTTGGTTGTAGAGCGCCTCTCGACGCAATCAACTTTCTCGGTATAATTGCATTATATGGTAATAAATATCAGCGTAGATCCAAAACCTAGGCTCTATCAAGCACCGAGATGGATCAAATTTCTCGAGGTGCAAACCTCTTCTGAGATATAAATTGATTTGATTCAAATCAAAAGACACATCTTTTTATTTAAGGTCCACATATAATTTTATTATTATTAATATTTAATATTATTTATGGCCGACATATAATATTTTTATTTTGTTAGGAACGAACATTGCATCGGTTCCCCACCCCTACAATCATGAGTTGTTTAGAAGGCCTTACACATGGTCTTAAAACCATTTGCAAAGCCCTCCTAAACCATGTACAAGAAAACCATGGGTTGTTTAGGAGGCCTTGCACATGGTTTTAAGGCCCTCCTAAACCTTGTACAATAAAACCATGGGTTGTTTAGGAGGCTTTGCACATGGTTTTACACATGGTCTTAAAACCATTTGCAAAGCCCTCCTAAACCATGTACAAGAAAACCATGGATTGTTTAGGAGGCCTTGCACATGGTTTTAAGGCCCTCCTAAACCTTGTACAATAAAACCATGGGTTGTTTAGGAGGCCTTGCACATGGTTTTAAAACCATGTGCAAAGCCTCCTAAACCATGTACAATAAAACCATGGGTTGTTTAAAATGTCTTGCACATGGTTTTAAAACCATGTGCAAGGCCAACATCTTTTTGTGAATAATTCAATTTTGTGTTTTTTTTTGGACCCACATATTTTTTTTTACGGATAATTAAATTTTTACTTTTTTATTGTTTTGTTAGGTAGAAAGATTACAATATCTCTTTTTGTGGCAGACATTTATTTTGGCTTATTAGAAAAATTAGTTTTTATTAATAAAAATAACTATATGAAAGTGATATTATTTTTTATTTTGTGTTACAAAATCTCTCCCATAATATTCACTATCACTATTATTTTTTGCCGACATGTTAGTAACGTTACATCACGTTACAAGATCTCCCCCATACCTCTCGACGCAATTAAGTTGGTTGACATACATCAGCGTAGATCCAAATCCTAGGCTCTATCAAGCGCCGAGATGGATCAAATCTCTCGAGGTGCAAACCTTTTCTTAGGTAAAAATTGATTTGATTCAAACCAAAAGACACATTTTTATTTAAAATCCACATATAATTTTATTATCATTAATATTTAATATTATTTATGGCCGACATATAATATTATTTATTTTGTTAGAAACTAACATTGCATGGTTTCCCCACTCCTACAATCATGGGTTGTTTAGAAGGCCTTGCACATGATGGTCTTAAAACCATTTGCAAGGCCCTCCTAAACCATGTACAATAAAACCATGGGTTGTTTAGGAGGCCTTGCACATGGTTTTAAAACCATGTGCAAAGCCTCCTAAACTATGTACAATAAAACCATGAGTTGTTTAGAATGCCTTAAAACCATGTGCAAGGCAAACATTTTTTTGTGGATAATTTAATTGTGTTTTTTCCTTGACCCACATATTTTTTTACAGATAATTAAATTTTTACTTTTTTAATGTTTTGTTAGGTAGAAATATTACAACATCTCCCCCATATTAGATTGTTTTAATGATTAGTGGGCACGATCTCCTTTGAAGCTTGTTGATGGATATCCAGCATTGCACGAAAATTTTCTGTGCATGCTTGGTTTTAGTGTGTTAAATAGTAGTAAGATTTTTTATGGTAGTGTATTGCACTTCAAGATTTCACTGTCTCTGGCCAAATGCGATACCAAAACCTAACTGATTCATATACCCCAAAGTAGTCCTGTTTCTGTTGGTCCAAACTTCTAAGAATGGTCTTCATCATCTTAGGTAGAATTTCTGAGATGCATGATTGGGGTTGTCTTTATGCAAATGCATTGATCCCATTCTTTTAAATCTATTTTCTAGTACACGCATGCTGTGGACTCTTATCATGAGTGCAAAATGATGAGGTGGGGCACATACTGAAGAAGGTTACCAACGGAGAAGATAGGAAATCTTGTGCCAAAGTATGTACACAATGGAGAAGAGTTGAAAGCTCAACCAGGGAAATGCTTAGAGTTCTGATCCCTCAGCTCTTGCATTCTTTTCTGCCCAGGTATAAAAACTTGTTAACTCTTGAAGCAAGGAATGGAATCTGTGACCTTGATTTAGAGTTAATATCTGACACTTGCCGTGCCCTTCAAGTCTTGAATTTGAATCTATGGCAAACTGTGAGCTATGGTGATGTATTTCAGGTTTCCCATGTAGACACTGTAACTGATCAAGGAATCTGCTCCATAGCTGCTAAGTGTATGGATTTGAGAGAGGTTTATTTGAGGAGAAGAAATGGCTTAGGCAATGCGGGTCTTACAGCTCTCATGAAATCATGCCCAAATATTGTACATTTAGACCTGGGATTCTGTCATAGGATAACAGATCAAGCACTAGAAGCTATTGGGGCTGCTGGGTACTTGGAAGTTCTCATACTGCATGGCTGTACATTGATCACTAATCGGGGATTGGCCTCGTTAGCGGTAGGATCAATTGCAAGATCATTGAAGAGGCTCGAACTTTGTCAATGTGATAGAATTACAGACTTAGGGGTTAGTCTTCTGCAACAATTGTCTTATTTAAAAGTGCTGAATCTGGCAAAATGTGGGCCAAGAATTACTGATGCTGGGTGTGTCGCTCTTAAGGGGATTTCTACTCTTGAAAGCATAAACCTCTCATGGTTGAGTAATATTTCAGATGTGTCGTTGCTTGCTATCGTCAGACATTGTCAAAATTTGAAAGAAATAAATATTACTGGTTATGAGTCAGTTACAGGAGATGGAGTCCGATCATTTTCACAGCACACCTCTTTGCAGGCAATAATTTTGAATGCATGTTATAATATTCATATTGAAGACATCGAGCAAACTGTGCTCGAATGCCCCACCTTGGGTCACTTGGGATTAGATAGAGAATTGAGGCATTGGATTCCTGCTCGCATGCTTGAGAGGATCGAAGGTCGCTGTCAAATAGAATGGGTATTTGAAACTTACTGGATCGAGGATCGAGTAAGTTGTATGCTTTCTTTGGGTATTTGAAACTTTCATTTGCTATAGCAATAAGAACATGATCATCAGTCATAATTCTAAATGCAGTATGAATTTATTTACTGTTTACATGTTGAATTAATGTAGTATGAATTTATTTATTGTTTACATGTACACCTTCTTGCAGATACAAGTGGATGACGTATGGAAAGGCAGGCACTGCACGAACTGCATTAGGTTCTGGGTTTATGTATTATGGCATTCCAAAAGTAAAGACGCGCTCTTTCACTACATGCAATAACTACTGCTATACTCGTCTAATAGAGTAGAAGAAATTTAAAGTTTGGTTCAATATTCCACAGAATATGGAAATGCAGGATGAGAATGCTGTGCAAGTATATGCTTGATTTTAAAATGTGATTTTTCCAGAGTGTGTGTTTCAGTGTGATCTATTAGACATTTTGAAATTTAATGAGAACAAGACCATAGATACAGTTTTCTCCACTGTAAGCTTATATTTGTGGCTGTTCATGAGCACTGAGTTACTTTTCTGAGCTTAGGAGGCTTGCGTTGGACTGTACTTCATCAACAGACCCGAATGGATTGTTACTAAACATGCATGCTCCTCATATTCTTACATCTCGGTCCCTCTATATGACACTCTTGGTAACTCTCACAGTCTGTTTTCAACGTGTTGGTTTGATCTTATGCTTTTAAGTTAAATGACATTAGTCTTGATCATGCGTGCAACTAACTTCTATAGGTTCAGATGGTTCAAATGCTGTAAAATACATTATAAATCATGTTGATATATCTGCTGTATTAGAAAAATAACTTTACGAAATTGATATTATTGTTTATTTTGTGTTACAAAATCTCTCCCATAATATTCACTATTACTATTATTTTTTGCTGACATGTTACAAACGTTACATCACGTGACAAGATCTCTCCCATAATATTCACTATTACTATTATTTTTTGCTGACATGTTACAAACGTTACATCACGTGACAAGATCTCTCCCATAATATTCACTATCACTATTATTTTTCGTTGACATGTTAGTAACGTTACATCACGTGACAAGATCTCCCCCATAATATTCACTTTCACTATTATTTTTTGCCGACATGTTAGTAACGTTACATCACGTGACAAGATCTCCCCCATACTGGGCTGTAGAGCGCCTCTCGGCGCAATAACATCATGGTATTTATTTTTATAGTGTATAAATATTTTGAGTATTTCATGTTTAGTAACTATTTCTATTTTGAACATTTATTTAGTAACTATACCTTATCCGTATAATTAGAGGGTTAGATGAAATTATATTCCAAGGTCCATTTTTGAAGATTCTCTCAAGTTTATAAATAATTTTCATCCTACCAAAACTCCATGATTTTAGGCTTCTAAAATACAATGTCTGCATCTCCACATCTCGTTCCATTTCAGAAGAGAGTTTAAGAATGTAGACGACCTATATATTGATAATATAGAAATTCATCGTCAGAGAAACCGGTGAGGTAACGTGCTTACTTAATCTTATAAGTTTCTGACATAAGAGTTCAAGAAGTTACTGATATAAAAGATACATATCCATAACCTTCATTCAATAAAAGTTCATGAAGTTAAAATTGGACTAAAAATATACTCATACCCTTCATTCAATAAAAGTTCATGAAGTTAAAATTGCACTAAAAATATACTCATTATTATGATGCATATGAAAGATAACAAGTAATGCACTATATGTGTGCAGTACCAATATGCACTTTAATGAACTGCCACACAGCCTGCTTCAATCTAGCACAACAACTAGAACAGTGTCTTGCTGTTGCTTATTCTATTTTACCAACAGACAAACTGCTAAATACGTCTGCTTCAATCTTGTGCAAATACTAGAAGAGTGTCTTGTTAAATCACTGCTGCTTATTCTTCTTTACCAACAGAAAGGGTATAATATGCTGTTGCTTCAAAGAATCAAGCAATTCCTAACAGCTTCTTGACATCTTTCTGCAAAAATGAGAAACGAAAATATCAGCAACTACTTTCAACTTTTCATCCCATTACTAAACTAGAATTTCTTACTCAAATAAACCTTTCAATTTCAAAGAGGTTTGTATGCAAAATGATTAAATAGTGAGCTAGTCATAGCAAGAATGATATATGGAACTAATAAAGAGGGTTTGCCCTAGACCTCAATACTCAATGGAGACGTAGTGGGTGCATATCGTTCTACAACATTTCCATCTTTGTCCACCAGAAACTTAGTGAAGTTCCACTTTATTCCATCTCCAAAAAGCCCACCTTTGCTCGACTTCAAGAACTTGTAGATAGGAGCTGCATTACTACCATTAACTTCGACCTACAACACAAAGCTGCAACTTAACGCCAAGGATCCAAAGAAGCAACCAGATGGACTGGTTAATTTTAAATGAATCATCTAACATAACAAGAGAAGATTCATTGCAGGAGGTATAAAATTTGGAAGATGTAAACCTTGTCAAATATGGGAAACTCTGCTTTAAAGCGAGTGCAGGCCACTTCTGCAATCTGCGAATTGTCACCTGGTTCCTGTCCACCAAACTGATTGCATGGAAAAGCCAATATTTCTAATCCTGCAAACGGTTTCCCAGACTCCAAGTTATCAGAAATGGTTCAGGAGCTGTAAAACAAAATGAAGTTCTGGAAACTGGTTTAATGAAAACTGCTGGTATATATTGAACCACTCAACATCATGTTGACCGTCAAGTTAAGTAGATACCACTGAAGACCTCAATATGTTTTCAATTTAAAAAATATTCAACTTCTTATACAGACTGAGTGATATGGTAATAATAATTTCCCAATAAAGTCAATTTAATCTAATATACCTCAATATAAAAATGGACATGTCTGTTCTTGTTAGGGGCCTTATAACATAGCTTCAGGGTTCACTCGCCAACGCACTGGTTAACTAGATCTTAAGTAACAGAAATAACAGTTACTGCTCTAAGTATCTGATAACTGCCTATGGGGCTAAATGGTCACGGAACAAGACAATAACAGAGTGCACTGAAGGAAAATAATTGGGTGAGCCAGGAAAGGAACCTAAAATGTGGGCAACATAAAGCAAGATGAAGCCACTCTTAACCAAAAAGAAGCCACTCCAAGGAATCCAATGCTCAAACAAGCGCAATACAAAAAGTTTGCATAAAAGTTATCAGGATCATTTTTCAGGTTGAATTTTATATTCATGTGGTTTAGATTAGAATGTTGAAGTCAAGAACATCTGCAGAGTTCTGCATGAAATGACATTGCTCATCTCTGGAATAATAATTCTCTGACCTCCTTAAAGGTAAGCCACTGTGGGATCAGCCGACAAAGAGAGTATCGCATATGAAGTGTAGCATAAGCCCGACAGACAAGACAAGGAAGTAGCTTGTATGAGGTGAGGTGACACAGTAGGTTTGTATTGTTTTGTTTACTATTAGAATGCCTGAAAGTAAGGTTGGGGGATCTTCGGGGGCTGTTTTCTTGTACCTCTTCAGAAACTGGATTCGCCAATAGATACATTTCTAACAGTATTTTACCAAGCATCAAAGTTTATACATACTATCGTTTATTTTGGGGGGGAGGGGAAGAATACTGATACTTGTATTACTGGAAGTAAAGGAATTGGCTTCCCCTACCAACCCAAAAAAGGGTAAAACGTGAGCATGGTATCTAGTCTCAGCATATTTTAACCATATTAATGCAAATGATTTTGATCTTGACCTGGTGAAACTCAAGGGTTAAGAATAATGCCATACTTCGTAGACACCCATGTTCTTGGAAACTTCCCGCCATTCATTGGAAGGTCTACACCGAGCCACTTATGAATAACAAATTGAAAAAGAAAAGGTTTTAATTTATTTCTCCAAACTTGAGAAAAACGGAACCGAACAAGTGTCAAACCAGGACAGACCGGAGCCAGCCAAGGGTTAGACCGGGACCAGACTTGAACACTTAGGAAAAACAGACTGAAGAACCACTCGAACTGAAATGGAAGCACATGGATGGGCCACGGTTTTCTAAGGGTTGGTCTGGAACCAAACTGGCGGAACTAGCTGGCTCAACAGGCTCTGTGTTGAACTGGCTGGTTTGAGACAGAATTGGACCAGTCTGGCCTCCAGTCCGTTTCATTCTGCTTTCCCTGTGGACCGGTCTGGACCAGCCAGTTACGATAACTATGATTTACTCAAAACCCTCAGGATCTGTGTACATGGCTTATAAACTCAGGCACTTTTTAAGATTAGGTACCCACTAAACTTAAAATATGGCAGGCCATTTGTTGATCTTTGGACTCATCATTCATCAATTGTATGGTTTAACAAAAGTGTAGAAGCCTAATCAATGGGATGCCAGCAGGACACTCCCTACAAAATCCTTCAATCAAAAGGTTGGATAAACACTCTAAGCACAAAATCAATTATGTTTTAAGTTTAAACTCTGTCATAGAATTTAAACAAGTCTTTGACATGTGCATATTGAGAAAAAGAACCTCCCAACTGAAAACTGGACAGGCTAGAAATTAAACCCTAAGGACCTGCCCTTGGACGGTGGTCTGCTCTACCACCAAGTTACAAACTTAATTATCTGTGACAGCTCACGGGCCTACCCGATGAGCCAAGTTGCTGGTCAGGCGATCTCTTCCCAGTGTAAAGACAGCAATCAGAACAGGAATGGAAATGGGAACAGAACAAGAAACCAGTTTGCTGGTCAGGTTTCTGGTAACATAGGACTGCAGAACCCATTACAGCATATTGTTTAAACTAATGCAAAGATGTTTAAAAGGCTACAATAAAAACTGGACCTAGAATGTTATAGCCCTCTGACTTTCTTGGTCTAACATACACACTATTGTCAGCGCCAATAAATAATAGGACAGCTACAGCAAAAGTAATTTAAATGTGGTGAGAACTAAGACTCTGGAACAATGTGAAGTTTGGAAAATACCTTGATCCTTGTACTTTGTATACACTTCATTCAACTCAGTGTAATTAGAGTTAGTCAGCCCACTGCAAAACAGAAGAATAATAGAGAGGCCCCAATTAGTCAAGTTTATAAAAGGGAACAATTTCACTAATAAACAAGTAGCAATGCATAATCCAAGAAGACCAGAAGATAATTTTGTTCCTTGAATACATTTTTATTTAAGATATCATGTTAAAGGGCTTGATTTAACAAAATTAAAGCGCCACAAGATCTAAAAAAAATATGATTTACCCCATTTAATCACATAAATTCTGTCGACCATGAAATCATTGTTACCAAACTGAAGAAAAAGGAAAATTTACCATTGAGAGGCAACATTGACAATGAGTAAAACCTTGCCCTTGTAGATGCTAAGATCCGCATCATTACCTCTAATATCCTGCATACAGTTTAACACTATTGATTCAGGACCTCTTACGCAAATGGGTTTACAGATAATAATATCGGAGAAAGCAATTCTAAAAAATAAATGAACATGAAGATAGGAATTACCTTGACTGTGAAGTCGTAGACAGAGGAAGACTGTTTTGATGAGCTCCCAGTCATGGCTGTAAAATTAGCAGAGAACCCAACACGGAATATATCAAAATCTTGATGCGGGACTCTTGGTTTGATCCGAGAACAAAAGCGCAAAACTGATTTAGTATTAGGGGAAGCTAGAGTATGGAAGGCACGAGGGATGATGGAGGGTGTGAAGGGTTTATATAGGAGGGCTTGTAATATGGGTGTTACAGGTAATGAACGTGTAAGATTAAAAGAAGTGAAGGGCCGCATTTGGAATAGATATGAACAGAGACAAACAATGAAGCTTGGAAAATGGCGTTTCAAGGTGTAAACGGGCTATCGTAATTGAATCTACTACTAGACGTGGGTCCTCTTTGAAGTGACCTCAAATCTGAAGGAAATTTGCCGAACCGGCTCTTCGAAACTGTTATTTCCGTAATTTTGTAATTTTAATAGATTTAATTTGTTTTAGATTTTAAAACTATCCGATTATAGAAATAGAAATTGCAATTTGAATAGTTTAAATTGTCATTTGAGCCTGCCAGATTCCAACAAATTGGAAGTGTTTTG
>LPNX011173976.1:437419-567663 GCA_001517045.1 Pseudotsuga menziesii | reverse complement strand
GTTATCGCTTATACCGTTCCCCAATTCAATTCTATTTGCTATTTGCTATAGGGGGTTGACATTAGAATCAAATCTAAAATTACAAAAAAAATCAACCGACATGAAACCCTCTCTCACTTATTAGAAATCAACCGACCTGCAACCCTCCCTCACCTATTAGAAATGGCGATTCTTGATGAGTGGCAATGAATAACAAATATAATCAAATGTTGATACCTTAGTTATCGCTTATACCGTTCCCCAATTCAATTCTATTTGCTATTTGCTATAGGGGGTTGACATTAGAATCAAATCTAAAATTACAAAAAAAATCAACCGACATGAAACCCTCTCTCACTTATTAGAAATCAACCGACCTGCAACCCTCCCTCACCTATTAGAAATGGCGATTCTTGATGAGTGGCAATGAATAACAAATATAATCAAATGTTGATACCTTAGTTATCGCTTATACCGTTCCCCAATTCAATTCTATTTGCTATTTGCTATAGGGGGTTGACATTAGAATCAAATCTAAAATTACAAAAAAAATCAACCGACATGAAACCCTCTCTCACTTATTAGAAATCAACCGACCTGCAACCCTCCCTCACCTATTAGAAATGGCGATTCTTGATGAGTGGCAATGAATAACAAATATAATCAAATGTTGATACCTTAGTCGGTTAGTTTGAACTTTACAAGTAATGTCGTACAAGATAGTTAGAAAGAGATACTTTAAAATCCAGTTACGTTAAATATTGGTGTGAGTTACATACAAGTCTAGAATGGATGTAGCTTGGGTGGTTGGGAGGAATGAATGTTACCATTCCCACCCAAGTTCTACTCTTGTAAGTGACATGATGCTCTTGTGGAACCCTTTGTAATAAATGTTGTGAATGATGAGTTGACCATACCTTAATTCAGTTTGAATATCAGGTATTGGAATTTTCCGTGGAGTAGCCCTCTAACAAATGGTGACCCACATTCCCAAAAAAAAAGTCCAAAATCAACTAACAAACAAAATAAACAGAACATTTCCACTTTCAAATTCCAATACCACTTCCTCTGTCCACACAAAAATATAAGTCAAATGTAATTTGATTAGAAAAAACAATAATAACAAAAATTATTTTCTTCAAGTCATCGTGGCACTTCTATTCACCTTTAATGTTTCCATTTATGGTGATAGTATTCATATTGGTGTCTTCGGAACGAGAAGCTTCTAGCGAGTTTGGAAAGGAATATTAGTTTGATGTCTCCGAACATGAAATCATCTGATGAAAAGGGACATTAGTTTTAATGTAAAAGGGTTATAAAAGGGTTTCTAGAAACAAACGTTACGTGTAATGGGTTATAAATGAATATGTTTTAGAAATTTTGAACATGGTTTGAAAGATGAAGATACTCCTGAAGTATAAGATTTGGAGATGGTATAATGTTTGATGTATTAATTGATAAATGAGAATAATTTAAATAAATAAATAAATAAAATTTTAAGAAAGTTATTTTTTATTGGATAAAACAAAATTTTATTAGGATTTTTTTTAATGATTTATTTTTTTTGAATAGGTTAAAACTTATAAGAGAAAAATGATATGGTTAAACTTTTCATTAATTATTTGTAATTATAACTTGTAACAAAAATTTTATCAAATTCGAAAAAAAAAATTACTGAGAAAATAGTTGAATTTGTTAATTTTTTAATTTATCCTATACAAAATGATGATATTATAAATAGTATCCTTTAAGAAAGGGTGAATACTTTCACAAACTAGTTGAGTATTTTTTTTCTTTATTTATAATTAATATTTTATTGGAATGGATCAAGGCTAATGTTGAACATGTATGGTGACAAAATGAAGTAGTAGTTTAAATCAATCTAGTCTAAACATTTGAGGATTCCAAATCGAAATTTGTGTTTCTTCTGACACAATTTTGAAAAAAATCCGGTAGAACTTTTTAAAAATCATGGTTACAACTGTCAAACTCTGAAATTTTGGGTGCCACGAACGTTTTTGATGGGGTTGAATCCATGTCTATCATCAAAATAGTCATTAAAACACAGTTAAATTCAGATTTTGCAAAATAAAAAATGTCGGATTTCGGTGATAAGCTCTTGTCTGGGGCAAATTATCAAATGTTTAGACAACTCTCTTTAAATCTGCAATGAATTAACCACTTTTGGTTGCTCAAAATAATATGAAGGGAAATTGACATTTTTAACATGAAATCAAATAAGAATCATAGTTTGAATCATGGAATTGAAGATTTAAAATGTTAACATTGCATAATATGATGACAATGTAAAATGTTTAACCTTCTTTGTTTATGTGATCTATATATAATAAAAATTAGCATTAAAAGTTTATGAGAGGAATATAGAAGTTCATCATCAAGACTTTGGGAAACTTACAATTGAAAATCTTAACTGAAATAGTATCAAACTCAAATCCTAAAAGAAACATTCAATGCTGCTATAAATATTTTTTAAATATATAAACTTAGGAACAATTTATAATTAAAAGGCAAGTTACATACTTCCTTAAAACTAAACATTATTAAACTAGGTGCAAAAAAATGCCAAGAGGGTAAAAATATTCTGTCTTTTCCCAAGTGAACCTTTGTTTTTTACCTTGAGAGAGTGCATATTAATACTCGGTTTTGAAATTTTAGGTTAAGACAGTTATAATTGAGTTTTTTTGGGGTTTGGATTTTGGATTATAAAGTGTGCAACAATTAATAAAAAATAACTGACACTGAGTTTAGCTTAAGACATTATAATTGAGTTTTTTGAACGCTTAATATTAAAAATCTTATTAACAATGTTAGTTGGTTAAGGTTTGTTTATTTCTATAGTTGTGCTTAATTTACGGTTAATCTATTTGAAAAGAGTGCTTGCTTATAAGAGCAATCTTAATAGTCTATGGTTAAACTACGGGTCATTTTACATTGTTAATAATTCAAATACATTTCAGGATCATTTGGACTCTCGATCCAAATCTATGAAAGCAAATTTTAAAGCAATTCTGTGAACCAAACGTTAGTGACTCTCAATGAATTTGTTTAAAAAATTATTTCAAGCTCTGTTTGTTTAATTAGCGTGTTTTTATTAGTACTTAAGAGAAGAATGGTAATTATTTCAAGTTTTATTTATTTCATTTAATCCATTATTTCAAGTTTTATCAATGGCAGGTTTAACCCCCTTTTAATGTTGTATGAAACAGTTAAAAATTATTACAACTCTTGGCATTTGTTTTTATTTTTTTTAAGACTATCATTAGTTGGGTAGTTATTAGGGAGGTGTTTGTTCATGAAATATGTTACAAGCAGGGGTTATAAAACTTTAAAACTTACCAATGTGTCTGTTCTAGAACTACCAATGTGTAAGTACAACAGATCCCATATCATTATGATACAGGAGCCCAAATTTTGCATACGAAGATTACTTGGTAAGACTCTTCGTAAATCTTAAAGGGTTTTATTAAGATTTTATTTGATTATTGGGATACCTTAACTTACCCAATTTCCAAAAATTTATGTTTGATTTCTTTGTTTTGAATGCAAAATAATGAATTTTTGTTTGGATTGTTTTAACATCCCGCAACCCGCAAATCCGCAACTTGCGGATTGCGACAAACCTTTCATTTGATATTTCATTTTTCAAACCCGCATCCCGCATCCCGCAAATGCGGGGTGCAAGAGATTTTTCATATGAGTTAATTTTAATCAACCCGCATCCCGCATCCCGCAATGTGCGAAATGTGGGTTGCGGAGTTCCTATTATTTTCGTTTGGTTTGTGTCTGCCCGCAACCCACAAACAACAAAATGCAGAATTGCGGGCTGCGGAGTTAATTGAATCAAGTTTGTACTATTTTGCTTTTCCGCATCCCGCAACCCACAAGTTGCAGAATGTGAGTTGTGGAACAATTAATAAACTTGCAAATTTTATTTTGATCCCGCATCCCACAAAGTTGATCATGATGTATTTTGTCTTCGCGGTAAATTGCAAGATTACGTGTGTAAAAAATATATATAGGCTCGTCTTTTACAATTTATTTACCACTTTTTTACTGTTGCAAATTACTGCAATGCGTGAATTTTCTCTGTGTTAATTATTGCTTTGCATTAATTTTACTAGGCAATTTTATCACAGTCTAATTCGATTACAAGTTAGTATTTTGGTCATTTCTTCATTAAATTTATTACTGTAGTCAATCCTGGATTAGTTTTAATTTTTGCTTCGTGTTGTTTTTTCTTTTAAACACAGTTTTTCCAATTTGCAATTATGGCAAGATCTACTCGCTGCAAAAACCTGGAAAAGGATATGTTCACCAAGGATCCAAAATTTGGTATTTTCTCAGATACCAGTGGCAGAATCACTGAAACTTACCAAATTGAATGGTCTAGGGTTTATGAAATTTTTGACAATGACAAATTTTCTGATATTCAAGACAACCAGTTGGCCTACGAAAGAATTAGGGATTCTAGACTTCATTCTCTTGCTGCTAGACCTGCTATCCTCCCGTACAATGATGCGGTCAAATGGATAGTAGAACATGTGGACCTGAAATCACGTTGTTTGAACGATAGTAGAGGGTTAGAGATAGCCAATTTTCATCCCGAGGTATTTACGAAGGCTTATGCCCTTAAACCGATAAGATAGCCCCTTACTGCAGAGTTTGCACAAACCTCCAAAAGTAGGTTCAATTTCGAAGAAATGTTAAAATCATGGATGCACCAACCTAGTAAATTCTCAAAGAGGTCTGATGAGCTTTACCCTGTTACCTGGTTCAAAGAACCTTATTCCTTATTCGCAGCTATGTTATGCAGATTGTATGGCCTTCCTAATTGTTCTTGTTCAAGACTGAATGGGCTCCAGTAGCTCATCATGTTTTAGCAACTGGCGATTCTTTCCCGTGGGCATCCATGTTGTCGCTAGAACTCAAAATTTCTATCCAAGAGTACCAAAAGGCCATTGCTAGAAAGAAACCCAATTTCTTCTTTTCACCCTTCATTTATGATATATTGTGCGCTGAGTTCGAATATCCTAATTTGGGATGGAAGTGGAGTTTTTCGGCTCCCCCGGTGCCCATTTATTATTCAGAACTGTGGGATACTAACTATGCACCTAGGTTCTATGATATATGTCAATACTTCCTTGGCACCATCTATTTTTTAATATTCAAGAAGGAAGCTCATGCATTTTCACCTGAAGCCACAGGTTTGATTGGTACAATGGGTGACTGGTATGTTGGCGAGAATTTTTCGTACATCAGAATTTGGGGTAGCAACATTGTTCATATGCTTCACAGAATTGTCCCTGACAGGTTGGTTCTAGAAGAAGTGGCTTTCCAAACTATCAATGATGGGGTTTACAAGAAGATGATTAGCCCTAAGAAAAAAGCTTGGCCCAAATTCCCTTTGCACCTTGGATCGCTGGTTATTCCAACTTCAACCTGGGCTACAGTATTAGGTGAACAGATACAGTCTTTGAAGCTTGGTTTTGCCAACAAGAGAAAACACGATCCCAAGAGATGCCTCGATGCCCACTTTAAGCAGTATCAAATTAATTATGTGCATGAGGAAATTCCCCATGATTCTATTTATCAGGGTGTTAGTACATTTTCTGAAGTGTTGGGGAGAGCCAAAAGCAAGGATGAGGGAGCCCACATCTTGCAGCATCAAAAGGATCTAAAAGAGAGGATTCAGTGTTACAGGGCGCAACAGATTGACATCTTGGAGACAGTAAGAAAGGGCAGAGAACAAAAGGAAGTTGAAGCAACGAAGAATTCATTAGTGGAAATTTTTGTGGACGGAGACAACTTGTCAACTTCATTATTGCCAACTTCTCTTGGAGAATTATTATAGAAAACCTGATAAATCAGTGATCAGAAAGGGCAAAAAGAGGGGTAGGGATCAAAATGGGATGGAAGTATCTGTTTCTGAGTAAATACTTTAGACTCAGCAATCCGGTGACCCATAGGTAGATGCAGCAGATACAGTTGCTACTTTGGGTGCATTCACAGGTGCCAATATCCATGTTGTTAGCAATTTAAACAGGGAGTTTGATAGGAGGAAAGAAGAGATAACCTAGTTGAAGGAAGAACTTGAGAAGAGTAAAAGGGAACATGAGGCTCATGTTGTTGATCTTATGAAGACATCTGAGGATAAGTACAATGAACTACAGGTCAAAAGTGCCTTTCTTCAAGTTGAGCTGCAAAATGAGAAGGTCTCAAATGTTGCCTTTAGACAGAGGATAGCTTCACTTGAAAAGCAATGTGAAGATGCAACTGCAAGTGCAACTTCCTCTTTGTTCTCCAGGTTTTCACAAGAAGAATTTAAGCAGTTAGCTATCAAGATAAATGAGGACCATTATGAGTTAATAAATGAGTTGTTTCACAGTTTAAATGATATTTATGAAACGTATATTGCTTTTGGTCAGATGGTCATTGTACATGAAGATCACGTGGAAAAGAGGGAGAAAGCTTCAAAGGCTTTGGATGAGATTGTAGACTGGCAAAGGTACAGGAAGGAAAAACCAGAAAAAATTATCATCCTCAATAGCTTTCAGCTAAATAAAGTCAGAGCAGTACTCCATGCTTGGATTGATCTTAATGGGATGGTCGATGAGACTATAAAAAAGGCACAAGTTGTGTGTTGAAGAAGATGGTATGCTATTGACAGTATCATGGAGGCTTTGTTTTTTCCCACGGTAAATGTTATTGAAAACGCCTATCCTTCAAAATTGATGATCGAACAGGTTGAGCTGTGGAGAGATGAAGCAAGTGAGAAAATCCAAGGGCTCAATCATATAACGATTGAGGATGTCGGTTGCTTAATTAGACAATCATTGGCTATTGAGGGCAAGGTCCACATTTACATCCGCATCTGGCATAAGTTAGCTAAAAACGAAATGGAGAATTATAGATGTGATCTTCAACTTGGTTTTGAATCAGCTAACTATCGCAACATTGAGGAATTGCTAGGGATTTGGAGCAGATGGTGGGATTTCCTTGGATATTAGTTTTATTTAGATTTGTCAATCAGAATTTGATGGAAATCTACTTTTTGTAATAATTATTTAAAGGGTGGGTTTCACATGTAATAGCGTGTTTTTGGAAGGCAAAAATCTGGACAAGACTTTGGAAATACCTCTGTTTAATTGAGGTTTTGTAATTTTGTGCAAATCTATTTAATACAGTAATGATATTTTTTCATGTCTCTTTTTGCTTATTTGATTAAGTTTCCTTAATGAATAATGAGTTTTCTTGTTTCAGATGATTCAATATTATTGTTAGTATTTTGTGATCAATTAGTACATTTATTCACAGCCTTGTTAGTAACTCATGTACTGATAATCTTTTAATAGAGCTTATTTTATTAAAATCCGTATCTATTTCTGCAAATGATTACACAGTAAATTCGATTATACATATGTTAATTTGTTAATTTATGCAAATCCATCCGAGTCTTTTATTCAATTTAAATTTTTATTCTATATGTTTTAAATGACATGCTCTCACGGGCTTTTGTCCCTTTCTTTCAACTGTGTATGGATGGAATATGGAAGGTCATAATCATCAGTGACATAGACTGTCTTTGAAATATCATTACAAATATCAGTAAAACTGTTGTAATAAAACCATTTCATTTTTTTTAATTATTCTAAATAATGTGATTGATTTATTTTTTAAAGTTTATGAAATTCCCCCATGCTCATGTATAAAATCATTATAATTTTTTCAAAGTATTCTAAATAATGAGATTGATTTTTTTTAAGAGTTTATGAAATTTCTACATATTTATATCTAATTTTTTTATTATTCAAGTTTAGTT
Source organism: Pseudotsuga menziesii (assembly GCA_001517045.1). Classification (NCBI taxonomy): domain Eukaryota; kingdom Viridiplantae; phylum Streptophyta; class Pinopsida; order Pinales; family Pinaceae; genus Pseudotsuga; species Pseudotsuga menziesii. The sequence continues at coordinate 559,844 of LPNX011173976.1, read as the reverse complement.
TTCATTTAATTACTTTTAATATATATATATATATATATATACCTCATCATGAAGTAATATAAAGTATACCTAGCATAGTAGTTTTCTAAGTTCACAAGTAGCATAGATTCATGTTAATCAATCTCACCCAGCTTAGAATCCGTTGAGAATTAAAAGAGATATACAAACTGAACTGCAAACCTCTTGATTTGGTGAACATGGATTTGAGTGCATTTTATTTCCTTTGGTTGCTCTTTTGATTTGATAATAGACATGGTACATCAAATTTTCATGTTATACATGTTACTTGGATATTTTAAAGCAATTGACACGGATAACTTGGTGCAATGATTTAAATAGAGTGGCCTCTAGCATGACTATGTGAGGTCTCGTTGCAAGTACAATAGATCCCATGTCATTATGACACAGGAGCCCAAATTTTGAATGCAGAATGATGAATTTTTGTTTGGATTGTTTTAACATCCCGCAACCTGCAAATCCACAACTTGCGGAGTGCGGGATACCTTTCATTTGATATTTCATTTTTCAAACCCACATCCCGCATCCCGCAAATGCAGGTGCAGGAGAGTTTTAATTTTAATCGTAAATCAAAACTATCATAGTTATAATTCCCGAGAAATAATAGAGACCGTCAGATGAGGGTAAAAAGAAAAAGAACGGTCAGGATCAGCTTTGCAGGCTGCGAGATCAAAACAAAATTTGCAAGTTTATTAATTGTTCCGCAACCCACATTCCATAACTTGCGGGTTGCAGGATGCGGGAACGCAAAATAGTACCAAGTTTATTCAATTAGCTCTGCATCCCACATTCTGCATTTTGCGGGATACGGGTTGCGAGCAAACACAAACCAAACGAAAATAATAGGAACTCCGCAACCCACATTCCGCACATTGCGGGATGCGGGATGCAGAGCTAATTGAATAAAGTTTGTGCTATTTTTCATTCTCGCATCCCACAACTCGCAAGTTGTGGAATGCGGGTTGCAGAACAATAAATAAACTTGCAAATTTTATTTTGATCTTGCATCCCGTAAAGCTAATCCTGACCATTCTTTTTATTTTTACCCTCATCTGACGGTCTCTATTATTTCTTGGGAATTATAAATATGATAGTTTTGATTTACGATTTTTCACTATTTTTAATACTGTAATTCGCTCTGATGTATGATTTTTACCTCCAAATTTTACCTGGCGACTCCAACAGTGATTACTGCAGTTTCAAGTTGGTTAACAGGTTGCTATCTCGCATTTTGAATTGATTACTGTGCTTACTATATAATTCAGTTTTTAACTTCTGGTATAAATATTCAAAAAACGACACATGGCGACATCCAAAACCCCCAGAATCACTAGGAGTAAAAACCTCCAGAAGGATATGTTCACCAGAGACCCAAACTTCAGTGTCTTTTCTGATACTAGCAGCCGTGTCACTGAAACTTATCATTTAGACTGGTCTAGGTTGTACTCAATTTTCGATAACAATGACCTCTCAGATTTCCAGAGTGACCAAACGGTTTATGAGAGAATTAGAGATTCTGACTTGCATATGATCGCTGCCAGACCACCCATCCTACCTTATAACGATGTTGTGCGATGGATTATTGACCACACCAATGTGAAAGATTGTTCTTTCAATACCAGTACCAGGTCTCAACTACCTAATTTTCGCTCATAAACTTTTGTCAGGATTTATGCTCTTAAACCTTATACCCAGCTTCTAGATGCATATTTTGTTAACACTACCAAATCCAAATTCAATTTCGACCAAATGCTTAAATCCTGGATGACTGAACCCCATAAATTTTCCAAGAGCAAAGACCAATTATACCATGTCGAGTGGTTCAAAGAACCTTATTCCATGTTAGCCACAATGTTGGGCAAGCTTTATGGCCTTCCGAACTATTCATTATTCAAACAGGAATGGGCTCCGATCGCTCATCACATTATTACCACAGGTGAAGCTTTCCCTTGGGTCTCAATTTTGTCACTGGAACTTAAAAACCCTATTCAAGAGTTCCAGAAAAATCCCAACTTTTATTGTCACTGCCTTCATTGTGGATGTTTTCTGTGCTGATTTCTGTTACCCTAATTTGGGATGGAGTTGGGAATTGTCAGCCCCGCTTGTACATATTTATCATTCCAATATTTGGGATGGCAACTATGTGGTTAGGTTTTATGATATATGTGAAATTTTCCTTGGCCGAGTATATTTCCTGATTTTCAACAAAGAAGCCCCTGCTTTCTCACCAGAAGCAAAATATCTCATAGCCACAATGGGAGACTGGTATGTGGGTGAATATTTAACCTACATTAGGGGTTATGGTAGTAACACAGCTCACATGTTGCCTAAATTCATCCCATATAGGTTGGTCCTAGAAGAGATCTCATTTCAGACAGTTACATAAGGAATCTACAAGAAATGTGTTGCACCAAAGAGAGAATTTTGGCCCAGGTTTCCTATTACACTTGGATCCTTGAGCGTTCCCTCTTCTACTTGGGCATTGGATCTGAGTGACCATATCATGTCACTTAAACTTGGTTTTGCATGCAAAAGACAACATGATCCTAAAGGCATTGTTGATTTACACCTAAAGCAAAATCATTTTAAAGCCGGTTATGTTCATGAGGAAACTCCTGATGATTTTATTTATCAGGGAGTGGATACATTTTCTGAAATTTTAGCAAGGGAGAAAAGCAAAGAAGAGCAAAGCCATATTCTGCAGTACCAGAAAGAGATCAGGAACAGGGTAAAACATTTCAGGTCTATGGAATTGGACATCTTGGAAAGGATGACAAAAGACAAAGAAGAAAAGGAAGCTCAAGCTATAGCAAAAGAGACTCTAGCATCTAAAACTGCATCTGTAGAAACCAGCTTGGGATTGGATAAAGGGAAAGCCTTCATGACAGAAATTCCCCAAACATCTGTGGAACAGCAGGTTAAAGACTATTTGTAGACTTCAGAGTAGATAAAACAAACACTGAACATGTTGACTTCAACACTAGATACGCAAGAAGTTGCAACATCTCAGGTAGCTGAAACTGTCCAGGTAGCTAATGTGGTTTGAAATACTCAACCTGAAAAGACTTAGGTTGAGGAAAAACCTGTTAAGAAGATAAAGATCTCCATTCCTGTTCCTACTATTGGCCTAACTCATTTAGAGGAAGAGGAGGGAAGAAGTTCTCCTGTGCCTATTACTGTTGAGACATGTAATGATTTCCAAAATCTCACCAATGGTAGCAATGGTAATCTTTCATCCTCTCTTCCTCCATCTCAACCTTCAAGTCACTCTACTCCCTCTTCTTCTGCAATACTTCTTTCATCTATAATAAGATTATCCTCATTATCTGATGGTTCTTATGTAACACCTTTCATGAATCAGCTTTATAAGGATGCTACATGTCTACCTAAATCTATGATACCTATTTCTATAGATATACCTATTCCTACATCTGACGTATCTACAGTTGTCAAGAATCCATTTCATATCCCTTCAATCAGTTCAGTGTCTTTATCGGTAGCTGAGGAAACTTCAGTAGTCTCATCATCACCATCCAAAATCTCTACTGTGCAAGTTTCATCAGTTGAGACTACAATTCCTAACATCCCCTCAGCTCCTGAAGCCATTCCTGCTCAGAATATGAACCTTTCTCCATCTACTTCCCCTGTTATTATGACTATCCCTTCTGTCATGACAACTCAAACTACTTCTGTGATATCCACTGGCATCAGTATACCCCATTAATGAGGTAAGGGAAGAATTCAATGAAATTTTTTTGGTATCTCTAGGAGAATATCAGTATAGAAAAACTGATAGATCAGTGGGGAGGAAAGGTAGGAAAAGGAACTGGGACCGGGGTGATATGGATATGTCTGATGTAAGTAAGGTGGTGTGGACTCAGCGATCAAGTGATCCGTGGGCATATGTCAGTGATGTTGCATCTGTCTTAGGGGCTTTTACAAGAGCCAACTTTGATGCTGTGAACACTTTGAACCGAGAGTTTGATAAGCAGAAAGTAGAAATTAGTAGACTGAAAGAGGAACTGGTGCAGCTTAAAAGGCAACATGAGAATAGGTGTGATGAACCTCAAGAGATGAATGTTTCCCTTGGCGGAAAAATGCAAAGGGAAAGGACTGTTAATGTCACTCTAGCTCAGAAGGTTGAATTGTTGGTAAAAGAGATTGAAGATGCAACTGCAAGTGCAGCTTCATCCTCATTTTCTAAATTTCCAAAAGAAGAATTCAAAGAACTTGCTATTAGAATCAACAGGGAACATTATTGTTTGGTCTGTGAGTTATTCAAAACTTTAGATAATATCTGTGAAACTCACACAGTGTTCAATAAAATGTCTGTTGTTCTAGAAGACTTGGTGGAGAAGAGAAAACAGGATTCTAAGGCCTATGATGAAGTGGTTGATTGGCAAAGATATATGAAAGATAAGCCTGAGAATATTAATTTTCTTTCTAAGTTTCAATTAAAGAAAGTTAGAGCTATTATGAGAACCTGGGAAGACCTAGAAGAAACAGTAGGTGAATCTATTAAAAGAGCATAAGCTATTTGTTGCAGGAGATGGTATGCAGTTAATAATATCATGATTGACTTGTCTTTTCCTACCGTGGTCCTTATTGAAAAATATTGTCCACCCGAGTTGGTGATCGGGCAAGTTGAACAACGCAAGGATGAAGAAGAGGAGAAAATCAAGGGACTTGATTGCATCAGTATACATGATCTGGAGTGGTTGATCAAGCAGCCATTTGTAATGGAAGGGAAGATTCATATCTTCTTCCGATTATCGCATAAATTGGCATAGAATGAGCTTCAAGATCATAGGTGTAATGCTCAAGTTGGCATTGAATCTTCCAATTACCCTTATATTGAGGAGCTACTACGAATTTGGAAGATATGGAGAGATTTCTTAGGATATTAGCTGTGTTACTTTTGATCCCCTTTAGGGGGAATTCCTTTGATTGTAATAATTATTTAAGTGATGATCTCTAATGTATGAGGCCTCTGGAACTTTTGGAGAGGGGAGACTAATGCAAGGGATCGAACAATACTTCTGTCTTTGTAAAGGTTTTGTGTAATTTATTGCATGAATTTCTGGAAAAAAAACAATGTTACAGTTCCATATCTCTTGTACTTATCTATTAAATTTCTTTGACATATGTTGGTCTCTCTGTTCCAAATGATCAGATAATAATCTGATTCATTTGCAATCAATTAATGTGTTTGTTTAACTTTGATTTATCTCAGTTACTTCTAAATGCATTGATAAAGTCTCATGAAATTTATTTTATGAACTATCTTTATCTATTTCTGTGAACTGTTTTTATGAACTGTCTTTATCTATTTCATTGATTAACTGAGATTCAATAATTAATTTATTTACAAACCAAAAATAAATAAATAATAAAAAATGTAATGAAGTATATATGTATATTGTTGAATTCACTATCAAGTCAAAAAAACAGTACATATTTTACAGAAACAAGTGACCAAATAAAAATAGTACATCTATACAATAGACAATGAGGAGATTCAAGCAGAAAGTGGTTTTAGAGACTTTGAAGCAAGTAAGCTTTCCTCTTGTTTTCTATGTTCAACTTATCGATTTCCTTGCATTTCAGAGTATCTCGAAAAAGAGAAAGGTGGAGAAATGTATAGGCCTGAAATAGATGTAACTCTTGATATTGCAGTGAATGTAAGTCCTTGTCTGTCAATGTTTCCAATATCTACGCAGGGATGAAGAAGAGGAGAAAATCAAGGGACTTGATTGCATCAGTATACATGATCTGGAGCGGTTGATCAAGCAGCCATTCGTAATGGAAGGGAATATTCATATCTTCATCCGATTATGGCATAAATTAGCAAAGAATGAGCTTGAAGATCATAGGTGTAATGCTCAAGTTGGCATTGAATCTTCCAATTACCCTTATATTGAGGAGCTACTATGAATTTGGAAGATTTGGAGATATTTCTTAGGATATTAGCTTTGTTAGTTTTGATCCCTTTTAGGGGGGATTCCTTTGATTGTAATAATTATTTAAGTCATGATATCTAATGCATGAGGCCTCTGGAACTTTTGGAGAGGGGAGACTGATGCAAGGGATCAAATAATACTTCTGTCTTTGTAAAGGTTTTGTGTAATTTATTGCATGAATTTCTGGAAAAAAAAAACAATGTTATAGTTCCATATCTCTTGTATTTATCTATTAAATTTATTTGACAGATGTTGGTCTCTCTGTTCCAAATGATCAGATAATACTTTGATTCATTTGCAATCAATTAATGTGTTTGTTTAACTTTGATTTATCTCAGTTACTTCTAAATGCATTGATAAAGTCTCATGAAATTTATTTTATGAACGGTCTTTATCTATTTCTATGAACTGTTTTTATGAACTGTCTTTATCTATTTCATTGATTAACTGAGATTCAATAATTAATTTATTTACAAACCAAAAATAAATAAATAATAAAAAATGTAATGAAGTATATATGTATATTGTTGAATTCACTATCAAGTCAAAAAAACAGTACATATTTTACATAAACAAGTGACCAAATAAAAATAGTACATCTATACAATAGACAATGAGGAGATTCAAGCAGAAAGTGGTTTTAAAGACTTTGGAGCAAGTAAGCTTTCCTCTTGTTTTCTACATTCAACATATTGATTTCCTTGCATTCGAGAGTATCTGGAAAAAGAGAAAGGTGGAGAAATGCGTAGGCCTGAAATAGATGTAACTCTTGATATTGCAGTGAATGTAAGTCCTTGTATGTCAATGTTTCCAATATCTATTGTTACATTTTTTAGGTCATACCTTGGCCTTTATGAATTGTTAAACCCCATGCCATTTGAAGTGGTATTTGTCTACGGGATCCTCTTGTTATTGGAGATATTGGAACATAAGTAGGATTAGAAGAATCCCATAAGGGTCCTTTGTAATGCACAAATTCGACAACACTGAAACGATGGCAAGGTAGGATGTATCTCATTTGACTTGTAGACAATATGAATGACTTTCCCAAGTGAGCCGTTAACAAGTCCTGCTTGAACCCATAAATTATCAGTTAACATGACTTGTTGACCAACAACAAGAAGGACCTTTAATGGCAGTTGTTCATCATCAATGGATTGATGAGCATTTTGGTTCCGTTGTTCTGCAAAGCAATGTGCAATTGGCATATTAAGTTGTTTCAGCATGTGTTTGTTGTGCAGTGCAACAGAGTTATTTGTGGGATACAAATGGATATATTGTTCCAATGAAGAATTTTCAACAAATGAAAGGCATGAGGTTGTTCTTGTCATTAGGAGTGCCCAATATTCAATAGTTGGTGTTGCATTTCGAAGGTTTAGCAAGAGTTGCCAAAAGGCATTTTGAGAAGCACTATTTCTAGCTTGTCAAAAAATTGTTTCAAGTGTGATAAAAGTATCAAATGTACGCCAAAGAGCAGTTCCAACATATGAGCTTGCATACATGGGGATGTCTTTTACAGGAGGTAATTGTCCAAAGTCACCAAAAAGAAGTATGGAACAACCACCAAATGGGATTGTAGATTGCAAGGGGAAAGCTTGATGTAAGTGTGCATCAATTTGAGTCAACAATTTTGGACCAATAAATCTTATTTCATCTATGAGAATATAGCGAATATGGCGAAGTTCTTCTTGAAGTTTTGAAAGGGATTGGCCTTCAAGAGGGTGCATTTCACCAATGGGTATTCAAAGAGCAGAATGTATTGTAGATGCATGTGTGTTAAAAGCAACAACACCAGTTGGAGCAAGGAGAAGAAGTGGGCAGGCATTTTGTTTAGATGCAGTTTGAAGTGCAAAGTTGAGGCAAGATACGAGGTAAGATTTTTCGATTCCTGCAGTACCTTGAATAACCAGTTTTAGCAGTTGAGCATATGTATTGTTACTAAAATGAGACATGACAAGATCAAAGGCTATGGTTTGTGTGGGAGACAAGGAATGAGGAGAATTGGAGAAGTACGGGATATCTTCATGTAGTTGAATGGACAAGCGATTCACCTCAATCAATGATGTTGTTGTCTCATGCAATTTGGCGCATATATTGTTGTGTTACCAATTGTGATTTTTGTCAAATTCATGATGGCCAAGCATTTCAAGGTCATTAACTTTGATGTTATTGCCTGGTCTCATTTGAGATAGAAGTTCTCATTCATCCATGGTATGGGACAACGGAAATGTAATAGCATCAGAGTTTTAACCATCGGGTAGAGGTGTAGAGGGTTCTTCTTCTGTACGTTCAATATGCCACACAACATATGTGCCTTTAATCTGATGCCAATGAGAAATAATTTCAAAAGTTGTGGTTCCAATATCATGAGGGATAGACCGAAAAGGTTTGTATAGAAGAAGTTCACTCCAACAAAATGGTTCAAAAGATGAAGAATCAGAGGGAGGAATGGAAGTGAAATGTGGATAGACTCTAACAATTTTGTCACACAAGTTTTGTTTCCATGGATTTTTTTTCCTGTTAGGAGAGAAAGACCAACAATGAGCAGCTTCAAGCAGAGTTAGATGCTCAAGAGCAATGGGTCTTTGCATGTAAGAAAAAATGAAGAGGGGCGTTGCAGGGGTGTTATTAGTGTCATTAGAAACACGGAGGAAGACAATTTGGCTCATGTTTAGGGAAAAGAAGTGATGACTACAAAGAACAAGAGGAATTTTTTGCAGCATGTGACATGTCTCTTGTGCACTAATGTCTCTTTCTGCAACTGTTTGTGGAAGAAATTGTTTGATTGGCCGAAGAATGGGGCTTTCACTTGGTGCAACATGTGCAAGTTGAGACATAATGGCATTATAGGTTTCTGATTTTGGCTCTACTTTTGATGCATGCTTTGAAATGTATTTGAGGACAGCATGTTTACAAAGAATAGGTTGGCAATCAACATTATCCCTCCATATTGAAAGCACGGTAGGGTTGTGAATATTTAGAAGAGGATCATTTCTTGCAGGATTGTAGGTTTTATGTCCATTTTGATCAATGAATAATGAAGAAATAGCTTGCCGCTCATATGGAAAACCATAGCGACATTGAAGAGATGTTCCTTCTTGCAAAGGCAAGTTGACTCTGAACATTTGGTGTGCCTTTGAACAAAATTGACAAGTTCTTCATAGTCAGCTGAGTAGTTTGATGCAAATATCGATGGTGATGCAAGACTGCATGGATCATTTGTAGTAGAATGGTGAGACTCAGATGTGGGAAACTGGGAATTACGAGGATTCCAAGCTGTCACATGTGTGTCAAAAAATTTTTTTGCAGCTTCAACTGCAACATTGTCTTCCCAATCTAATGTGTCCATATTTGGTGCATTTGCCAACCAAATAAAACCATGAATGTGAGTGGATCCTCTATGTTTCCATTCATATCTAGATTGGAGGAAAAAGCATATATTAGAAATAAATTGTATAAAGATAAAATTAGATAGAGATAGATAGAAAGGAATAGATGGTATAATACCTGCACCAATAATCAGTTATATGAAAACCTTTTTGAAGCACCTCTTCAAGAAATGTTTTGAAGCTATTGTGCATGTATTGTGATGTAATATGTGGATTTGATATGATGTTGTGAATCTTCCATTGATAAACTTGAGTTGAATCATTAGGAGCTTTACCAGGCATTAGAGCATGAAAATATGGCCATTTTGTGTCAGCTGCACTAAGGGTGAAGAAGAATGTTGGTGTACCTTGTTGATTGATCATATTTGTTAGTTCAACTCTACTTTTGTTCCAATATGATCGTGTTCCCAAATCTTGTGACCTGCTTACCAATTTTATCATTTGGCATGTCTTGCAATTGGTTGACAAGCTCATGTACTGTCAGAGGTAGTGTATCTTCAAGATTTTTTTTGACAAAAACAGAGGCAGTACTATTACTTCGATGACGCATAATTAGATTGTATATGTAGTATCAGAAGCAAGGATGTTGAGCAAATCTGTTGTCGTGATAGCGAATAAGGTGGAGTGCATATTCGTGCATATCAACTTGATGAATGCGTGGTTATAATAACATTGTTGTACCTGTGGGAAACAAAGTTGGAAAAGCCATGGAAAGAAGGCCTTTTGTGTTGTACTCATTGATAGGGGACATTTCTATAGGGGGCCAATCTATGGAAGGTGGTAGTGGGATATTTGGTATGTGTAACAACTGTCTAATATCTTCAACCTCAGTTCTAGCATTAGTTTGTGTTGAAATAAATGATGAGGATTGCAATTCATAGGGTTCAAATGAATTTGGTGGTTGATCTGTACAGGATAAGATTTGTGGATGAGATGATGTAGCATTTCTATTAAGATGCGGAATCAAAGGTGAAATGTCTGCTGAAACAAGTGGTAAAGAAGCTAATGCGACTAGGTTGATTTGTACATCCTTGTAGTATGGGTCATTTTCCATTTGAATTGAAGGGCAATAAGAACATGTGTTTGACTAACAAACAGTTCATATGGTTTGTTTGTAGAATTGCATTTTCGAACAACGAGTATGTCAAGTTTTGATACTAAATGTGGTAGGTATGTCGCAATGTTGGAAATGTCTTGGGGGAAGCAAATAGTATGACCAGAGTATTTATATTGACCACCACGAGCATGAGTGACTTGCAATATGGGGTTAGCACAACTAATGAGCATCTCTTCAACCTGTGTAAGTACTACAAGGACAGGTGGTTGCTTCCCCGGATCCATATTGTTATCCAATGAAAAGTGATGCCCTTTTCGTTCTAGAATACAACGTGAACAAGTGTATGCCTCATGGAACTTTTTTGTTACAATACCAGGGTAACATAGGCTTTGCAAATCGAGCAGACATGCATATCAGCTAGTTGGTCCATTTTTTTACGAAATCGTTGATGTGCATCATTGAGCTGGTTGTTCAATGGATTTGGTATAGGAGATGGAAGTGAAGCTGAGTCGACAGGTTCTACAAGAGAATTTGAAGAAGACATATCCACACACATATGAGCATCCCTGTAAAGATGATGTTGTTTCTTGTTGTTTTTATCTCTGTCTTGTGCATATAAAACTCTTCTCTGTGAATTGGCTTGTTCCTTGTCATGAGTTGGCATAATTCCTACAAGATAATTGTAACCTTGTTAAACACCTAGAATCTTTGATTGTTGGAAGAAACACATTTTGTACATGTATTAATTGGAAACTATGTGGATATAAAGCAGAAGAAAAAAAACAAATGTTAATTCATTGCATAGGGGGAAGTAAGAATGTAGCTTAAAATAATATAACTAGAGTAAATTTTGTTTTTCAAGTTGTAATTTGATAATTGTAAGAAAACAGAATTTTAGAAGAACAAAGTGGTGTGAGAAAGTATATATGAAAAAAGAAGTTACTGTAATTATTGTTATGTACAGGGTAATAAAAAGTTGTGCCCAGAAACAAGATAACAAAGTTGTGCATTTTATAAAAAACATGATAGAAAAACAGTATTGTATTTAAAAACTACCATATAGGTTTTTTCACCAATTTTCATAAGAAATGGTGGGTGATAGCCTGTACATTGGAAGTATGAAACTGCCAGAAAGTGGTACTACAAGAGAGTAAAAACAATGCCCTGCTTTGTTCAACAATGAAACAACGAATTAAAATTGAGAATTGAAAGCATTCATTATAAACAATCAAGAATGGTTAAGTGCCAACTTCAAAAAAACGTATATATTTATGTGTCCATCTAAAATTGTCGTTTATGTGTTTTCAACCATGACAATTACAACTTTTAGGCATGCAACTTCGCAGAATGTCTCTATTTTAACTGACAGAGTAAGAAGTAATTTTTTGTTGCAGATCCTCTGCACTATTTCATCAAGTGATGTTGTTTCAGTTGATATAAGACACAGATTCTTTGTAGAAATTCCCATGAGTTGGTTTGCAGCATCATCAAATGCTATCACACCATGAATGGATCTGGTAACATCTTCCAAGTCAACCTTTAGTATATATAGGTAGTCACATTCAAGAAACTCTCCATCACATTTAGCACAATGCCAGATGTCTCCAACTTTCTGAGCAATCTTTTTCATGCATTGTATTTTGTCAACAAAAAGAGGGCATGCAAGGAAATAAAAGTCATCCATGTTAACATTTGTGATGGTTGCTTCAAGAGAGTACCAAACAACTTTTTCAGATGATTGAAGAGTTTGCAGGTCCTTGATGGTAGTGACTTTATGAGAACCAGAGTGAGAGGCATTGAACTTTCACCTCAACGATGGTGATGCTGAACGAAATCCATTTTCATGAAACCAGTTTTGGAGAATTGAAGTTTGTTCAATATCTGGGTTTATAAAAATAGTAGCGTTGGAAATAGTTCCAATAGTTTTTCCATTAAATTCTGTAACGTGGCCACCTTTGATTGCTACAGCTGGAGGCGTAGGTAAACCACGGAGGCTGGCGAGTTCGACTCCTTCAATTTGGCAATGGTAACCCCAAAGTGTTATGTCAATACTATTTCCTAACATGTCACGGAGTCCAATAGTGTGCCTAACAGTCTCAACGCCATCTCGTTTTCGTATTGTGGATGATGGAGAAACTGAAATTACAAGGCCAACAAGGTCCACCGTGGAATTGACAGGTATAGTTTGTATCTCATGAATAGTTTTAAAGTTAAAGCAAAAAAAAGGTATTAAGGGGTATTCATTTAAGCATGGTTGGATGGTTGAGGAGGAACCTACGAAAATCTCATTATGGCTTTTCAAATGGTTGAAAATTGGATTGGATGCTTTCACTATGCCATTTGATACTATGTACACTATTCCTATATGTATTTGTTCATACAAAGAGTGTGCCAATTCGTTGAATGTAGATATATGTATTTCATTGTGTGAAGCATTAACAATGTCAAATCCAAATATTTTTCCAGACCCTTGTTGGTTTCCATATTCGTGTAGCTTTGTCTTGGCAATAACTCGACCTTGAATGTTCCATAATTTGCTAGAAAAAGTTAGTGATGTGAATGGAATAGTTGATGCAGCCAAGGCAGGGTTATCATCTACTGAGCTAGGATTCATTGGAACATAGGAACAACTCTGCGAGGGAGAAGGTACATGTAAGTGGTAAGGTGCAAGATCTCCAATAATCGCTGCATCCACTGTGACAACCTCGAGTGCAAGCAATGTGATAGTCCTGTGAGAAAAAGCATGTTAGAGTTGAATAGGATATAAAAACACTGGATGCATGAATAGGGTGAAAATCATTAGGTGGACAAAGACAAAATGGAAATTAAACATGCGTTACACTATGTACAATGTTCGATGTACACTTGGTAAGTTTGATTATAGATCCTTCTTTGAGTTGTCCAGTTTCTACAAGACTACTATATATAGTTGGAAGTAATATCTCATGCTTGTGAAGCCCATCTAAGATATAAATTTGGAACCGAATAGATGATGAGTTCAGTGAGTTCACTTGGTTTAACGATGAGACTTGTACCAGCGGGAAAATGTTGATAGCACCATGCAGCAAGAGTGATATAGAATCTTCAGTTAGCATATTCTCCATAGTGTGATAGTTTTTTTTCCTGTGAAATGAAAAAGGGCAAGAACAAAAAAAAAATCGCAATGTCACATATTCATGTGATCCAATGACAACAAATACTTGCAGATATCAAAAAAAAAAAAATCTGGTTGAACTTACATGAAAATATGTTTTTTTATTTCTACCTATGAGCATGAGACAATCACTATGGAGATTGATTCTATGGTAGTTGTTCAAAATTTTCAACAAACATTAATAGATTAATTTGTGTCGTATTTCAATTTTTCACTATAAATATTGTAATTGTTAAATAATTTTGAAACTAACAGGAGCACTATTAGCAGTAGTTTTTTTTCAAACTTTCAGAGAAAATATGTACTTTCACTATAAATATTGTAATTCTTAATTGTATTCATTTAGTCTTCTTAATACAGTATATAGATTAATATATAATCCACTATCCTGCAACCCGCACCCCGCAAGTGCGGTCTGCGAGATGTGGGGTACGGGATTACTAAATAATATTTCATTCACCACCCTCATCCCGCAGCCCGTAGCCTGCAATTTCCCAGTAGGCAACGCACAATCCCGCAAAATGCTGGTTGTGGGGTACGAGATTACTTAAAAATATTTCATTCACCACCCTCATCCCGCAGCCCGCTTCTCGCAATTTCCCAAGCGGCAACGGGAATCCCACAAAATGCGGGTGTGGGTTGTGGAAACACAAAATAAAAATCCTAAATCTAAGGCATTTGTCATTTGCAGCTTCATAGTTACCTTATTTGGTTGAACTAAAACAAAGCAAGGATTATGTCATTCTCTTTCAGTCAAAGCAGCAATAATAGCAAAGCAAATCAAGGGTGTCGAAACATCTCATAATTAAACTAAATGAATATTCAAAAAATTTCAGCATACTAAAGGAATACTTGCAAATTTAACGAATCTGCAAACTGCAAAAGAAAATACATTAATAACTAATAATCAGACAAAGCAACAATAACAAGAAAACAAAGCAAGGGGTAGACTAAAGGAATACCTACAAATTTAAAGAAACTGCAAACTGTGAAGTGTAAATGAAGCGCACCAAAATAAATATGTGGTTACCTGAAGGTCTGTTTATATATGCAAAGCAAAGGTGGTGCAACATCAAACATGACAAATGCAGTATTGTAACATGGTTTTCAAGATCGCCATAAGCTGAGCAAAGATGAAGATATTGACCTATGTCGAAATCATATGACAAGCTTTCTTGCATTAATTGAGGAACAATGCATTGATGAAACATTAATGCCAGTGGATAAAGGGACATGGGAAAACTGTATTGAATTCAATGAAGCACCAGTAAAACGGAAGCTCGACCAAATTGTGAGCGTAAAGACAGAAAACTCATCCAAAATAGTGTCTGCTAAATCTAAAAAAACTGGTGAAGTGAAACTCCGCAGTATTGTCGGGAATGAGTTTCTCGAATCGAGATAAATGAACCGCGGGCAAGGACAGTAAAATCCTGTAAAAAAAATCTCCTGGACTGGTGGTTTATGACAACAGATGGAAGAGTTCAAAATACACGCAAACCATCTGTCAGGAAAACACAGTAAACGACAACTGCAAAGAACAACCCACAACTGGAAACCAATCCATTCACTTGCAGCAACGGCCATAACACACAGGACAGCAGTGGTCTATGGGGTAGAAGTTCACCTATCGAGATGGAAAAATAGGGGACCCAAATAAAATGCATTAGCTAAACACCAAATCCAAAGAACGACCTGCAACTACCAATCAATCCATCAATCCATTCACGTGCAGGAACAACCGTAACATAGAGGACACTGATGGTCTATGGGAAAAAATTTTGCAAATCAAGATTGCAAAATCGGAACCCGACTAAAATGGAGAGGAAAAAAATTCTCATTGATCAGCACAACACTTGTCCACGATAAATTGGCTAATCCGACACGACACCTATCGAACTGTGAATGGGCAGGGAGACGAGGAATCTTTGAGACTGCATCTCCATAGGGAAAACACCTTTGGCATACTAATAATGTAATGCTTCCATCTTTTTGTGTCTATAATAATAACAAAACAAAGTTCATTGCTTCATGGAGGATAAGGATTGTAATTGCATTGATTTTTCTACATTCATTTCTCTAATCAAATATCTATTGGCATAGAAAATACTATTTTGTTAGATTTTTCAAAGTCCACACCCAATTCTTTACATGTCATTTAAATTGAGAAGAAATTTCTTCCTCTTGAGATAGGAAAACAAGATAATCTCCTGCTCAACATCAAAATTGCTTGCATGCTTTATCTCAATTTTTTTAGCAATATCCTCAAACTCTAAAATGGGAATTGAGTAATGGTAACCTAAATTACAACAACAAAGACATTACTAACCTTGAAAACATTGTAGGTTTTATGGAGAAATGTTAATTTTCCAACCTAGGGGATGCCATATACACTAATGATGTTAATGTGGGGAATCTTCATAAGCCACCTCTCTCGTTGTATTTGGGTAGGGTTAATCAGTGATCCTATGAATCTAAATTCTATATCAAAAGATGGTATAGTTTTTCATGTGTCGATCAGACACCAATATTTGTTCAAAATTCTAAGTCACTAAGTCTCTTTGAAGTTGGTCAAATAAATCATCAAACTTGCCTTCTATTCTTTGATTAGTTTGGAGAGTTTTAGATTACAAAGTAGGAAAACAATATGCGATTGTGGCTATTTCCACTTATCAAACAACTATATATCCTTTCCAACTATGCCTTCTATCCTTTGCAAATAATATTTCACCATGTCCAAGAGCTTGTTTTCTTGATCTTCTAATTGATTGGCCATATGTTCTAAACTTGATACAATTCAAGGAGCTTGTTTGAAAATATTGTTCTTTCTATCCAGATGAATAACATTGTATATGTGTTGGATGAGTGGATCAATAATATTGTTCCTTATTTATTGGTCATAGATTTTGACTAATGTGAATACAAAATACACAGAAGAGATTTAAATGTATTCTCTATGCGGGGCAAAGAGGAGGTATCGTAGAATAAGCAATTATTATTGGTTATTATCTTGTGAGGGAAAAGAATAAATTGCAAGGCACACAATGAATTAATTATAATTAAGAATGATTAAAAATCAAAAGAAACAGTTAAATGTAGAAATGCTCATCAATAATTATCAGATCATTTTATTACTATGATGAAATTTACTTGCAATTGGAGATATTTCGCTCCTCCTTAGGGTAAATGGATACACATGCATGTGCACGATCATCTTCTAAATTAGAATGAGTTCACCAATTTTAATGATCCATATTCCAATCACTAGCACAACTCTACTTCAATCACTAAATCTCAACCATCTCGCCCACTAAAATCCTTCAACAATGCCCTCTCACAAGCAACTAATCTCTTCATACATGGAATCCTAGAAGATTTAAGTAAATGAGCTTTAAAACCATGTTGATTTTCAAACCATGTTCGTAAGAATATTTTTCACCTAGAGAAATTAACTTAAACCTTGGTAGCTTAAAAACTAAAAACCTTGGTGAATGGAAACAATCTTTCATGGTGTCAAACATCTCCTTATTTATCTTCTTCTTTATCATGTGAGGTATCAAAGGGTCCTTCATCGAATCAAGAACAATCGTTTTTCACTTTGGTCATTTTTTAGTATGTTTGTGACCTCTTGATGTACACGATACCATAGTGAAACTTACTCCAAGAGATTATACAACATGCACTTCCATGGTATAACGTCAGAGGCATATTCTAGCATTCTCCACTCTCAAACACCGACACTAACCATCACTACAGATCCTAAAATAAAACTTGAACTAATGGATCAAAGTCAAAAGAAATAAAATTTGTGACCCATCATAAGTGCAAATTGATCCATCTTTGGTCAATTAGAACCTTCCAATCACTAGAAGCTATCAAACATCTCATTCAACAACCTATCACACATTCACATGTTCTAATCACTTGCACAACTTTACTTCAATCATTGAAGCTCGACCAGCATACCTACTAAAATCCTTTAATAATGCTTTCTCACAAGAAAATACTATATTTATATATAGAATCTTGGAATATTTTAGTAAACTTGCTTTGATACCATAGTAAGCAAATCCTGCACCTAGAAAAAATAATGTAAATGTAGGTAGCTTAAAAACTAAAAACCTCAAATAAAAAAAAATCACTTGCATACGTTAATATAAAAAAATACACTCCTAGAAATTATTAACAACAAACACAAAATGCATAACTCTCAACATTACGTCTATCTTATATTTATTGAAAGAAGAAAAATAATACTACTATAACTCAAAATTCAAATGCACCAAAAATAAAGTGCTGTGCCCTAGGTCTCCTTTATGGAATGAACAAAGAGAAGGGAAGTACTTTGCATCTAGACAACTAGGTTCTACCCTAGGTAATATCATAAAAACCTTAACCCTAAACTCCTAAGGCAATGTGCCCTCAAATATGGAAATCATTGCCAAGGATAGTGTGCCCCACTAAAGATGAAAACGTCAATGCATGCATACACTAAACCCTCGAACTAAAGATCCATTGCCTACTACATGTGTCCTTTGGATCTATGCCACTCCTATAATAGGTAAGCTACTCATGTAAGCACTTATATGATTTTTAAAGATATGATGATCTCCCTATTCTATATTTTTTGTGAATTCTATCTATATTCATCTAAATCTCTAAGCTTTTAATGTATTGTTTAGATTGTGCTTGTTGGCTTATTCTCAGTCAACCCAGGTTCAAATACTTAGTCGTCAACAAACCTAAGATATCGTCTCGACAAAGGAGGACTCCGTCGGAAACACCTGCGATGCAAATGAAGTCTCACCCGATATATCTTTATGGGGACTACCAAAACCCGGGTTTTGTAGTTATGTGGGGATTTTCACTCATACATTGCTTCTTAAATCACTCGACCGAAACCGAGAATTTATACTTCTTGTTCTTGTTTATTCATTCAAGATAACAGTCTAATTATCCATTGACACATATTGCAATATTTAACATAAAATCCTTGTCACATATTCATTCTATTAAAGATGTGACACATCTATATATGGATTTCTTCATAAATAGACATGGTGCAACTTATTCAGATCCACTTATTCACAACATACATGCATTCAACATAAACCTAATTATCAAAGAAACAACACAAAGGTTCTCTTCATCTAACATGAGAAATAGGTTAACACCTTTGGTTTGAGCACTCAGCTTGTAGACTCTTCTTTTGTATCATATCAAGCATACTTACATCCCTTCTATGTGCTCCTTAAACTATGAAGAAGGCCCAAAATGGTGTCTCTAGACACCCCCACATATTACTTATTGTCTCACACTATGGTAGCTTCCCCCCATTGGGTCGCCTTTGTTTAGAGTACTTTGTGATGAGTCTCCCTTGGATCCCCTGGATATCACTAGTCCATTTACTTCCCCAAGCATTTCCCATTGCAATTATCTCCTCGGTTTCACAACTATGATCCCTTCCCTAGGAGTCAGTATCATTTGTTTCCAGGTCATCCCTGTCATCATACTTTGAACAAAGGAAGTTTGAGTCCCATGTACTCCCCTGCCCCTGTTCCCCATTCAGTGTCGCAGTCCCCTGATTGTTCCATATCTCTGGTCATCCCCATCATGCTTCTATTAAGGAAACCTCATTTCCTTGGTAGCTACAAGTCTCCCTCTATCAACGTCAACACATCTATTCCAAAGGATAGACCCAGAGGTCCATGTATCATGCTCCCATCCACCTCATTGATGAGTTCCTTGGACCACTTGAAAGGAATCCTTAGTATCTTTCGGTTTGGTAGTGTCTCACGTGCTCGACTTCAACTCCACCATTGTACCATTGAGATTCGTACAAGGTATTGGTTCCTTCATTATTTGGTCGAAGACCCCAGTTGTCACCTGACTCTAGCACATTGGTGAATCTATTCTGGGACCCATACAGTTTCATGTCCCTTATGATTTTAGGGTTGCATTAGAGACAGTGTTCCAAAGCACCTCAATGTCATGCTTCCATGTATCTCCAGTACTCGATGATGTTTATTGTACCTCAAGGATTCTGTCTCTCATTCATTGAGTCCATACAATTGTGTACACCTCCAAATTCAGCAGAGCATCAGTTATTGTGATATTGCATTCCATGAGAATATCATTGATCCTATGTACCATTTCTTCATATCAGTCTTTGTATTCAACCTCCCATTGAGGCTACCATTATGTACTACCAGTTGTATCTATGTATTGACCGTCTCCCATTTGTTTGATCCTTGATCCCCATTTTTATATTGAGACATTGTTACGAGCATGGGTATGCCTGCCTCGTCTATATACATGTATGATATTATATGTACCTCATCCATTTTTTAGAATAAATACAAACCAAAATCCTATCATAATTCGAATGAGGAGGCTCCACTCCTCCGCAATCCTCTCCAGTCTCTCCACCATTGTCACCATTTTCCCTTGATCTTATGATGTCTATCGTCCATACGATGAGCTCCTTCCCTCACACATCAGGGGGAAATCTGTTAACACAAAAAAATGTTCACCTAGCTCTCTATGGTCTAAACCATAACTAAACATCATATTCCCACCATTATTTCCTTCATTTTGATCTTCACAACTAAAATTACACCAAATATGGTCCAAAACATTATTATTCCTTCCCCATAAATTAAGGGAAGTTGAGCATTTATTTTGATTTATCCCCGCTCTCTCCAAAAAGGACCAAAAAACCCTAAAAATGAGAATGTGTAAAAAACCATAGATAAATACCATGCATAATAAAATACCATGGGTCATTACCATAGATCAAAAAACCTTAGACCATCCTATAAATACATTGTGAAGGTCTCACCACAAACACTTTTTGGCCATTCCAGAAATAGTTGTAAACTTTTAGTCACACTTTTTCGTCATCTTTTCACCTTTCCCCATTATCATTACACTTTTCCATATCACTCCCACGGTGTAGGTTGAGCTTTACCCATGCCCATTTGGATCCATTCCCTCTATTTGACAACCACTAGTGGAGTATACTGGAGACCCAAACCGTGGAGCCACAGGACCATTTCCTCGGACAACTGTAGTGGCCCACTTCCAAGAATGGTATTCCTATTGATGTTATTTTTTCTTAGTTAGATAATACAATCAAAATCATAAAAAGAATTCTTTTCTTACTTATTGTTAGTTATTGTTGTAAGTCGAGGTTGAAAGACACTTCGCACCATTGAACTCTACTCTATGATTTGGTTGATCTAGGGTAGGTGCTTTTGCACATAGTAAGGGAGAAATCCCCACTACAAAACAGTTCAAAATAGGTAGAGACACTCTCCACACAGACAACACCACCTTCAAACAGTCCAAAATAGGAAGCGCTACTCTCCACACAAGCAACAACACCTTCAAATAGGCAACGAAACCCTCAACAGTCCAAAATAGTCCAACACTCACACATGTGGAAGAGTAATCTACCTTCAGAAACAACAACCCTAAGTAGTAGAGAAAAAACCAAGAGAGCGCCCAAGCACAAGGAGCAAAGCAACCCTAAGACGTCACCCTCAATAATGAAGGCTAGGCTCAAATTTATAGCCTCTCAATGACCCCTAGAAGGCTCCACCTCCTATTTGGTCATTGAGGTTAGGGTTACCCAAACAAGGTCAAGGAAGCAAATATAAAAATTTAATTAATATTAAGGCGTCTTAGGAGAGGGTACCAAGGACAAGACAAAGGGTCAAGTTACCACACTTAAAAAGGGGGGGTGCTATCACGTAGGACCAACAAGGGAAGGGGCCACATAAATCTAAGCCAACACGAGGCTAACCACAAGTCAACAAGAAGTGTCACAACAAGGTGGGAAAACAACCCTTATAACCACAAGACAAAAGATGTAACAACAAGGTGGGAAGACAACCCTTCTAACCACAAGACAAAAGGTGTAACAACAAGGTGGGAAGACAACCCTTCTAACCACAAGACAAAAGGTGTAACAACAAGGTGGAAAACAACTCTTCTAACCACAAGACAAAAGGTGTAACAACAACGTGGGAAGACAACTATTCTAACCATCTCTCTCAGTGTATGTGGTCCACAAGTGTCACATACAATAACTAGAAATTTTATCATCAACATATAAGGAAGGTCCAAACTGGATGACGTGATATATTTGATCCTCTTGATTGCTCCTAAGGTCAAATGTCAGTGACTCCATCAAGGGGTGGCAATTCCCTTGAGGAATCAAACTAGCTCAACCATCTTGAAGACCTAGGAGAGAAGGGCATCACACATCATCATCATATTGGTTAACTAACCAAGATACACCTGGTTAACTGACTAGGTTCCCTAGAGATAAGCTAGGGGCCCTTGATAATTGTTAGGGACTTATCTAACTTGCTCCTAGACCAAGTACCCTAGATATCTACTAGGGTTATGCACTACTCGGTCCTAAATCAAGAATCTCTTTGGTGTAACTAACTAGGAGGCCCTATTGATTAGCTAGGGAATTTTGCCATGGCTCACATTGCTTGGTCCCAGACCAAGATCCCTAGATAAATTTTAGGGGTCCTAGATACCTGATAGGGACTTACACTTCCTAGTTAACTAACCAAGAACCCTAGTCAATTGAATAGGGTGCCATTCTCCCAAAGAATGGAGCTCATAGCTACATTATATTTAACAGTCCCTCTCAGTAAGAGAGGCATTCTCAGCAATAGTAAGCTTGTCTTGGACGTACCCAGACTTCATTGTGGACAGAGACTTATTCAACACATTAGTAATACGTTTATTTAATAGAACATACTAAAGTCTGGTGTCATTTCTCTGCAACATGTCCCTGACATATTGATACTTCCTCTTGATGTGTTTTGATCTGTCATAGAACACATGATTTTCTGAGAGCTCCAAAAAACTCTGAATGTCAACAAGAAGCTTGATCTTTTAGATCCACTTGGAAGTTACAATTGACTTCCTTTGACATCTAAGAACCACTTTGCACACATCATTTTCCATTATTAACTGGAGTTCTTCTATCATAGTATATTTCCAAACCCAATTTTTGAATACCTCCTCATAAGTGGAGGATTCTTAATCAATGATGTGGCTCATCTGAGATATCAAACCAAAGCACCCTTGAAGCCTCTCAATAGGCTTCTTAATGAGATAAACCGAAGACTCCATGGCCTCCTCCCTTTGCTCATCTGAAAGATATGACTCATGGACTGGGCTCACTTCCATGTCTATATCACTGGGAGGCTCTTTGAAGTGATGAGAAAACAAATTTCTCATGGAAGATCACATCTCTACTTTTCTTTTCTGCAATCCCATTCTGCTAGGGAATGTACGGCATAGTTGGACCCCTCCTTATCTCTGAACTTACCAGTTATTCCACTCTAGTAAGGAACAAGTCATCAATATCAAATACCTAGCAGGTTCTCTTTTGTAAGCATATGACTTAGTCGAATCTATGCCAACACTTAGGAGGATGAACATCTAGAATAATTGATCCAACATCTTGTGGATCCTTTTGCTCCCTCTATATCTGAGCACTTAACTCCGTCTGAACTGTGCATCTAACTCTAAACATAAACATGATATGCATAATTCATCACTTGTCTTTCAGAGAAAGTCATATCATCCTCCTCTTGTGGATCTTTCCTACAAGTTAGATTCAGACTGATAGTAAACAATAACCAAACTTCAATGCAATATCAATTTCACATAATGACATAGTGTTAGCATCCATCCACACACTAGGAAACTATCTAGATACCATCAAGAGCATAATATCAATCACACATATGCAATATGTCTTAAAAATATGTTCCATCATGACAATTTAAAGAATCAAATGAGTTAGGATAGAAACTTCCTCCCTCTTAATATTTTCCCTTATGCGGAAGCCATAGTGTGCATCTTAATCTTGTCATTATATTGGACATGCGCTTCTTAAGTGTGCATTGGCATCATCATCATATCATCCTCATGTAGCATCACACATTCATTAGCATAATCTAGGTTAGATATTAACCCTAGATATGAAAATTATAGATGAACTCTAGTATAGCTACTCAAGTAACTAAATTTTTTTTCACTTGCATACTTTGATCATATTATTCAATGAATCACAAAAATATTTAGACTGTCAAGTTAGAAGGTATCATGATCATGTAAACCATTGATTACTAATGATCACAAGTCAAGATCTAAACATATGAAGAGTTAAGTAGGCTTCTTACTCACCACGAGAAAACATACCTAAGTCAAACCTTCTGGGATAATTGGCATACCTCTTCAAGGAATCATCAAGTCCATAACCTGCCAATTCCATCATCTCTTTTTTGATGTTACACTTAGGGCATAGAATAGCAGCACTACTGTAGTTGTCATAAGCACATCCTTTCTTTAGTTGTAGAAGCCTAATCAAATATTTAGACAACTCTCTTTAAATCTGCAATGAATTAACCACTTTTGGTTGCTCAAAATAATATGAAGGGAAATTGACATTTTTGACATGAAATCAAATAAGAATCATAGTTTGAATCATGGAATTGAAGGTTTAAAATGTTAACATTGCATAATATGATGGCAATGTAAAATGTTTAACCTTCTTTGTTTATGTGATCTATATATAATAAAAATTAGCATTAGAAGTTTATGAGAGGAATATAGAAGTTCATCATCAACACTTTGGGAAACTTACAATTGAAAATCTTAATTGAAATAGTCTCAAACTCAAATCCTAAAAGAAACATTCAATGCTGCTATAAATATTTCTTAAATATATAAACTTAGGAACAATTTATAATTAACAGGCACGTTACATACTTCCTTAAAACTAAACATTATTAAACTAGCATTTGCACCAAGAGGTGCAAAAAAACGCTGAGAGGGTAAAAATATTCTGTCTTTTCGCAAGTGAACCTTTGTTTTTTACCTTGGGAGAGTGCATATTAATACTGGGTTTTGAAATTTTAGGTTAAGACATTTATAATTGAGTTTTTTTGGGGTTTGGATTTTGGATTAGAAAGCGTGCAACAAATAATAAAAAATAACTTACAGTGAGTTTAGCTTAAGACATTATAATTGAGTTTTTTGAACTCTTAATATTAAAAATCTTATTAACAATGTTAGTTGGTTAAGGTTTGTTTATTTCTATAGTTGTGCTTAATTTATGGTTAATCTATTTGAAAAGAGTGCTTGCTTATAAGAGCAATTTTAATAGTCTATGGTTAAACTACGGGTCCTTTTACATTGTTAATAATTCAAATACATTTCAGGATCATTTGGACTCTCGATCCAAATCTATGAAAGCAAATTTTAAAGCAATTCTGTGAACCAAACATTAGTGACTCTCAATGAATTTGTTTAAAAAATTATTTCAAGCTCTGTTTGTTTAATTAGCGTGTTTTTGTTAGTACTTAAGAGAATAATGGTGATTATTTCAAGTTTTATTTATTTCATTTAATCCATTATTTCAAGTTTTATCAGTGGCAGGTTTAACCCCCTTTTAATGGTGTATAAAACAGTTAAAAATTATTACAACTCTTGGCATTTGTTTTTATTTTTTTTAAGACAATCATTAGTTGGGTAGTTATTAGGGAGGTGTTTGTTCATGAAATATGTTACAAGCAGGGGTTATAAACCTTTAAAACTTACCAATGTGTCTGTTCTAGAACTACCAATGTGTAAGTACAACAAATCCCATGTCATTATGATACAGGAGCCCAAATTTTACATATGAAGATTACTTGGTAAGACTCTTTGTAAATCTTGAAGGGTTTTATTAAGATTTTATTTGATTATTGGGATACCTTAACTTACCCAATTTCCAAAAATTTATGTTTGATTTCTTCGTTTTGAATGCAGAATGATGAATCATTGTTTGGATTGTTTTAACATCCCACAACCCGCAAATCCGCAACTTGCGGATTGAGGCAAACCTTTCATTTTATATTTCATTTTTCAAACCCGCATCCCGCAGCCCGCAAATGCGGGGTGCAAGAGATTTTTTATATGAGTTAATTTTAATCAACCCGCATCCCACATCCTGCAATGTGCGGAATGTGGGTTGCGGAGTTCCTATTATTTTCGTTTGGTTTGTGTCTGCCCACAACCCACAAACCGCAAAATACGGAATTGCGGGCTGTGGAGCTAATTGAATCAAGTTTGTACTATTTTGCGTTCCCGCATCCCGCAACCCACAAGTTGCAGAATGCGGGTTGCGGAATAATTATTAAACTTGCAATTTTTGTTTTGATCCCTCATCCCGCAAAGTTGATCATGATGTATTTTGTCTTTGCAGTAAATTGCAAGATGACACGTGTAAAAAATATATATAGGCTGGTCTTTTACAATTTATTTACCACTTTTTTATTGTTGCAAATTACTGCAATGCGTGAATTTTCTCTGCGTTAATTATTGCTCTGCATTAATTTTACCACGCAATTTTATCACAGTCTAATTCGATTACAGGTTAGTATTTTGGTCATTTCTTCATTAAATTTATTACTGTAGTCAATCCTGGATTAGTTTTAATTTTCGCTTCGCGTTGTTTTTTCTTTTAAACACAGTTTTTCCAATTTCCAATAATGGCAAGATCTACTCGCTGCAAAAACCTAGAAAAGGATATGTTCACCAAGGATCCGAACTTTGGTATTTTCTCAGATACCAGTGGAAGAATCACTGAAACTTACCAAATTGAATGGTCTAGGGTTTATGAATTTTTTGACAATGACAAATTTTCTGATATTCAAGACAACCAGTTGGCCTACGAAAGAATTAGGGATTCTAGACTTCATTCTCTTGCTGCTAGACCTGCTATCCTCCCATACAATGACGTGGTCAAATGGATAGTAGAACATGCGGACCCGAAATCCCGTTGTTTGAACGATAGTAGAGGGTTAGAGATAGCCAATTTCCATCTCGAGCTATTTACAAAGGCTTATGCCCTTAAACCAATAAGACAACCCCTTACTGCAGAGTTTGCACAAACCTCCAAAAGTAGGTTCAATTTCAAAGAAATGTTAAAATCGTGGATGCACCAACCTAGTAAATTCTCGAAGAGGTCTGACGAGCTTTACCCTGTTACCTGGTTCAAAGAACCTTATTCCTTATTCGCAGCTATGTTATGCAGACTGTATGGCCTTCCTAATTGTTCTGTGTTCAAGAATGAATGGGCTCCAGTAGCTCATCATGTTTTAGCAATTGGCGATTCTTTCCCATGGGCATCCATGTTGTCGCTAGAACTCAAAATTTCTATCCAAGAGTACCAAAAGGCCACTGCTAGAAAGAAAGCCAATTTCTTCTTTTCACCCTTCATTTATGATATATTGTGCGTTGAGTTCGAATATCCTAATTTGGGATGGAAGTGGAGTTTTTCGGCTCCCCTGGTGCCCATTTATTATTCAGAACTGCGGGATACTAACTATGCACCCACGTTCTATGATATATGTCAATACTTCCTTGGCACCATCTATTTTTTAATATTCAAGAAGGAAGCTCATGCATTTTCACCTGAAGCCACAGGTTTGATTGGTACAATGGGTGACTGGTATGTTGGCGAGAATTTTTCGTACATCAGAATTTGGGGTAGAAACACTGTTCATATGCTTCATAGAATTGTCCCTGACAGGTTGGTTCTAGAAGAAGTGGCTTTCCAAACTGTCAATGATGGGGTTTACAGGAAGATGATTGGCCCTAAGAAAAAAACTTGGCTCAAATTCCCTTTGCACCTTGGATCACTGGTTATTCCAACTTCAACTTGGGCTGCAGTATTAGGTGAACAGATACAGTCTTTGAAGCTTGGTTTTGCCACTAAGAGAAAACATGATCCCAAGGGATGCCTCGATGCCCACTTTAAGCAGTATCAAATTAATTATGTGCATGAGGAAATTCCCGACGATTCTATTTATCAGGGTGTTAGTACATTTTTTGAAGTGTTGGGGAGAGCCAAAAGCAAGGATGTGGGAGCCCACATCTTGTAGCATCAAAAGGAACTGAAAGAGAGGATTCAGTGTTACAGGGCGCAGTAGATTGACATCTTGGAGAAAGTAAGAAAGGACAGAGAACAAAAGGAAGTTGAAGCAATGAAGAATTCATTAGTGGAAATTTTTGCGGACGGAGACAAGGGGAAAGGTCTGATGGAAGACCTTCCAGAGGTACCAATTAGGGAGCAAGTCAAAGCCTTAATAATTACGCCAACACACTCAAAAGAGAAGTTGGCAATAATGACCTCTTTGTTGAATACTCAGAAAGTTTCAACTCCTGTGACTGTTACTGATATCCTAGTGATTGCTGCAGTCAGTCATCCAAGTGATACTGAAGAAATAGTTGAAAAAAACCATTCAAAATATTGAAGGTGAAAGCTTCTACCTCCATAGGTCCTATTATTGATTGGTTGATTTAGGTTTAGAAGAAGATGTGATAGCCTCTGCACTTGTCACCGAAGAGGTGGATCAATATTTGCAATCATTAACAGATTTGTTGGATGGTGATGGTAAGAAAGATTCTATACCTGTTTCTACAGTTTCACAATCTTCATCTGTGTCTATGTGTTCGTATTCAGCATTGCTCCTTTCATCCATCCATACTTTATCTACCTGTCTTGCAGGAGGACGCATATCACCTGCACTGTCTTAATTGTATCAGGATTTGATATCTACACCTGAATATGTCACATCTGATATTGTGCAAATCCCCATTTCACTACCTGTTATTTCAGAAGCACCAATTTTCAAGATTCCCCTACACCTACCATCAGTTACTCTGTCAAGATTGTCTCGTAGTGAAAATATTTTGGGGTCTTTTTCACCACTTTCATCTGTCAATCTCCACTTTCCATCTTCCGAATCTTCAACCCCACTCTCGTCTTCAATTGTTCAAATAGATTCTGTTCAAAACATTTCAGAAGCACCATATATGAAGATTCCCCTAGAGGTATCAGCAGTTACTCCATCAACATTATCTGGTACTAAAAAGTTGTCGGTGTCTTCATCATCACTTTAAACTCTCAATCTCCACTTGTCATCTTTGAAATCTTCAACCGCACTGCTCTCTTCTATTCCTGAAATATTCCCTGTTCAAAGCAATTTGCAAGCACCAATTTTCAAGATTCTTGTAGATGTACCCTTCGTTACTTTGTCAACATCATCTAGTACTGAAGAGGATTTATTGTCTTCCATCTCTAAAATAAGCCATTTTCAAAACATCTCTCCTTTGAGTACTCACATTACCATGACCATGCCCTCTCCTATCATTACTCAAACATCCTCTTTAGTGTCTACAGTGATTAGCACATATGGATCCATTGATCCAAGAGATGAATTTGATGAAGAGATTGTTGTCTCTCTTGGAGAATATTATTATAGAGAACCTGATAAATCAGTGATCAGAAAGGGAAAAAGGAGGGGTAGGGATCAAACTAGGATGGAAGTATTTGTTTATGAGCAAATACTTTGGACTCAGCAGTTCGGTGACCCAAAGGTAGATGCAGCAGATACAGCTGCTGCTCTGGGTGCATTCACAGGTGCCAATATCCATGATGTTAGCAATTTAAACAGGGAGTTTGACAGGAGGAAAGAAGAGATAACCCAGTTGAAGGAAGAACTTGAGGAGAGTAAAAGGGAACATGAGGCTCATGTTGTTGATCTTATGAAGAGATCTGAGGATAAGTACAATGAACTACAGGTCAAAAGTTCGTTTCTTTAGGTTGAGCTGCAAAATGAGAAGATCTCAAATGTTGCCTTTAGACAGAGGATAGCTTCACTTGAAAAGCAATGTGAAGATGCAACTGCAAGTGCAGCTTCCTCTTTGTTCTCTAGGTTTTCACAAAAAGAATTTAAGCAGTTAGCTATCAAGATAAATGAGGACCATTATGAGTTAATAAATGAGTTGTTTCACAGTTTAAATGATATTTATGAAACGTATATTGCTTTTGGTCAGATGGTCATTGTACATGAAGATCACGTGGAAAAGAGGGAGAAAGCTTCAAAGGATTTGGATGAGATTGTAGACTGGCAAAGGTACAGGAAGGAAAAACCAGAAAACATTATCATCCTCAGCAGCTTTCAGCTAAATAAAGTCAGAGCAGTACTCCATGCTTGGATTGATCTTAATGAGATGGTCGATGAGACTATAAAAAAGGCACAAGCTGTGTGTTGAAGAAGATGGTATGTTGTTGACAGTATCATGGAGGCTTTGTTTTTTCCCATGGTAAATGTTATTGAAAACACCTATCCTCCAAAATTGATGATCGAGCAGGTTGAACGGCGGAGAGATGAAGCAAGTGAGAAAATCCAAGGGCTCAATCATATAACAATTGAGGATGTCGGTTGCTTAATCAGAAAACCGTTGGCTATTGAGGGCAAGGTCCACATTTACATCTGCATCTGGCATAAGTTAGCTAAAAACGAAATGGAGAATTATAGATGTGATGTTCAACTTGGTTTTGAATCGGCTAACTATCCCAACATTGAGGAGTTGCTAGGGATTTGGAGCAAATGGCGGGATTTCCTTGGATATTAGTTTTATTTAGATTTGTTAATCAAAATTTGATGGAAAACTACTTTTTGAAATAATTATTTAAAGGGTGGGTTTCACATGTAATAGCGACTTTTTGGAAGGCAAAAATCTGGACAAGACTTTGGAAATACCTTTGCTTAATTGAGGTTTTGTAATTTTGTGCAAATCTATTTAATACAGTAATGATATTTTTTCATGTCTCTTTTTGTTTATTTGATTGAGTTTCCTTAATGAATAATGAGTTTTCTTGTTTCAGATGATTCAATATTACTGTTAGTATTTTGTGATCAATTAGTACATGTATTCACAGCCTTGTTAGTGACTCATGTACTGATAATCTTTCAATAGAGCTTATTTTATTAAAATCTGTATCTATTTCTGCAAATGATTACACAGTAAATCCGATAATACATATCTTAATTTGTTAATTTATGCAAATCCATCCGAGTCTTTTATTCAATTTAAATTTTTATTCTATATGTTTTAAATGACATGCTCTCACGGGCTTTTGCCCCTTGCTTTCAACTGTGTATGGATGGAAGATGGAAGGTCATAATCATTGGTGACATAGACTGTCTTTAAAATATCATTACAAATATCAGTAAAACTGTTGTAATAAAACCATTTCATTTTTTTTAATTATTCTAAATAATGTGATTGATTTATTTTTTAAAGTTTATGAAATTCCCCCATGCTCATGTATAAAATCATTATAATTTTTTCAAAGTATTGTAAATAATGAGATTGATTTTTTTTAAGAGTTTATGAAATTTCTACATATTTATATCTAATTTTTTTATTATTCAAGTTTAGTTTTCATTTAATTACTTTTAATATATATATATATACCTCATCATGAAATAATATAAAGTATACCTAGCATAGTAGTTTTCTAAGTTCACAAGTAGCATAGATTCATGTTAATCGATCTCACCCAGCTTAGAATCCGTTGAGAATTAAAAGAGATATACAAACTGAACTGCAAACCTCTTGATCTGGTGAACATGGATTTGGGTGCATTTTATTTCCTTTGGTTGCTCTTTTGATTTGATAATAGACATGGGACATCAAATTTTCATGTTATACATGTTACTTGGATATTTTAAAGCAATTGACACAGGTAACTTGGTGCAATGATTTAAATAGAGTGGCCTCTAGCATGACTATGTGAGGTCTCGTTGTAAGTACAATAGATCCCATGTCATTATGACACAGGAGCCCAAATTTTGAAGGCAAAATGATGATATTTTGTTTGGATTGTTTTAACATCCCGCAACCTGCAAATCCACAACTTGCGAAGTGCGGGAAACCTTTCATTCGATATTTCATTTTTCAAACCCACATCCCGCATCCTGCAAATGCGGGTGCAGGAGAGTTTTAATTTTAATCGTAAATCAAAACTATCATAGTTATAATTCCTGAGAAATAATAGAGACCGTCAGATGAGGGTAAAAAGAAAAAGAACAGCCAGGATCAGCTTTGCAGGATGCGAGATCAAAACAAAATTTGCAAGTTTATTAATTGTTCAGCAACCTGCATTCCGCAACTTGTGGGTTGCGGAATGCGAGAACGCAAAATAGTACAAAGTTTATTCAATTAGCTCCGCATCCTGCATTCCCCATTTTGCGGGATGCGGGTTGTGGGAAAACACAAACCAAACAAAAATAATAGGAACTCCGCAACCCGCATTCCTCACATTGCGAGATGTAGGATGCGGAGCTAATTCCATAAAGTTTGTGCTATTTTGTGTTCCTGCATCCCGCAACTCGCAAGTTGCGGAATGTGGGTTGCAAAACAATTAATAAAATTGTAAATTTTATTTTGATCTCGCATCCCGCAAAGTTAATCCTGATCATTCTTTTTATTTTTACCCTCATCTGACGGTCTCTATTATTTCTCGAGAATTATAAATATGATAGTTTTGATTTACAATTTTTCACTGTTTTTACTGCTGTAATTTGCTCTGCTGTATGATTTTTACCTCCATATTTTACCTGGCGACTCTAACAATGATTACTGCAATTTCAAGTTGGTTACCAGGTTGCTATCTCGTATTTTGAATTGATTACTGTGCTTACTGTATAATTCAGTTTTTAACTTCTGGTATAAATATTCAAAAAACGACACATGGCGACATCCAAAACCCCCAGAATCACTAGGAGTAAAAACGTCCAAAAGGATATGTTCACCAAAGACCCAAACTTCGGTGTATTTTCTGATACTAGCAACCGTGTCACTGAAACTTATCATTTAGACTGGTCCAGGGTGTACTCAATTTTCGATAACAATGACCTCTCAGATTTCCAGAGTGACCAAACAGTTTATGAGAGAATTAGAGATTCCAGCTTGCATATGACCGCTGCCAGACCACCCATTCTACCTTATAACGATGTTGTGCGATGGATTATTGACCACGCTAATGTGAAAGACCGTTCTTTCAATAACAGTACTGGGTCTCAACTACCTAATTTTCGCTCATAAACTTTTGTCAGGATTTATGCTCTTAAACCTTATACCCAGCTTCTAAATGCAGATTTTGTTAACACTACCAAATCCAAATTCAATTTCGACCAAATGCTTAAATCCTGGATGACTGAACCCCATAAATTTACCAAGAGCAAAGACAAATTATACCCTGTCGAGTGGTTCAAAGAACCTTATTCCATGTTAACCGCAATGTTGTGCAAGCTTTATGGCCTTCCGAACTGTTCGTTCTTCAAACAGGAATGGGCTCCGATCGCTCATCACATTATTACCATAGGTGAAGCTTTCGCTTGGGTCTCAATTTTGTCACTGGAACTTAAAAACTCTATTCAACAACTCCAGAAAGCGACTGCTAAGAAAATCCCAACTTTTATGTCACTGCCTTCATTGTGGATGTTTTCTGTGCTGATTTCTGTTACCCTAATTTGGGATGGAGTTGGGAATTGTCGGCGCCGCCTGTACATATTTGTCATTCCGAGCTTTGGGATGGCAACTATGTGGTTAGGTTTTATGATATATGTGAAAGTTTCCTTGGCCGAGTATATTTTCTGATTTTCTACAAAGAAGCCCCTGCTTTCTCACCAGAAGCAAAAGCTCTCATAGCCACAATGGGAGACTGGTATGTGGGTGAATATTTCACCTACATTAGGGGTTATGGTAGTAACGCAGCTCACATGTTGCCTAAAATCGTCCCAGACAAGTTGGTCTTAGAAGAGATCTCATTTCAGACAGTTACAGAAGGAATCTACAAGAAATGTGCTACATCAAAGAGAGAATTTTAGCCCAGGTTTCCTATTACACTTGGATCCTTGAGCGTTCCCTCTTCTAATTGGGCATTAGAGCTGAGTGACCATATCATGTCACTTAAACTTGGTTTTGCATGCAAAAGACAACATGATCCTAAAGGCATTGTTGATTTACACCTAAAGCAAAATCATTTTAAAGCCGATTATGTTCATGAGGAAACTCCTGATGATTTTATTTATCAGGGAGTGGATACATTTTCTGAAATTTTAGCAAGAGCAAAAAGCAAAGAAGAGCAAAGCCATATTCTACAGTACCAAAAAGAGATTAGGAACAGGGTAAAACATTTCAGGTCTATGGAATTGGACATCTCAGTGGAAAGGATGACAAAAGACAAAGAAGAGAAGTAAGCTCAAGCTGCAGCAAAAGAGGCTCTAGCATCTAAAACTGCATCTGTAGAAACCATCTTGGGCTTGGATAAAGGGAAAGCCTCCATGACAGAAATTCCCCAAACATCTATGGAACAATAGGCTAAAGACTATTTGCAAACTTCAGAGCAGATAAAACAAACACTGAACATGTTGACTTCAGCACTAGATACACAAGAAGTTGCAACATCTTAGGTAGCTGAAACTGTCCAGGTAGCTATTGTGGTTGGAAAGACTCAGGTTGAGGAAAAACCTGTTAAGAAGATAAAGATATCCATTCATGTTCCTACTATTGACCTAACTCATTTAGAGGAAGAGGAGGGAAGAAGTTCTCCTGTGCCTGTTACTGTTGAGACAGGTAATGATTTCCAAAATCTCACCAATGGTAGCAATGGTAATCTTTCATCCTCTCTTCCTCCATCTCAACCTTCAAGTCACTCTACTCCCTCTTCTTCTACAATACTTCTTTCATCTATAATAGGATTATCCTCATTATCTGATGGTTCTTATGTTACACCTTTCATGAATCAGCTTTATAAGGATGCTACGTGTCTACCTGAATCTATGATACCTATTTCTATAGATATACCTATTCCTACATCTGACGTATCTACAGTTGTCAAGACTCCATTTCATATCCCTTCAATTAGTTCAGTTTCTTTATCGATAGCTGAGGAAACTTCAACAGTCTCATCATCACCATCCAAAATCTCTACTGTGCAAGTTTCATCAGTTGAGACTACAATTCCTAACATCCCCTCAGCTCCTGAAGCCATTCCTGCTTAGAATATGAACCTTTCTCCATCTACTTCCCCTATTACTATGACTATCCCTTCTATCACGACAACTCAAACTAATTCTGTGATATCCACTGGCATCAGTATACCCCCCATTAATGAGGTAAGGGAAGAATTCAATGAAGATTTTGTGGTATCTCTAGGAGAATATCAGTACAGCAAAACTGATAGATCAGTAGAGAGGAAAGGTAGGAAAAGGAATCAGGACGAGGGTGATATGGATATGTCTGATGTAAGTAAGGTGGTGTGGACTCAGCAATCAAGTGATCTGGGGGCATATTCCAGTGATGTTGCATCTGTCTTTGGGGCTTTTACAAGAGCCAACTTTGATGCTGTGAACACTTTGAACCGAGAGTTTGATAAGCAGAAAGCAGAAATTAGTAGACTGAAAGAGGAACTGGTGCAGCTTAAAAGGCAACATGAGAATAGGTGTGATGAACTTCAAGAGATGAATGTTGCCCTCGGTGGAGAAATGCAAAGGGAAAGGACTGTTAATGTCACTCTGGCTCAGAAGGTTGAATTGTTGGTAAAAGAGATTGAAGATGCAACTGCAAGTGCAGCTTCATCCTCATTTTCTAAATTTCCAAAAGAAGAATTCAAAGAAATTGCTATCAGAATCAACAGGGAACACTATTGTTTGGTCTCTGAGTTATTCAAAACTTTAGATAGTATCTTTGAAACTCACATAGTGTTTGATAAAATGTTTATTGTTCTAGAAGACTTGGTGGAGAAGAGAAAACAGTCTTATAAGGCCTATGATGAAGTGATTGATTGGAAAAGATATATAAAAGATAAGCCTGAGAATATTACTTTTCTTTCTAAGTTTTAGTTAAAGAAAGTTAGAGCTATTATGAGAACCTGGGAAGACCTAGAAGAAATAGTAGGTGAATCTATTAAAAGAGCATAAGCTATTTGTTACAGGAGATGGTATGCAGTTAATAATATCATGATTGACTTGTCTTTTCCTACCATGGTCCTTATTGAAAAATCTTGTCTGCCTGGGTTGGTGATTGGGAAAGTTGAGCAACGCAGGGATGAAGAAGAGGAGAAAATCAAGGGACTTGATTGCATCAGTATACATGATCTGGAGCGGTTGATCAAGCAGCCATTCATAATGGAAGGGAAGATTAATATCTTCATCCGATTACGGCATAAATTGGCAAAGAATGAGCTTGAAGATCATAGGTGTAATGCTCAAGTTGGCATTGAATCTTCCAATTACCCCTATATTGAGGAGCTGCTACGAATTTGGAAGATTTGGAGAGATTTCTTAGGATATTAGCTTTGATATTTTTGATCCCCTTTAGGGGGGATTCCTTTGATTGTAATAATTATTTAAGTCATGATCTCTGATGTATGAGGCCTCTGGAACTTTTGGAGAGGGGAGACTGATGCAAGGGATCGAACAATAATTCTGTCTTTGTAAAGGTTTTGTGTAATTTATTGCATGAATTTATGGAAAAAAAATAGAGTTACAGTTCCATATCTCTTGTACTTATATATTAAATTTCTTTGACAGATGTTGGTCTCTCTGTTCCAAATGATCAGATAATACTTTGATTCATTTGCAATCAATTAATGTGTTTGTTTAACTTTGATTTATCTCAGTTACTTCTAAATGCATTGATAAAGTCTCATGAAATTTATTTTATGAACTGTCTTTATCTATTTTTGTGAACTGTTTTTATGAACTGTCTTTATCTATTTCATTGATTAACTGAGATTCAATAATTAATTTATTTACAAACCAAAAATAAATAAATAATAAAAAATGTAATGAAGTATATATGTATATTGTTGAATTCACTATCAAGTCAAAAAAATAGTACATATTTTACATAAACAAGTGACCAAATAAAAATAGTACATCTATACAACAAACAATGAGGAGATTCAAGCAGAAAGTGGTTTTAAAGACTTTGAAGCAAGTAAGCTTTCCTCTTGTTTTCTACGTTGAATATATCAATTTCCTTGCATTCGAGAGTATCTAGAAAAAGAGAAAGGTGGAGAAATGCGTAGGCCTGAAATAGATGTAACTCTTGATATTGCAGTGAATGTAAGTCCTTGTTTGTCAATGTTTCCAATATCTATTGTTGCAATTTTTAGGGTCGTACCTTGGCCTTTATGAATTGTTAAACCCCATGCCATTCGAAGTGGTATTTTTCTACGGGATCCTCTTGTTATTGGAGATATTGGAACATAAGTAGGA
Organism: Pseudotsuga menziesii; assembly: GCA_001517045.1. Classification (NCBI taxonomy): domain Eukaryota; kingdom Viridiplantae; phylum Streptophyta; class Pinopsida; order Pinales; family Pinaceae; genus Pseudotsuga; species Pseudotsuga menziesii. The sequence continues at coordinate 523,107 of LPNX011173976.1, read as the reverse complement.
TTAGAAGAATCCCATAAGGGTCCTTTGTAATGCACAAATTTGACAACAACAAACGATGGCAAGGTAGGATGTATCTCATTTGACTTGTAGACAATATGAATGACATTCCCAAGTGAGCCGTTAACAAGTCCTGCTTGAACGCATAAATTAGCAGTTAACATGACTTGTTGACCAACAACAAGAAGGAACTTTAATGGCAGTTGTTCATCATCAATGGATTGATGAGCATTTTGGTTCTGTTGTTCTACAAAGCAATGTGCAATTGGCATATTAAGCTTTTTCAGCATGTGTTTGTTGTGCAGTGCAACAGAGCTATTTGTGGGATACAAATGGATAGATTGTTCAAATGAAGAATTTTCAACAAATGAAAGGCATGAGGTTGTTCTTGTCATTAGGAGTGCCCAATAGTCAATAGTTGGTGTTGCATTTTGAAGGTTTAGCAAGAGTTGCCAAAAGGCAGTTTGAGAAGCACTATTTCTAGCTTGTCGAAAAATTGTTTTAAGTGTGATAAAAGTATCAAATGTATGCCAAAGAGCAGTTCCAACAGATGAGCTTGCATACATGGGGATGTCTTTTACAGGAGGTAATTGTCCAAAGTCACCAAGAAGAAGTATGGACCAACCACCAAATGGGATTGTAAATTGCAAGGGGAAAGCTTGACGTAAGCGTGCATCAATTTGAGTCAACAATTTTGGACTAATAAATCTCATTTCATCTATGAGAATATAGAGAATATGGCGAAGTTATTTTTGAAGTTTTGAAAGGGATTGGCCTTCAAGAGGGTGCATTTCACCAATGGGTATTCAAAGAGCATAATGTATTGTAGATGCATGTATGTTAAAAGCAACAACACCAGTTGGAGCAAGGAGAAGAAGTGGGCAGGCATTTTGTTTAGATGCAGTTTGAAGTGCAAAGTTGAGACAAGATATGAGATAAGATTTTCCGATTCTTGCAGTACCTTGAATAACCAGTTTTAGCGGTTGAGCATATGTACTATTATTGAAATGGGACATGACAAGATCAAAGGCTATGCGTTGTGTGGCAGACAAGGAATGAGGAGAATTGGAGAAGTACGAGATATCTTCATGTAGTTGAATGGAGAAGCGATTCACCTCAATGAATGATGTTGCTGTCTCATGCAATTTGGTGCATATATTGTTGTGTGACCAATTGTGATTTTTGTCAAATTCACGATGGCAAAGCATTTCAAGGTCATTAACTTTGATGTTATTTCTTGGTCTCATTTGAGATAGAAGTTCCCATTCATCCATGGTATGGGACAACGGAAACGTAATAGCATCAGAGTTTTAACCATCGGATAGAGGTGTAGAGAGTTCTTCTTCGGTACGTTCAATATGCCACACAACATATGTGCCTTTAATCTGATGCCAATGAGAAATAATTTCAAAAGTTGTGGTTCCAATATCATGAGGGATAGACCAAAAAGGTTTGTATAGAAGAAGTTCACTCCAACAAAACGGTTCAAAAGATGAAGAATCGGAGGGAGGAATGGAAGTGAAATGTGGATAGACTCTAACAATTTTGTCACACAAGTTTTGTTTCCATGGATTTTTTTTCCTATTAGGAGAGAAATACCAACAATGAGCATCTTCAAGTAGAGTTAGATGCTCAAGAGCAATGGGTCTTTACATGTAAGCAAAAATGAAGGGGGGCGTTGCATGGGTGTTATTAGTGTCATTAGAAACAAGGAGGAAGACAATTTGGCTCACGTTTAGGGAAAAGAAGTGACGACTACAAAGAACAAGAGGAATTTTTTGTAGCATGTGACACGTCTCTTGTGCACTAGTGTCTCTTTCTGCAACTGTTTGTGCAAGAAATTGTTTGATTGGCTAAAGAATGGGGCTTTCACTTGGTGCAACATGTGCAAGTTGAGACATAATGGCATGATAGGTTTCTGATTTTGGCTCTACTTTTGATGCATACTTTGAAATGTATTTGAGGATAGCATGTTTACAAAGAACAGGTTGGTAATCAACATTATCCCTCCATATTGAAAGCATGGTAGGGTTGTGAATATTTATAAGAGGATCATTTCTTGTAGGATTGTAGGTTTTCTGTCCATTTTGATCAATGAATAACAAAGAAGTATCTTGCCGCTCATATGGAAAACCATAGCGACATTGAAGAGATGTTCCTTCTTGCGAAGGAAAGTTGACTCTAAACATTTGGTGTGCCTTTGAACAAAATTGACAAGTTCTTCATATTCAGTTGAGTAGTTTGATGCAAATATCGATGGTGATGCAAGACTGCATGGATCATTTGTAGTAGAATGGTGAGACTCAGATGTGGACAACTGGGAATTACTAGGATTCCAAGCTGTCACATGTGTGTCAATTTTTTTTTTTGCAGCTTCAACTGCAACATCGTCTTCCCAATCTAACGTGTCCATATTTGGTGCATTTTTTCCAACCAAATAAAACCATGATTGTGAGTGGATCCTCTATGTTGCCATTCATATCTAGATGGGAGGAAAAAGCGTATATTAGAAATAAATTGTATAAAGATAAAAATAGATAGAGATAGATAGAAAGGAATAGATGGTATAATACCTGCACCAATAATCGGTTATATGAAAACCTTTTTGAAGCACCTCTTCAAGAAATGTTTTGAAGCTATTTTGCATGTATTGTGATGTAATATGTGGATTTGATATGATGTTGTGAATCTTCCATTGATAAACTTGAGCTGAATCATTAGGAGCTTTACCATGCATTAGAGCATGCAAATATGCCCATTTTGTGTCAGCTGCACTAAGGGTGAAGAAGAATGTTGGTGTACCTTGTTGATTGATCATATTTGTTAATTCAGCTCTACTTTTGTTCCAATATGATCGTGTTCCCAAATCTTGTGACCTGCTCACCAATTTTATCATTTGGCATGTCTTGCAATTGGTTGACAAGCTCATGTACTGTTGGAGGTAGTGTATCTTCAAGATTTTTTTTTACAAAAACAAAGGCAGTACTATTACTTCGATGATGCATAATTAGATTGTATATGTAGTATCGGAAGCAAGGATGTTTAGCAAATCTGTTGTCGTGATAGCGAATAAGGTGGAGTGCATATTCGTGCATATCAACTTGATGAATGCGTGGTTGTAATAACATTGTTGTACCTGTGGGAAACAAAGTTGGAAAAGCCATGGAAAGAAGGCCTTATGTGTTGTACTCATTGATAGGGGACATTTCTATAGGGGGCCAATCTATGGAAGGTGGTAGTGGGATATTTGGTATGTGTAACAACTGTCTAATTTCTTCAACCTCAGTTCTAGCATTGGTTTGTGTTGAAATAAATGATGAGGATTGCAATTCATAGGGTTCAAATGAATTTGGTTGTTGATCTGGACGGGATAAGATTTGCGGATGAGATGATGTAGCATTGCTATTAAGATGCAGAATCAAAGGTGAAATGTCTGCTGAAACAAGTGGTAAAGAAGCTAATGTGACTAGGTTGATTTGTACATCCTTGTAGTATGGGTCATTTTCCATTTTGAATTGAAGGGCAGCAAGAACATGTGTTCGACTAACAAACAGTTCATATGGTTTGTTTGTAGAATTGCATTTCCAAACAACGAGTATGTCAAGTTTTGATACTAAATGCGGTAGGTATGTCGCAATGTTGGAAATGTCTTGGGGAAAGCAAATAGTATGACCAGAGTATTTATATTGACCACCATGAGCTTGAGTGACTTGCAATGTGGGGTTAGCACGACTAATGAGCATCTCTTCAACCTGTGTAAGTACTGCAAGGACAGGTGGTTGCTTCCCTGGATCCATATTGTTATCCAATGAAAAGCGATGCCCTTTTCGTTCTAGAATACAACGTGAACAAGTGTATGCCTCATGGAACTTTTTTGTTACAATACCAGCGTAACATAGGCTTTGCAAATCGAGCAGACATGCATATCAGCTAGTTGGTCCATTTTTTTACGAAATCGTTGATGTGCATCATTGAGCTGGTTGTTCAATGGATTTGGTACAGGAGATGGAAGTGAAGCCGAGTCGACAGGTTCTACAAGAGAATTTGAAGAAGACATATCCACACGCTTATGAGCATCCCTGTAAAGATGACATTGTTTCTTGTTGTTTTTATCTATGTCTTGTGCATATAAAACTCTTCTTTGTGCATTGGCTTGTTCCTTGTCATGAGTTGGCATAATTCCTACAAGATAATTGTAACCTTGTTAAACACCTAGAAGCTTTGATTGTTGGAAGAAACACATTTTGTACATGTATTAACTAGAAACTATGTGGATATAAAGCAGAAGAAAAAAAACAAATGTTAATTCTTTGCATAGGGGGAAGTAAGAATGTAGCTTAAAATAATATAACTAGAGTAAATTTTGTTTTTCAAGTTGTAATTTGATAATGTAAGAAAACGGAATTTTAGAAGAACAAAGTGTAGTGTGAGAAAGTATATATGAAAAAATAAGTTACTGTAATTATTGCTATGTACATGGTAACCAAAAGTTGTGCCCAGAAACAAGATAACAAAGTTGTGCATTTTATAAAAAACATGATAGAAAAATAGTATTGTATTTAAAAACTACCATATAGGTTTTTTCACCAATTTTCATAAGAAATGGTGGGTGATAGCCTGTACATTGGAAGTATGAAACTGTAAGAAAGTGGTACTACAAGAGAGTAAAAACAATACCTTGCTATGTTCAACAATGAAACAACGAATTAAAATTGAGAATTGAAAGCATTCATTATAAACAATGAAGAATGGTTACGTACCAACTTGAAAAAACATATATATTTATGTGTCCATCTGAAATTGTCGTTTATGTGTTTTCAACCATGACAATTACAACTTTTAGGCGTGCAACTCTACAGAATGTCTCTGTTTTAACTGACAAAGTAAGAAGTAATTTTTTGTTGCAGATCCTCTGCACTATTTCATCAAGTGATGTTGTTTCAGTTGAGAGAAGACATAGATCCTTTGCAGAAATTCCCATGAGTTGGTTTGCGGCATCATCAAATGCTATCACACCATGAATGGATCTGGTAACATCTTCCAAGTCAACCTTTACTATATATCGGTAGTCACATTCAAGAAACTCTCCATCACATTTAGCACAATGCCAAATGTCTCCAACTTTCTTAGCAATCTTTTTCATGCATTGTATTTTGTCAACAAAAAGAGGGCATGCAAGGAAATAAAAGTCATCCATGTTAACATTTGTGATGGATGCTTCAAGAGAGTACCAAACAACTTTTTCAGATGATTGAAGAGTTTGCAGGTCCTTGATGGTAGTGACTTTACGAGAACCAGAGTGAGAGGCATTGAACTTTCGGCTCAGCGATGGTGATGCTGAACGAAATCCATTTTCATGAAACCAGTTTTGGAGAATTGAAGTTTGTTCAATATTTGGGTTTATAAAAACAGTAGTGTTGGAAATAGTTCCAACAGTTTTTCCATTAAATTCTGTAACGTGGCCACCTTTGATTGCTACAGCTGGAGGCGTAGGTAAACCACGAAGGCTGGCAAGTTCGACTCCTTCAATTTGGCAATGGTAACCCCAAAGTGTTATCTCAATACTATTTCCTGACATGTCACAGAGTCCAATAGTGTGCCTAACAATCTCAACGCCATCTCGTTTTCATATTGTGGATGATGGAGAAACTGAAATTACAAGGCCAACAAGGTCCACCATGGAATTGACAAGTATAGTTTGTATCTCATGAATAGTTTTAAAGTTAAAGCAAAAAAAAGGTATTAAGGGGTATTCATTTAAGCATGGTTGGATGGTTGAGGAGGAACCTAGGAAAATCTCATTATGGCTTTTCAAATGGTTGAAAATTGGATTGTATGCTTTCACTGTGCCATTTGATACTATGTACACTATTCCTATATGTATTTGTTCATACAAAGAGAGTGCCAATTCGTTGAATGCAGATAATGTATTTCATCATGTGAAGCATTAACAATGTCAAATCCAAGTATTTTTCTAGACCCTTGTTGGTTTCCATATTCGTGTAGCCTTGTCTTGGCAATAACTTGACCTTGAATGTTCCATAATTTGCTAGAAAATGTTAGTGATGTGAATGGAATAGTTGATGCAGCCAAGGCAGGGTTATCATCTACTGAGCTAGGATTCACTGGAATAGAGGAACAACTCTGCGAGGGAGAAGGTACATGTAAGTGGTAGAGAGCAGGATCTCCAATAATCACTGCATCCACTGTGACAACCTTGAGTGCAAGCAATGTGTAGTCCAGTGATAAAAAGTGTGTTAGAGTTGAATAGGATATAAAAACACTGGATGCATGAACAGGGTGAAAATGATTAAGTGGACAAAGACAAAATGGAAATTAAACATACGTTACACTATGTACAATGTTCTATGTACACTTAGTAAGTTTGATTATAGATCCTTCTTTGAGTTGTCCAGTTTCTACAAGACTACTATATATAGTTGGAAGTAACATCTCATGCTTGTGAAGCCTGTCTGAGATAGAAACTTGGAACCGAATAGATGATGAGTTCAGTGAGTTCACTTGGTTTAACGATGAAACTTGTACCAGCGTGCAAATGTTGACAGCATCATGCAACAAGAGTGATATAGAATCTTTAGTTAGCATACTCTCCATAGTGTGACAGTTTTTTTTCCTGTGAAATGAAAAAGGGCAAGAACAAAAAAAATCGCAATGTCACATATTCATGTGATCCAATGACAACAAATACTTGCAGATATCAAAAAAAAAAACTTCGGTTGAACTTACACGAAAATATGTTTTTTTATTTCTACCTATGAGCATGAGACAATCACTCTGGAGATTGATTCTATGGTAGTTGTTCAAAATTTGCAATAAATATTAATAGATTAATTTGTGTTGTATTTCAAATTTTCACTATAAATATTGTAATTCTTAAATAATTTTGAAACTAACAGGAACACTATCAGCAGTAATGTTTTTTGAAACTTTCAGAGAAAATATGTACTTTCACTATAAATATTGTAATTCTTAATTGTATTCATTCAGTATTCTTAATACAATATATAGATTAATATATAATCCACTATCCTACAACCTGCACCCCGCAAGTGTGGTCTGTGGGATGCAGGGTACGGGATTACTAAATAATATTTCATTCGCCACCCTCATCCCGGAGCCCACATCCCGCAATTTCCCAGGAGGCAACGCACAATCCCGCAAAATTCCGGTTGCGGGGTACGAGATTACTTAAAAATATTTCATTCACCACCCTCATCCTGTAGCCCACTTCTCGCAATTTCCCAGGCGGCAACAGTAAATCCCGCAAAATGCGGGTGTGGGTTGTGGAAACACAGAATAAAAATCCTAAATCTAAGGCATTTGTCGTTTCCAGCTTCATAGTTACCTTATTTGGTTGAACTAAAACAAAGCAAGTATTATGTCATTCTCTTTCAGTCAAAGCAACAATAATAGCAAAGCAAGGGTGTTGAAACAACTCGTAATTAGACTAAATGAATATTCAAAAAAATTTAGCAGACTAAAGGAATACTTGCAAATTTAAAGAATCTACAAAATGGAAAAGAAAATACATTAATAACTAATAATCAGACAAAGAAACAATAACAAGAAAACAAAGCAAGGGGCAGACTAAAGGAATACCTGCAAATTTAAAGAAACTGCAAACTATGAAGTGTAAATGAAGGGCACCAAAATAAATATGTGGTTACCTGAAGGTCTGTTTATATACGCAAAGCAAAGGCGGTGCAACATCAAACATGAAAAATGCAGTATTGTAACATGGTTTTCAAGATCGCCATAAGCTGAGCAAAGATGAAGATATTGACCCATGTCGGAATCATATGACAAGCTTTCTTGCATTAATTGAGCAACAATGCATTGATGAAACATTAATGCCAGTGGATAAAGGGACAAGGGCAAACTGTATTGAATTCAATGAAGCACCAGTAAAACGGAAGCTCGACCAAATTGTGAGCGTAAAGACAGAAAACTCGTCCAGAATGGCGTCTGCTAAATCCAAGAAAACGGTGAAGCGAAACTCCGCAATATTGTTGAGAATGAGTTTCTCGAATCAAGATAAATGAACCATGGGCAAGGACAATAAAATCCTATAAAAAAAATCTCCTGGACCGGTGGTTTAGGACAACAGATGGAAGAGTTCAGAATACACGCAAACCATCTGTCAGGAAAACACAGTAAACGACAACTGTAAAAAACAACCCGCAACTAGAAACCAATCCATTCACTTGCAGCAACGGTCGTAACACACAGGACAGCAGTGGTCTACGGGGTAGAAGTTCACCTATCGAGATGGCAGAATCAGGGACCCAAATAAAATGCATTAGCTAAACACCAAATCCAAAGAACGACCTGCAACTACCAATCAATCCATCAATCCATTCACGTGCAGGAACAACTGTAACATAGAGTACACTAGTGGTCTACAGGACAGAAGTTTGCAAATCAAGATTGCAAAATCAGGACCTGACTAAAACGGAGAGGAAAAAAATTCTCATTGATCAGCACAACACTTGTCCACGATCAATTGGCTAATTCGACACGACACCTATCAAACTGTGAATGGGCAGGGAGACGAGGAATCTTTGAGACTGCGTCTCCATAGGGAAAACACCTTCGGCGTAATAATAATGTAATGCTTCCAGCTTTTTGTGTCTATAATAATAACAAACAAAGTTCATTGCTTCATGGAGGATAAGGATTGTAATTGCAATGATTTTTCTACATTCATTTCTCTAATCAAATATCTATTGGCATAGAAAATACTATTTTGTTAGATTTGTCAAAGTCCACACCCAATTCTTTACATGTCGTTTAAATTGAGAAGAAATTTCTTCCTCTTGAGATAGGAAAACAACATAATCTCTTGCTCAACATCAAAATTGCTTACATGCTTTATCTCAATTTTTTTAGCAATATCCTCTAACTCTAAAATGGGAATTGAGTAATGGTAACCTAAATTACAACAACAAAGACATTACTAAACTTGAAAACGTTGTAGGTTTTATGGAGAAATATTAATTTTCCAACCTAGGGGATGCCATATACACTAATGATGTTAATGTGGGGAATCTTCATAAGCCACCTCTCTCGTTGTATTTGGGTAGGGTTAAAGGGTGATCCTATGAATCTAAATTCTAGATCAAAATATGGTATAGTTTTTCATGTGTTGATCAGACACCAATATTTGTTCAAAATTCTAAGTCACTAATTCTCTTTGAAGTTGGTCAAATAAATCATCAAACTTGCCTTCTATTCTTTGATTATTTTGGAGAGTTTTAGATTACAAAATAGGAAAACAATATGCGATTGTGGCTATTTCCACTTATCGAACAACTATATATCCTTTCCAACTATGCCTTCCACCCTTTGCAAACAATATTTCACCATGTCCAAGAGCTTGTTTTCTTGATCTTCGAATTGATTGGCCATATGTTCTAAACTTGATACAATTCAAGGAGCTTGTTTGAAAATCTTGTTCTTTCTATCCAGATGAATAAAATTGTATATGTGTTGGATGAGTGGATCAATAATATTGTTCCTTATTTATTGGTCATAGATTTTGAGTAATGTGGACACAAAATACAAAGAAGAGATTTAAATGTATTCTCTATGTGGGGCAAAGAGGAGGTATCGTAGCATAAGCAATTATTATTGGTTATTATCTTGTGAGGGAAAAGAATAAATTGCAAGGCACACAATGAATTAATTATAATTAAGAATGATTAAAAATCAAAAGAAACAGTTAAATGTAGAAATGCTCATCAATAATTATGAGATCATTTTATTACTATGATGAAATTTACTTGCAACTAGAGATATTTCGCTCCTCCTTAGGGTAAATGGATACACATGCATGTGCACGATCATCTTCTAAATTAGAATGAGTTCACCAATTTTAATGATCCATATTCCAATCACTAGCACAACTCTACTTCAATCACTAAATCTCAACCATCTCGCCCACTAAAATCCTTCAACAATGCCCTCTCACAAGCAACTAATCTCTTCATACATGGAATCCTAGAAGATTTAAGTAAATGAGCTTTAAAACCATGTTGATTTTCAAACCATGGTCGTAAGAATATTTTTCACCTAGAGAAATTAACTTAAACCTTAGTAGCTTAAAAACTAAAAACCTTGGTGAATGGAAACAATCTTTCATGGTGTCAAACATCTCCTTATTTATCTTCTTCTTTATCATGTGAGGTATCAAAGGTCCTTCATCGAATCAAGAACAATCGTTTTTCACTTTGGTCGTTTTTTAGTATGTTTGTGACCTCTTGATGTACACGATACCATAGTGCAACTTACTCCAAGACATTATACAACATGCACTTCCTTCCATGGTATAACGTCAGAGGCATATTCTAGCATTCTCCACTCTCAAACACCGACACTAACCATCACTACAGATCCTAAAATAAAACTTGAACTAATGGATCGAAGTCAAAAGAAATAAAATTTGTGACCCATCATAAGTGCAAATTGATCCATCTTTGGTCAATTAGAACCTTCCAATCACTAGAACCTCTCAGACATCTCATTCAACAACCTATCGCACATCCACATGTTCTAATCACTTGCACAACTTTACTTCAATCATTGAAGCTCGACCATCATACCTACTAAAATCCTTTAATAATGCTTTCTCACAAGAAAATACTATATTTATATATAGAATCTTGGAATATTTTAGTAAACTTGCTCTGATACCATGGTAAACAAATCCTGTACCTAGATAAAATAATCTAAATGTAGGTAGCTTAAAAACTAAAAACCTCAAATAAAAAAAATCACTTGCATACGTTAATATAAAAAAATACACTCCTAGAAATTATTAACAACAAACACAAAATGCATAACTCTCAACATTACGTCTATCTTATATTTATTGAAAGAAGAAAAATAATACTACTATAACTCAAAATTCAAATGCACCAAAAATAAAGTGGTGTGCCCTAGGTCTCCTTTATGGAATGAACAAAGAGAAGGGAAGTACTTTGCATCTATACAACTAGGTTCTACCCCAGGTAATATCATAAAAACCTTAACCCTAAACCCCTAAGGCAATGTGCACTCAAATATGGATATCATTGCCAAGGATAGTGTGGCCCACTAAAGATGAAAACGTCAATGCATGCATACACTAAACCCTCGAACTAAAGATCCATTGCCTACTACATGTGTCCTTTGGATCTATGCCACTCCTATAATATGTAAGCTACTCATGTAAACACTTATATGATTTTTAAAGATATGATGATCTCCCTATTCTATATTTTTTGTGAATTCTATCTATATTCATCTATATCTTTAAGCTTTTAATGTATTGTTTAGATTGTGCTTGTTGGCTTATTCTTAGTCGACCCAGGTTCAGATACTTAGTCGTCAAAAAACCTAAGATATCCTCTCAATAGAGGAGGACTCCGTTGGCAACACCTGCGATGCAAATGAAGTCTCACCCGATATATCTTTATGGGGACTGCCAAAACCAAGGTTTTACAGTTATGTGGGGATTTTCACTCATACATTGCTTCGTAAATCACTCGACCGAAACCGAGAATTTATACTTCTTGTTCTTGTTTATTCATTCAAGATAACAATCTAATTATCCATTGACTCATATTGCAATATTTAACATAAAATCCTTGTCACATATTCATTCTATTAAAGATGTGACACATCTATATATGGATTTCTTCATAAACAGACATTGTGCAACTTATTCAAATCCACTTATTCACAACATACATGCATTCAACATAAACCTAATTATCAAAGACATATAGAGACAACATTTAATGTGGAAACCCATCCAGGAAAAAACACAAAGGTTCTCTTCATCTAACATGAGAAATAGGTTAACACCTTTGGTTTGAGCACTCAGCTTGCAGACTCTTCTTTAGTATCATATCGAGCATACTTATATCCCTTCTCTGTGCTCCTTAAACTATGAAGAAGGCCCAAAACGGTGTCTCTAGACACCCCCACGTATTACATATGGTCTCACACTATGGTAGCTTCCCCCCATTGGGTCGCCTTTGTTCAGAGTACTTTGTGATGAGTCTCCCTTGGATCCCCTGGATATCACTAGTCCATTTACTTCCCCAAGCATTTCCTGTTGCAATTATCTCCTCGGTTTCACAACTATGATCCCTTCCCTAGGAGTCAGTATCATTTGTTTCCAGGTCATCCCTCTCGTCAGACTTTGAACAAAGGAAATTTGAGTCCCCTGTACTCCCCTGCCCCTGTTCCCCATTCAGTGTCGCAGTCCCATGATTGTTCCATATCTCTGGTCTTCCCCCTCGTGCTTCTATTAAGGAAACGTCATTTCCTTATTAGTTGCAAGTCTCCCTCTATCAACATCAACACACCTATTCCAAAGGATAGACCTAGAGGTCCATGTATCATGGTCCCATCCACCTCATTGATGAGTTCCTTGGACCACTTGAAAGGAGTCCTTAGTGTCTTTCAATTTGGTTGTGTCTCACGTGCTCGACTTCAACTCCACCATTGTACCATTGAGATTCATACAAGGTATTGGTTCCTTCATTATTTGGTCAAAGACCCCAGTTGTCACCTGACTCTAGCACGTTGGTGAGTCTATTCCAGGACCCATACAATTTCATGTCCCTTGTGATTTTAGGGTTGCGTTGGCGACAGTGTTCAAAAGCACCTCAATGTCATGCTTCCATGTATCTCCAGTACTTGATGATGTTTATTGTACCTCAAGGATTCTGTCTCTCATTCATTGAGTCCATATAGTTGTGTACACCTCCAAATTCAGCAGAGCATCAGTTATTGTTATATTTCATTCCATGAGAATATCATTGATCCTATGTACTAGTTCTTCATATCAGTCTTTGTATTCAACCTCCCATTGAGGCTACCATTATGTACTACCAGTTGTATCTATGTATTGACCGTCTCCCATTTGTTTGATCCTTGATCCCCATTTTTATATTGAGACATTGTTACGAGCATGGGTATGCCCTCCTTGTCCATATACATGTATGAGATTATATGTACCTCATCCATTTTTTAGAATAAATACAAACCAAAAGCCTATCGTAATTCAAATGAGGAGGATCCACTCCTCCGCAATCCTCTCCAGTCTCTCCATCATTGTCACCATTTTCCCTTGATCCTATGATGTCTATCGTCCATACGATGAGCTCCTTCCCTCACACATCAGGGGGCAATCTGTTAACACAAAAAATTGTTCACCTAGCTCTCTATGCTCTAAACCATAACTATACATCATATTCCCACCATTATTTCCTTCATTTTGATCTTCACAACTAAAATTCCACCAAATATGGTCCAAAACATTATTATTCCTTCCCCATAAATGAAGGGAAGTTGAGCATTTATTGTGATTTATCCCCGCTATCTCCAAAAAGGACCAAAAAACCCTAAAAATGAGAATGTGTTAAAAACCATAGATAAATACCATGCACAATAAAATACCATGGGTCATTACCATTGGTCAAAAAACCTTAGACCATCCTATAAATACATTGTGAAGGTCTCACCACAAACACTTTTTGGCCATTCCAGAAACAGTTGTAAACTTTTAGTCACACTTTTTCGTCATCTTTTCACCTTTCGCCATTATCATTACACTTTTCCATATCACTCCCATGGTGTAGGTTGAGCTTTACCCATGCCCATTTGGATCCATTCCCCCTATTTGACAACCAATAGTGGAGTATATTGGAGACCCAAACCGTGGAGTCGTAGGACCATTTCCTCGGACGACTGCAGTGGCCCACTTCAAAGAATGGTATTCCTATTGTTGTTATTTTTTCTTAGTTAGATAATACAATCAAAATCATAAAAAGAATTATTTTCTTGCTTATTGTTAGTTATTGTTGTAAGTCGAGGTTGAAAGACAATTCGCACCATTGAACTCTACTCTATGATCCGGTTGATCTAGGGTAGGTGCTTTTGCACATAGTAAGGGAGAAATCCCCACTACAAAACAGTTCAAAACAGGTAGCGACACTCTCCACACAGACAACACCACCTTCAAACAGTCCAAAATAGGAAGCGCTACTCTCCACACAAGCAACAACACCTTCAAATAGGAAATGAAACCCTCAACGGTCCAAAATAGTCCACGACTCACACATGTGGAAGAGTAATCTACCTTCAGAAACAACAACCCTAAGTAGTAGAGAAAAAACCAAGAGAGCGTCCAAGCACAAGGAGCAAATCAACCCTAAGACGTCACCCTCAATAATGAAGGCTAGGCTCAAATTTATAGCCTCTCAATGACCCCTAGAAGGCTCCACCTCCTATTTGGTCATTGAGGTTAGGGTTACCCAAACAAGGTCAAGGAAGCAAATATAAAAATTTAATTAATATTAAGACGTCTTAGGAGAGGGTACCAAGGACAAGACAAAGGGTCAAGTTACCATATTTAAAAAGGGGGGGTGCTATCACATAGGACCAACAAGGGAAGGGGCCACATAAATCTAATCCAACATGAGGCTAACCACAAGTCAACAAGAAGTGTCGCAACAATGTGGGAAAACAACCCTTATAACCACAAGACAAAAGATGTAACAACAAGGTGGGAAGACAACCCTTCTAACCAATAGACAAAAGGTGTAACAACAAGGTGGAAAACAACTCTTCTAACCACAAGACAAAAGGTGTAACAACAACGTGGGAAGACAACTATTCTAACCATCTCTCTCAGCGTATGTGGTCCATAAGCATCACATACAATAACTGGAAATTTTATCATCAACATATAAGGAAGGTCCAAACTGGATGACGTGATATCTTTGATCCTCTTGATTGCTCCGAAGGTCAAATGTCATTGACTCCATCAAGGGGTGGCAATTCCCTTGAGGAATCAAACTAGCTCAACCATCTTGAAGACCTAGGAGAGAAGGGCATCACACATCATCATCATATTGGTTAACTAACCAAGATACAGCTAGTTAACTGACTAGGTTCCCTAGAGATCAGCTAGGGGCCCTTGATAATTGTTAGGGACTTATCTAACTTGCTCTTAGACCAAGTACCCTAGATATCTACTAGGGTTATGCACTACTTGGTCCTAAATCAAGAATCTCTTTGGTGTAACTAACTAGGAGGCCCTATTGATTAGCTAGGGAATTTTTCCATGGCTCACATTGCTTGGTCCCAGACCAAGATCCCTACATAAATTTTAGGGGTCCTAGATACCTAATAGGGACTTACACTTCTTGGTTAACTGACCAAGAATGCTAGGCAACTGAATAGGTTGCCATTCTCCCAAAGAATGGATCTTGTAGCTACATTATCTTTAACAGTCCCTCTCAATAAGAGAGGCATTCTCAGCAATAGTAAGCTTGTCTTGGACGTACCCAGACTTCGTTGTGGACAGAGACTTATTCAACACATCAGTAATATGTTTATTTAATAGAACATACTAAATTCTGGTGTCATTTCTCTGCAACATGTCCCTAACATATTGATACTTCCTCTTGATGTGTTTTGATCTATCATAGAACACATGATTTTCTGAGAGCTCCAAACAACTCTAAATTTCAACAAGAAGCTTGATCTTATAGATCCACTTGGAATTTACAATTGACTTCCTTTGAAATCTAAGAACCACTTTGCACACATCATTTTCCATTATTAACTTGAGTTCTTCTATCATAGTATATTTCGAAACCTGATTTTTGAATGCCTCCTTGTAAGTGGAGGATTCTTAATCAATGATGTGGCTTATCTGAGATATCAAACCAAAACACCCTTGAAGCCTCTCAATAGGATTCTTAATGAGATCAATCGAAGACTCCATGGCCTCCTCCCTCTGCTCATCTGAAAGATATGACTCATGGACTAGGCTCATTTCCATGTCTATATCACTGGGAGGCTCTTTGAAGTGATGAGAAAACAAATTTCTCATGGAAGATCACATCTCTACTTTTCTTTTTTGCAATCCCATTGTGCTAGGGAATCTAGGGCATAGTTGGACCCCTCCTTATCTCTGAACTTACCAGTTGTTCCACTCTAGTAAGGAACAAGTCATCAATATCAAATACCTAGCAGGTTCTCTTTTGTAAGCATATGACTTGGCCGACTCTATGCCAACACTTAGGAGGATGAACATCTAGAATAATTGATCCAACATCTTGTGGATCTTTTTGCTCCCTCTATATCTAAGCACTTAGCTCCATCTAAACCGTGCATCTAATTCTAAACATAAACATGATATGTAGACTTCATCACTTGTCTTTCAGAGAAAGTCATATCATCCTCCTCTTGTGGATCTTTCCTACAAGTTAGATTCAGTCTGATAGTCAATAATAACCAAACTTCAATGCAATATCAATTTCACATAATCACATAGTCTTAGCATCCATCCATATACTAGGAAACTATCTAGATACCATCAAGAGCATAATATCAATCACACATATGCAATATGTCTTAAAAATATGTTCCATCATGACAATTTAAAGAATCAAATGAGTTAGGATAGAAACTTCCTCCCTCTTAATATTTGCCCTTATGTGGAAGTCATAGTGTGCATGTTAATCTTGTCATTATATTGGACATGCACTTCTTAAGTGTGCATTGGCATCATCATCATATCATCCTCATGTAGCATCACACATTCATTAGCATAATCTAGGTTAGATATTAACCCTAGATATGAAAAATATAGATGAACTCTAGTATAGCTACTCAAGAAACTAATTTTTTTTTCACTTGCATACTTTGATCATATTGTTCAATGAATCACAAAAATATTTAGACTGTCAAGTTAGAAGGTATCATGATCATGTAAACCATTGATTACTAATGATCACAAGTCAAGATCTAAACATATGAAGAGTTAAGTAGGCTTCTTACTCACCACAATAAAACATACCTAAGTAAAACCTTCTGGCATAATTGGCATACCTCTTCAAGGAATCATCAAGTCCATGACCTGCCAATTCCATCATCTCTTTTTTGATGTTACACTTAGGGCATAGACTAGCAGCACTACTGTAGTTGTCATAAGCACGTCCTTTCTTTAGTTGTCCTTAAGTTTGACAAAATCATTGATTTTTATGTCCATCCAATTAATACTTATATGTGGCCATCCAACTGGGTGCATTGGTATCCAAATCTGCATAGTACACTGTTCATCTTGTGGTCAAATTAGATAATGTTCAAACCCTTACCTTAGGATCAATGTAGGCTTGGTTAGGCTGCAAAAACAAAGCTAGATACAAACCCTAATATCTAATACCATGTTAAAGTTAGGGTTATGTTAGGGTTGTAAACAAAAATTCAAATAATGCAGATGTGCACAATAAAATCATAAATGGTAAAACAGTACTACTAAAGTAAAATCATAAATAATAGGACATTAGTAGTAAATAAAATATAATTAACAAAAATTAAATTAGATATGACAAATTAGGTGAGGGTAGAGGACCTTCCTTATACTTAGAGTTACTTTCAAATCAAATCTTGCCTCTTAGAGGAAAGTCAATAAAATGGAACAAAGTTGGCCCTTACCTAAGGGCATGGACGTACCTAAGAGAGAGAGAGAGAGAGAGAGAGAGAGAGAGAGAGAGAGAGAAGTGTTGAAGGATAGGATTAGATAGTTATAATAGAAGGTACAACATCCGCTTAGGGTACAATACATCCAATATCAAACCCAATACATTAACCAAGATAGTCAATAAGTGTCGAACATTGAATGCCAGCCACAAAACCTTCACAATAGTGGAAGTCAACCTTCTAGCAGCCCACGACAAACCCAACCAATTAGTGGTAGCCACATATTAGAATTTATAGTGGAATACAACCTCAAAAGAGAACCTTAACAAGGTACTGACAACCACAAACACACCCTAACAGGAAGCGTTATCCTTAGGAAGACATTGTAGGCCCAAACAAACCTCAACAAGTTAGCGGTAGCCCCAATACTATCAAGACAGTCACAATAGAAAGCGATAGCCCTAAGACATTCCACAAAAGAGTCATAGTAGCAAGCAACAACCCTAAGGCATTCCACAACAACAAATGGTAGCCTAAGACAGTGCACAACAACAAACCAACAAACGATCCTCAAAATAGTTCACACTGGCAACGCCAACTTCCAAACTGGAAGTTACACCTTCGAACAATCTAAAACTAAAAGTGGCACTCTCCACACAGAAAATGACACCTTTAAACATACCAAAATAGGAAGTGACACCTTCAAATAGTCCAAAATAGGTAGTGACACTCTCCACATAGGAAACAACACCTTCAAACCGTCCAAAACAAACAACAACACTCTTCACATAGGCAGGGAAACCCTCAATAGTCAAAAATAGTCCATAGCTCACACGTGTGGAAGAGTAACCTGGCTTTACAAAGAACGACCCTAAGTAGTAGAGAAAAAACCAACAGAGCACCCAAGCACAAGGAGCAAAGAAACCATAGATGTCACCCAAACAAGACTACTGAAAACCCCATATTAGTCACACAATAAATCAGAGCTAAGTTACCTCTTCAAGATGCCCCAACAATGAAGGTTAGGTTCAAAATTATAGCCTCTCAATGACCCCTAGAAGGTTCCACCTTCTATTTGGTCATTAAGGTTAGGGTTACCGAAACAAGGTCAAGACATCATACACTTTAGGAGGGATGCCAAATATTAAAATATAATTAATATAAATATGTCTTAGGAGAGGGTACCAATGACAAGACAAAGAGTCAAGTTACCACACTTAAAAAAGAGGGGTGCTAGCACAAAGGACCAACAAGGGAGAGGTCCACACAAGACTAAGCGAACACAAGGCTAACCACAAGTCAACATGAGGTCTCACAACAAGGTGGGAAAACAACCCTTCTAACCACAAGAAAAAAAGTTGTAACAACAAGGTGGGAAGACAACCCTTCTAACCATCTCTCTCAGTGTATGTGGTCCACAAATGTCCCATACAATAACTAGAAGTTTTATCATCACCTTGTAAGGAAGGTCCAAACTAGATGATGTGATCCTCTAATCCTCCTGACTGCTCCTAAGGTCAAATTCCAATGAATCCATCAAGGGGTGGTCAGTTCCTTAAGGAATCAACCTAACTCAACCATCTTGAAGACCTAGGAGAGAAGGACATCACACATCATCATCATCTTGGTTAACTGACCAAGATCCACTTGGTTAACCAACTAAGCTCCCTAGGGATTAAGTAGGGGCCCTAGATAACTGCTAGGGACTTATTTGACTTGGTCCCAGTCCATGTGTCGTAGATATTTTCTAGGGTTATGCACTGCTTGGTCCCAAACCAAGAATCTCTCTGGTGTAACTGACCACGAGGACCTAGTGATCAACTAGGGGCTTTTTCCATGGTTGACATTGCTTGGTCATATACCAAGATCCCTAGATAACTACTAGGGACTTACACTACCTGGTTAACTGACCAAGAACCCTAGTTAACTAACTAGTGTGCCATCCTCCCAGAGAATGGCTCTTGCAACTGCATTATCTTCAACAAATTGTTGGGACAATCTAACAAAAAGCAATGATTTTGTGACCCCTCAAACTCTTGCATTACACACATCTATCTCATCGTTTAACCCCTCCACCTTGCCAACCATGAATAATCACTTTAGTTGCCACTTAATCCATGGCTTGCCTCTAAAACTAACTTCCAATAGCCAGAAGCCAGCTGCCACACTCCTCATAATTTATTTATACCTACTCATCAAGTCAAGTGCATCCTACGTTCTGTGTTTCTATGCATAAAATACCATCCCACTTAAGTGACACATGGGAGCTTCAACCCATCTACTAACTATCCTTTGTCTACCTTGGATAACATCTACTTATAATTCGTAACTTTATCATTGTGACTACCAAGGAATACTTGGCATGCCTTTATTAATCTAAAAATACCCACTTTAACTTTGGGTTCCTTGGGATTTCTTCATCTTCTCTTGTGATATGGTAGCACCTCTTTACTTCTCTAACAACTTTTTTTGAATATTATATTCAAACACATCGCGGTAAATTTACATGTTGGTAGGTGGAGCCATTGTATGGAGCCCACCTAAATTGAATCGACATAACCACCTTCTTACACCATATGCAATATTCAATCTAATCATAGTCAAAGATTAGAACCAACGCATTACATTTGATAAATAAGTTACATATTGATAGATAACTTGATATTCTTGCTTTATAATCTATTATAAATGTTAATCCATACAATCAATATGCCTTCATGGGAAATTTTAATCTTGAAAATAAAGATGGTTTCTTGCTTGAAAAATAATTTGATATAATTGTTTTGTTTTTAATCTTAAACCCAAAAATGGCTTCTTACTTGGAAAAGAAAAATGATAAATACTATGATATAATTGTTCCATATTTTAAACATAAATATTAAGTTTCTCAACATACTTGCATTATATGATTATAAATATTAAGTTCATAGACATACTTGCATTTGCATTTTATACAAAATAATAACATTATGAAATTGATTATAAAAATTTAAGTTTATAAACATATTTTCATCATATACAAAATTATAACAATATAAAATATATTTTTATATTTTGAAAACACATGATAATGTAGAATATATTGTACTCATATTTTAAATATTTCATATTTTGGAATTATTTCCACCTTATCTATATAATACAATTGTATTTACATTATATAAAGAGTAATAACAACATGAAATTTATTTTTATATCTTGAAAACACATGATAATGTAATTGCGTCGAGAGGCGCTCTACAGCCCAGTGTGGGGAAGATCTTGTAACGTGATGTAACGTTTATAACATGCTGGCAAAAAATAATAGTGATAGTGAATATTATGGGAGAGATCTTGTAACTTGATGTAACATTTATAACATGTTGGCAAAAAATAATAGTGATAGTGAATATTATGGGAGAGATTTCGTAACACCAACATAGATCCAAATTCTAGGCTCTACTAAGCGCCGAGAGGGATCAAATCATTGGAGGTGCAAACCTCTTTTTAATTATTGCACTCAACTATCAGCTTTGGTGTGATTCACACCAACGTCGTTTTATTTAAGGTCGACATATAATATTTTTATTATTAATATTTAATATTATTTATGGCCGACATAGAATATTTTTTATTATTTTTTATTTTGTTAGGAAAGAACATTACAAGATCTGCCCCATACATGGTTTTAAAACCATGTGCAAGGCCCTCCTAATACCATGGGTTGTTTAGGAGGCCTTGCACATGGTCTTAAAGCCATTTGCAACTATCTCCTAAATCATGTACAATAAAACCATGGGTTGTTTAAGAGGCCTTGCACATGGTTTTAAAACCATGTGCACGACCAATATTTTTTTTTCATATAATTCAATTTTAATTTTTTTTGGTAAGTAAGAACATTACAATATCTCCCCATATTGTGTTGTTTTTGTGGGAGACATTTTTTTTTGTGCATAATTAAATTTTTTATTTTTTATTTTTTATGGCTGACATTTATAAGAGTAAAGTTACATAAAGTTACATAACATTACAAGATCTCCTCTATACTGCGCTGTAAAGGGCCTTTAAGCCCAAAAATAAAAAAATAAACATAAACATAAATTTATTATGGATTTAATGAAAGATCCAATTTTTTTAAGTATAATATAAAATACACATCAATAAATTAGACTCTATTGATATATCCAAATTTAAAATGGATAGTTTAAATATAGCAATATAATAAAAAAAATAAAAAAATTATATTTGAAAAAATATACATTGATTTCCGATTTATCCAGCCATAACTATAAGAAAGTATATTAGAGAGATGATATTGCAAAGCATTCAGTAAACAACTATGGGAAACAACTAATTGATATCATGAACTCCTGCATCGTGCCAAGACGAATCTTATAAAACGAATAAGCCAAATAAATGCAAAAGGTAGACATAAACAGAATCAGATTGCATAAACGTGCGCACTCCAATTTCTTTATTATTAACTAATGGTAAAGCTAGCTATTACCCTATAGCTTTCACAATCCCACAACAAACAATGTATATAGCTACAGATATTTGATTTGCTCTTCATACCGAAAGATTCTGGGTGGGTTTGTTATAGTCATGCGAGAAGGATGAATGGATCAATTACAAAATGCTTTTCAACATAAGCGTCCCATTCTCATATTGTAGATTGAAGAGATGAAACACGTGGTTTTCACCTTCAGTCATAATGAAATCGACATATTTACCTGTTGTTTTCAACGATTCGTAATACAAAATTCCGCGATCTCTCAGGAGATCTTTCCCTGCCGCAAATACCAGCAGTCAAGGATACACCAGACTCGACCGCGCTGGTGAACGGGGTCCAACCGGGTTGCAAAAAGATGTATGCTCCCTCAAGAAGAGAGATACTCCATAATACATTCACAACCTTATTGAAACCCTTCATTTCCACCTCTTCCCCAAGTTCGCATCCTATTGCTTCTTCCGAGAAAAGAATTAAATCCAGAATCTCCTCAATTCCTTAATGGTGCTCTTGGATTTATACATGAATAGGGGAGTTTAATTATTTTGAAATAGTTTTTTGAAACATGAAAAGTGACTCCCGGAAAAACAAAATGGGAAATTCAAATTTAACATGCATATATGTTGGTCTGTCTATTAATAGTTCCGTGAAACACTAAAAGTTCACACAAGGAGTCTTTGCTATTATATAGTAGAGAAGTTACAGCAAGCAGCGTTGAAACAATATGGCTCCAACATCGCTTCAAGCGTTTGGAGAACAACAGGTTATGGCCTTTCTTGCCATTTCTTCCCAACTGTAATTCATCGATACAAGATTTTGCTACTCAGTTGAAACCCATCTCACAAACAAACTAGTATATGCTACTAACAAAATATAGACGGTATTGTAATTCACCTGCTCCTCACATTATTTCTGCTTGCCATGGCCAACTAATCTATTACACGCCATTGATAGTAGAAAACATGTTACAAACGTTAAATTAGGTTACAAGATCTCTCCCATAATATTCACTATCACTATTATTTTTTGCCGACATGTTACAAACGTTATTAACGTTACATCACGTTACAAGATCTCTCCCATAATATTCACTATCACTATTATTTTTTGCGGACATGTTATAAACGTTACATCACGTTACAAGATCTCCCCCATACTGGGCTGTAGAGCGCCTCTCGGCGCAACAAAATTAAAAAAAAATAATATCACTTTCGTAATTGCGCCGAGAGGCGCTCTATAGCCCAGTATGGGGGAGATCTTGTAACGTGATGTAACATTACTAACATGTCAGCAAAAAATAATAGTGAAAGTGAATATTATGGGAGAGATCTTGTAACGTGATGGAATGTTACTAACATGTCGGCAAAAAATAATAGTGAAAGCGAATATTATGGGAGAAATCTTGTAACGTGATGTAACGTTACTAAAATGTCGGCAAAAAATAATAGTGAAAGCGAATATTATGGGAGAGATCTTGTAACGTGATGTAACTTTACTAACATGTCGGCAAAAAATAATAATGAAAGTGAATATTATGGGAGAGATCTTAACGTGATGTAACGTTACTAACATGTCAGCAAAAAATAACAAGGGTAGTAGTAGTGAATATTATGGGAGAGATCTTGTAACCTAATGTAAAATTTGTAATATTGAATAACTAATGTAAAAAATAGTAAATATTTTGTCGGCCTAATAATGTAAGGTCATAACGTTTCATTTGAAATACACTCCCTATATTAATACAAACAACAAAAATATTATATAAAAAAAAATTATTCTCAAGGAGCTATTAGAGACGAAGAATCTGATCAAGCAGCTATTCCAGACCAGGAATCTGGTCGCTTAACAAGGTGAACATTGCATAATTTTAATTCTTCATTTCAAGTAACATGAATTTTTTATAGTGAACATTGCATATTTTTTTTTCAAAAAACTCTGAACCATGTCAGAACAAGGTGCCTGTACCTCCTCCCCAGCTCTAGCTCCACTGGCAGCAGCCTCCCCTCCTCGGCAGCACCAGCTCCACTGGCAGCCCCTTCCCCTCTGTGTCCTCCCCTGCCACCTGCACATGCCTTAAGATTATGCCCAATTCTCATAAGTTTCAGTCTCCTTAGGAGTGAAGGTCATTCTGCTGGCCAGGTTCATACTCTTTTCTATCATCTGGATATTACACTTTTTTGTTCTTTAATTGCTATTTCTTAATAGACACACTAGGCTCTCATGCTTTGGACTGTTCTTCACTCTTCGATTTGTTCCAAGTACGTTTGGTACTGTAACTTCGGGACAATTTCGTTAAGATTTTTATTCGATCATAAAACCCCAGAGGTTTGTCCTTCAGACTTCGATTTGTTCAAAGTTGGGGCCAAGTTTGTTCGGGACAATTTCGTTAAGATTTTTATTTGATCATAAAACCCCAGAGGTCTGTCCTTCAGACTTTAATTTGTTCCAAGTTCAGGCCAAGTTAGTTCAATACTGTAACTTCTGGAAAATTGGGAAAATTTCGTTAAGATTTTTATTCGCTCATATAGCTGTTAGATCGTCCTCGCAAAGTTCTTTTTTATTTCTCTAAGCTCACACATGCAGAAAATCATTTCTGTTTATCGTGATCTAAATAGACATGTCACCTTATTTCGAGATAATATGCAATGCCATGTACAAAGCTGTATTAAGTCACCTGCACAAAGAATAACGATTATGCCAGTGTATCACGTAGATATCCAGTATCGCTTATGTAGAGATCTTAGATGAAAAGATTTATTTTAGTCTACAGTGTGTACTGACAAAAACATTGACTTACGATCTATCCGCATAAGGAATTTATGTGCCATATTAGAGGACCAATGGACCTTCGAGGGGATTGAAGTGATTTCCTCTGTGAATTCTCCAGTTTGGGCAATATTCCAAATAAGCAAGTTTACTGGTCCTTCTTTTTGAGCTTGCAATTGATTATCATCATGATGTAGCTTGAGAAAAGATGAATGAGATTCCTGTGTATTATAGATCTAATCTAGAAGTCCTTTGAGATCCCCAATATGAAAGGATGCCGGTGAAGTGAATACCAGCCTGCGATAGGGGATTTTGGACCATTTACAGAACTAGATACGATTGTCCAAAAATCCCGTCACTGAGTGGCCTGGACGCCATTCCCCCCGAGTACATGAGAAGGTGGTCATGTCTCTGCGGTTTTCATGCTAGAGGAGGTGGAAGTAGTAGTCCTCCCATTCAAGCTGATCGCTGGCATTGTTGGCGAGCTTCGAACCGTAGCCCGCTATCTTCCCCGCAGCGTGGTCGTTGGCGTATTCAAGTTGAAAACGCCCACAGTGGGTCTCTCCTCCACTGGTCTCACGTACTCGGGGGGAATGGCGTCCAGGCCACTCAGTGCCAGGTTCTCCACTTGCGCTGGATTTTAATATTAAAAATATTAAAATTGATATAAATTGATATAAATATATATTAATATTTATATTTAATATAAATTAATAATTACATTTAATATTTAAATTTAACATAAGTTAATATTAAAATTAATATAAATTAATATTTAAATTTAATATAAATTAATATTAAGTTTAGGTATATATAAAAAATCTTTGCCATGCATTATAGGAACTACCTGTGGTATAGTGGTGAGGGTGTTGGGATAATGGGTGTGAGGTGCAAGGTTCAATCCTCCTTGATCACCTTTTTGTCTTACAAAATATTAAATTTCGGTATGTCATGGGTATATATAAAAAATCTTTGCCATGCATAATGGGAACTACTTGTGGTATAGTGGTGAGGGTGTTGGAATAATGGGTGTGAGGTGCAAGGTTCAATCCTCCTAGATCAACTTTTTGTCCTAAAAAATATTAAATTTAGGTATGTTACGGGTATATATAAAAAATATTTGCCATGCATAATAAGAACTAATTGTGCTATATTGGTGAGGATATTGGGATAATGGGTGTGAGGTGCAAGGTTCAATCCTCCTAGATCAACTTTTGTCTTAAAAAATATTAAATTTAGGTATGTCACGGGTATATATAAAAAATCTTTTCCATGCATAATAGGAACTACCTGTGCTATATTGGTGAGGGTGTTGGGATAATGGGTGTGAGGTGCAAGGTTCAGTCCTCCTAGATCACCTTTTTGTCTTGAAAATATATAGCATTTGGTTATTTAGAATTTCATGTAAATTGAGTTGTATACTTGCATAGTTTTCAGTGTGTTTTTTTTATTGCATTTTTTTCAATGTAGTTGTTATTCCAGCGGTGCATTGCTTTTAGTTTATATTTCCTAGATGCATAAATGTCAGCATATATGTTAATCTTTGACATTTTTTATATAGTGACTAAACTAGAAATGGAAGGTGTGCATGCGGAAACTGCTATGAGAGAAACAGGCGAAGGACGCAAATCTTATGAAAAGACAACAAAACAACAAGAAGAAGGAAGAAAACAAAACGCAAATCGACAAAAAGAATTTCAAAAAAGACAGTTGGATCAAAAGACAGCAGAAGAACGCGAAGAACGAAGAAAACAACTCGCAGATCGACAAAAGGAATATCGTAAAAGAAAGTTAGAGGAATTGACATCAAAACAACAACAAGAACAAAGAAAACGGAACAATGATCGAAAAAGAGCATATCGAGAGAGACGGATGAAGCAATCGGAAGAGCAAATAAATAATCAAAATGCATGAAGTGACCTAATGACAATAGAAGTGACAGCAGTAGAACAACAAATAAATCAAAATGTACAGAATGACCAGAGGATAGGTGAAATGTCAGCAGAAACAAAAGAAGAATGAAAAAAACAACACGCAGCTCGACAAAAAGAATCTCGAAAAAGAAAGTAAGCCGAATTGACAGCACAAGAACGAGAAGAACTAAGAAAACGAAATGCTGATCGACAAAGAGCGTATCGAGAGAGAAATTTGAAGTGATTGGATGAACAAAGAAATCAATTTGCAGAACAACAAATAAATCAAACTGTAGAACGACAAAGACAACCTTCAACCAGTGTACCAGTAAAACTAACTGTGACAGATGCTCAAGCGATTCCAAATACTAATATGGTCCCACATAAGGAGATTGAAATTGACGATAACATATCGGTAACATCTGAACAAATGTATACTACACATCGCAAATTTCGTGAACGAATTGATCAATTTGCAGAGGTGCAAATGTGTCATGTCTTCCAGGAGTCATATGCTGGAGTACACATACGTAATACAAGTACAGGTCCAATGTGCTTGTGATGTCTGAGAGAGGGATCTAATCATAGATTCTCAGCTGCAAACCACATGGATCTAGGATTTCAACCGCATGTCCTTCAAGATCTCACACAAGTTGAAGAGATGTTGATAGCACGTGCAAGTCCAATTTTGCAAGTGATGCATTCAATTGGTGGACAATACAAATATCGAGGACACACCATTAGTTTTCCGCAAGAGATTAAAGATGTTGCTAAGACATTGCCACGCCATATTAGCAACTTGGACTTGATGGTCGTTGTGAGAAAAAAAGGACGACGAGGATCCAGTTATGATTTCACTATTAGAAAACAAAAAGTTATGGATGCATTATTATATAAGATTCGGAATGATCCATATTATCAAGATGTTCGAGTGGATTATGACGCAGTAGAAGAGTTACCTGAAAATGCAACAAATATCTCACATATGCTTAATTATGTTACACTTCCCGTTATTGATGACGAAACAGAATTTGCAATGTTGGAAGGGAGACCAGGAGTTGATGACATGTTAGACAGTTTACAAACAAATTCTTTTGCATCAAGGCTTCCAAGTGCACCACAAGAGATAGAAATTATTAGAGCATGGGCAAATAATCCTAATCTAGATAAAAATAACGCAAATGAGAAATTGACTGATGTGCTTAATTGGCCTGGCATTGACTCATCTTCGATTAACGAGTATAACACTGTTGGATTATTTGATATGGAATTTCCAACATTGTTCCCTAAAGGAGAAGCTGATTGGTTACAAACGCGAATGCGAAATGTCCATCTACATGAGTATGCAAAACATCTTCTCAGATATCGTGATAACAGATTTGGAAGGCACCCTCGCTTTAGATATTTTTTACTAAATATCATAATGAGACATCATGCTCAAGCTTCATCAACAGTTTTTGTAAAAAAGAATATTAGTGAACTACCCACAACAATGGAGGAGTTACGACAACATTTAAAAAATCTTCCAGATTCAAGATTGGGAGAAAGATTAATGAGATTTGGAACGGTATTAAGAGGCACACATGCATATTGGAGCAAGTGTTGTCAAGAGTTATCTGACTTGATTCAACAGATAGGTTATCCGACAATATTCTTCACACTAAGTGCAGCGGATATGCAATGGCCTGATTTGCATAAATTAATCCCAGGCACAAGTCCTACAGATCCACTTGAAGCGAGGAAATGGTGACGTCAAAATGTAATTGATAATCCTCACATCGTGGCACATTATATGCACTTGAGACATACAAATTTTCGAGAAGAGGTTTTCGAACATTTTCATCAAGCTACAGATTATTGGAGTCGCTACGAATGGCGACATCGTGGATCTCCTCATGTCCATGGGTTTCTTTGGTTAAAAAATGCTCCCAACATGGACACTCTAAATTGGGATGATCCTAGAGAAATTGTATCTGCAAAAAAATATTTCGACAATTGTGTGCATGCAATAAATCCACGTGAGGGATATAAACGAAATATTCAAATTGGAGATAATGTAGATGATCATCCTTGTGTAAAAGGCACAGAACAAATATTTCAATTGGATCCAATCACTGATTATGAAGAACTTCTTAACTGTGTTGAGCGTCATATTAGCTGCAATGAGAGAAGTTGTCTTCGAAAGAAAGGAGGAAAATTGGTATGTCGATACCACGCACCATGGGATCTATGTGACCAGTCAAAACTTTACATTGATGAACAAGGAGAAAAAAAGTATGAACCTAGAAGAAATGATGACAGAGTGAATACACACAATCGTGAAACACTGATGATGTGGAGGGCTAATATAGATTGGCAGCCTGTACTTTCCAAGCGCGTCGTTACTAATTACATAGCCAAATACGTTGCTAAATCAGAAAAGGGATCTGAAACTTTCCACAATATGTTGATGCGGATCTCTTCTATCCAAAATCCAAACGAACCAGCAGCACGTGCATATAAAAGTTTGTTGTGTGAATCCATTGTTGATAGGGACATTGGTGCACATGAGACATGCCATATGCTTCTAGAGCTTCCTCTTTCAGAATGTAGCCGTCATTTTGTGGTTCTAAATGTTGGTATGAAGATTTTCAAACAAGTACAAGTTGAAACATATAATGCTGACAATGATAATTCTCTAATTGATGCATATACTAAGCGACCAGAGAATATGGAGCAACTTTCATTGATAGATGTTGCAAAATATTGGTCATATGACAAACGTCGACGGGGGGAAAATGGTTACCACGAAGTAATGCATCTATTGTACGTGTGTTTCCTAGATTTAACTCTATCCCTAATCGAAAAGATGAGAAATTTGTCGAATTCTGTTGGTCCGAGTTGGTTTTGTACAAGAAATTTCATTACTTCTGAAAAGATATAGGCCACACATCTGATGAAATTTTACAGAATTGGAAAAATTTGCAATATATACTTTGGCATGTTGATCGCAAACCTATGCCTACAAATGCTCGAGTTGAATCCGACGACGAAGAAGAACGTCCAAA
The DNA here is from genome assembly GCA_001517045.1 of Pseudotsuga menziesii. Taxonomy (NCBI): domain Eukaryota; kingdom Viridiplantae; phylum Streptophyta; class Pinopsida; order Pinales; family Pinaceae; genus Pseudotsuga; species Pseudotsuga menziesii. The sequence continues at coordinate 493,390 of LPNX011173976.1, read as the reverse complement.
TCCACAAAGAGATTCCAGGCAACATGAATGGGAGATCATTTATGGATTATATAAAAATCAATTTATAAATTATAATGAGTTTGAAATGCTTGGACATAGGGATCTTGATCGTATGAATGATTGGAACACAGCTTTTGTAAATGAAGAGACCTCCAGTCGTGCAATTCATTTCATCTCTGATATGCGAAAATTGAAAACGATTTCTACTAATCAACATGCAAAGTCTTACTCAATTGATAGTTTGGGGGATAAGCAAAGAATAGCATACAATGTTATCCTTGAGCATTATAGAACGGGGGTTGATCCACTACGCATGATAATCCAAGGAACTGCAGGTACTGGAAAGTCATATTTGATTGGAGCCATCAAAAATACACTTGAAAATCTCTCGCATCTAGGGAAAAGTCCATTACTTCTTCTAGCTCCTACAGGGGTGGCAGCTTTCAACATATCTGCAAGAACAATTCATTCTGCACTTCATATACCAATCAAAGAAATTAATCCTTTACGAGGACCGAGTTTAATTAACATACAGGAAGAGTTGAGGAATGTTAAATATATTTTGATCGATGAAATGAGTTTTATTGAAAAAAATCTATTAATCAAAATAGATTCAAGACTTCACGAAGCCTTCCCAGAAAATGCTACTATACCTTTTGGTGGAAGATCAATTATATTGGTTGGTGATTTGGGACAATTGCCGCCTGTCATGGATAAGCCTGTATATGCATCGAAAGGTCTTGCAAAAGAATTGTGGAGCACATTCACAACAGTTGTGACCCTCGATACTGTGTTTCGACAAAATGGACAAAGCAATGAACAACTATCTTTTCGTAATTTGTTAATGAATATTAGAGATGCAGTTCCAACAATAGAGGATTGGAAATTACTGATGACTCGTACAGATACTTCTGTACATGCAACATTGAAAAATTCCTTCGATAAGGCGATACATTTGTTTGCAACAAATGATGATGTAAACTGTCATAACAAGCATTTATTAAGAAGCCTAAACTGTCCCATTGCGATCAGTATTGCTACATCTGTAAGAAGCAACTATTCTATGGAAGGAGATGAAGAAGGGTTGGAACTTGAATTACTTATAGCCATAGGAGCAAGGGTAATTATCACATCAAACCTCTGGACTGATGCAGGCCTCCTTAATGGTGCTCTTGGAGTTATACAACAAATTGTATATAACCCGGGAAGTTTGCCTCCAGAACCACCCACTTATGTTTTAATTAAATTTGATAATTATGTGGGGGTATCATGGGATGAATCGTTTCCTCAAGTTGTTCCTATTACATCTATTGAAAGAGGTAATAAAAAACAACTTCCATTGAAACTCGCTTGGGGTTTAACAATCCATAAGTCACAAAGATTGACATTGGAGAGAGCTACTATTAATATTGGAAAGCAAGAGAGGCAGAGTATGACATTTACAGCAATATCTCGAGTTAAAGATTTGGCAGGTCCACGATTTCAACCTCCATTCTCATATGATTGATATGAGAAGATGTCAAAACTACCAGGAGTGAAGATAAAAAAAGATGAAGAAAATAGATTGAGAATGATCACGATGTGAACCATATTCTCATTTATTTAATCCTTACCAAATTATTGTCTTTATTTTCCATTTTAACAATTTGTTCAATCCTTAATACTTATTACGTACATTATGATAATCCTCATAATTATATATGTGTTTTCAAGTTAACCTATTCCTTACAATGTTGATCAAACTCCAATTTTGTGTCACCGCCCACGACTGGAACCAGCCTAGATCCAAATCCTAGGCTCTATCAAGCGCCGAGAGGGATCAAATCTCCCGAGGTGCAAACCTCTTCTCAGATATTGCACTCAAGGAGCTTTTCGAGGAGAGGTTTGCACCTCGAGAGATTTGATCCCTCTCGGCGCTTGATAGAGCCTAGGATTTGGATCTAGGCTGGTTTATTAATACAAAATAAATTTTCTAATAGGCCGAGAGGCGCTCTACAGCCTAGTATGGGGGAGATCTTGTAACGTGATGTAACATTACTAACATGTCGGCAAAAAATAATAGTGATAGTGAATATTATGGGAGAGATCTTGTAACGTGATGTAACATTACTAACATGTCGGCAAAAAATAATAGTGATAGTGAATATTATGGGAGAGATCTTGTAACGTGATGTAACGTTTGTAACATGTCAGGCAAAAAATAATAGTGACAGTGAATATTATGGGAAAGATTTTGTAATACAAAATAAAAAAAATAATATCACTTTCGTAAAGTTATTTTTCTAATAGGTCAAAATAAATGTCAGCATAGATTCTTCTCATTCAAAAACAATTACTTACAATTTTCAAGGTTTCTTGGACACAAAATACGGCAGATATATCAGCATGATTTATAATGTACTTTACAACATCTAAACTTGTAGAAGTTAGTTGCACGCATGATTAAGACTAATGTCATTTAACTACAACAAAGCTGAACTTAAAGCATAAGATCAAACCAACACGTTGAAAACAGACTCTGAGAGTTACCGAGAGTGTCATATAGAGGGACCGAGATGTAAGAATATGAGGAGCATGCATGTTCAGTAACAATCCATTCGGGTCTGTTGATGAAATACAGTCCAATGCAAGCCCCCTAAGCTCAGAAAAATAACTCAGTGTTCGTGAACAACCACAAATATCAAATATAAGCTTGCAGTGGAGAAAACTGTATCTATGGTCCTGTTCTCATTAAATTTCAAAATGTCAAATAGATCACACTGAAACACATACACTCTGGAAAAATCACATTTTAAAATCAAGCAGATACTTGCACAGCATTCCCATCCTGCATTTCCATATTTTGTGGAATATTGAACCAAACTTTAAATTTCTTCTACTCTATTAAACGAGTATAGCAGTAATTATTGCATGCAGTGAAAGAGCGTGTCTTTCCTTTTGGAATGCCATGATACATAAGCCTAGAACCTAATGCAGTTCGTGCAGTGCCTGCCTCCCCATACATCATCCACTTGTATTTGCAAGGTGTACATGTAAACAATAAATACTGCATTAAGAATTATGATTGATGATCATGTTCTTACTGCTACTGCAAATGAAAGTTTCAAATACCCAAAGAAAGCATACAACTTACTCGCCAATTGATCCATCACACGAACACGTGTACCAAGATACTTCACTCATGATAAGAGTCCACAGCATGCCTGTACTAGAAAATAGATTTAAAAGAATGGGATCAATGCATTCGCATAAAGACCACCCCAATCATGCATCTCAGAAATTCTACCTAAGATGACGAAGACCATTCTTAGAAGTTTGGACCAACAGAAACAGGACTACTTTGGGGTATATGAATCAGTTAGGTTTTGGTATCGTATTTGGCCAGAGACAGTTAAATCTTGAAGTGCAATACACTACCATAAAAAATCTTACTACTATTTAACACACTGAAACCAAGCACCAACAGAAAATTTTCGTGCAGTGTTCAAATTTCAGGATGCTCTGGATATCCATCAACAAGCTTCAAAGGAGATCGTGCCCACTAATCATTAAAACAATCTAATATGGGGGAGATGTTGTAATCTTCCTACCTAACAAAACAATAAAAAAGTAAAAATTTAATTATCCGTAAAAAAAATGTGGGTCAAGAAAAAAACACAAAATTGAATTATCCACAAAAAAATGTTGGCCTGCAAGGCATTTTAAACAACCCATGGTTTTATTGTACATAGTCTAAGAGGCTTTGCACATGGTTTTAAAACCATGTGCAAGGCCTCCTAAACAACCCATGGTTTTATTGTACATGGTTTAGAAAGGCCTTGCAAATGGTTTTAAAACCATGTGCAAGGCCTCCTAAACAACCCATGATTGTAGGAGTGGAGAAACGATGCAATGTTCGTTCCTAACAAAATAAAAAATATTATATGTCAGCTATAAATAATATTAAATATTATTAATAATAAAATTATATGTGGACCTTAAATAAAAAGATGTGTCTTTTGGTTTGAATCAAATCAATTTATACCTAAGAAGAGGTTTGCACCTCGAAAGATTTGATCCATCTCGACGCTTGATAGAGCCTATGACTTGGATCTACATTGGTTGCACCGAGAGGCGCTCTACAACCCAATATGGGGGAGATCTTGTAATGTGATGTAACGTTTATAACATGCCGGCAAAAAATAATAGTGATAGTGAATATTATGGGAGAGATCTTGTAACTTGATGTAACGTTTATAACATGTCTACAAAAAATAATATTGATAGTGAATATTATGGAAGAGATTTTGTAACACAAAATAAAAAAAATAATCACTTTCGTAGTTTATTAATACAAAATAAATTTTCTAATAGGCCAAAATAAATGTCGGCCACAAAAACAATCTAATATGGGGGAGATGTTGTAATCTTCCTACCTAACAAAACAATAAAAAAGTAAAAAATTAATTATCCATAAAAAAAATATGTGAGTCAAGAAAAAAACACAATTGAATTATCTGCAAAAAAATGTTGGCCTTGCACATGGTTTTAAAACATGTGCAAAGCATTCTAAACAACCCATGGTTTTATTGTACATGGTTTAAGAGGCTTTGCACATGGTTTTTAAACCATGTGCAAGGCCTCCTAAACAACCCATGGTTTTATTATACATGGTTTAGAAGGGCCTTGCAAATGGTTTTAAGACCATGTGCAAGGCTTCCTAAACAACCCATGGTTGTAGGAGGGCCTTGCATATGCTTTTGAAACCATGTGTGGAGAAATGATGCAATGTTCGTTCCTAACAAAATAAAAAGTAATAAAAATTATTATATGTGGGCCATAAATAATATTAAATATTAATAATAAAAATATTATGTGGACCTTAAATAAAAAGATGTGTCTTTTGGTTTGAATCAAATTAATGGATACATAAAAAGAGGGTTGCACCTCGAGAAATTTTATCATCTCGAGGCTTGATAGAACCTAGGATTTGGATCTACGCTGGTACAATTAGAGAACATAATGAACATACTTACATTATATGAAAAAGTAATAACAACATGAAATTTATTTTTATATCTTGAAAACACATGATAATGTAAAATATAGTGTATACTTATTTTGAATATTTCATATTTAGGAACGATTTCCACCCTAAGAGGATTAGAGGAAATTATATTCCTCGGTCCATTTTTGGAAGATTCTCTAAAGTTCATAAACAATTATATCATACCAAAATAGCCCATTGAATTTTCCATGATATTTAGGCTTCTAAAATACAATATCTGCATCTCCACATCCATCTCCATTCCAGAAGACTTCAAGATTATAGAAGAGTTTTAAAAAAACAGAAGACTTACATTTTGATGATATAGAAATTCATCGTCAGAGACACCGACAAAGTAATGTGCTTAATCATAGAAGTTTCTGGCATAGAAATCTTTCAATAAGAGTTCAAGAAGTTGCTGATATAAAAGATACATATCCATCACCTTAATTCAATAAATCTAAGAAGTTAAAAATTGCACAAAAAATATACTCATTATTATGATGCATATAAAAGCATCAGTAAGATAACAAGTAATACACTGTATGTGTGCAAATACCAATGTGCACTTTAATGAATTGTCAAACTGCTAACAATGTCTGCTTCAATCTTGTGCAGCAACTAAAACAGTGTCTTGCTAAATTACTGTGGCTTATTCTATTTTACCAACAGACAAACTGCTAAGAACGTCTGCTTCAATCTTGTGCAAATACTAGAACAGTGTCTTGTTAAATCACTGCTGCTTGTTCTACTTTACCAACAGAAAGGGTATAATAAGATGTTGCTTCAAAGAATCAAGCAATTCCTATCAGCTTCTTGACATCTTTCTGCAGATATGAAAAACGAAAATATCAGCAACTACTTTCAACATTTCATCCCATTACTAAACTAGAATTTCTTACTCAAAAAAACCTTTCAATCTCAAAGAGGTTTGTATGCAAAATGATTAAATAGTGAGTTAGTCAGAGGAAGGATGATATATGGAACTAATAAATAGGGTTGGACCAAGACCTCAATACTCAATGGAGACGTAGTGGGTGCATATCGTTCTACAACATTTCCATCTTTGTCCACCAGAAACTTAGTGAAGTTCCACTTTATTCCATCGCCAAAAAGCCCACCTTTGCTCGACTTCAAAAACTTGTAGATAGGAGCTGCATTACTACCATTAACGTCGACCTACAACAGAAAGCTGCCACTTAACACCAAGGATCCAAAGAAGCAACCAGATGGACTGGTTAATTTTAATGAACCATCTAGCATAACAAGACAAGATTCATCGGAGGTATAAATTACAGAAGATGTAAACCTTGTCAAATATGGGAAACTCTGCTTTAAAGCGAGTGCAGGCCACTTCTGCAATCTGCGCATTGTCACCTGGTTCCTGTCCACCAAACTGATTGCATGGAAAAGCCAATATTTCTAATCCTGCAAACGATTTCCCAGACTCCAAGTTCTCAGAAAAGATTCGGGAGCTGTTAAACAAAATGAAGTTCTGGAAACTGGTTTAACGAAAATTGCTGGTATATATTGAACCACTTAACATAAAGTTGACTGTCAAGTCAAGTAAACACCACTGAAGTCCTCTATATGTTTTCAATTTAAAAAACATTCAACTCCTTATACAGACTGAGTGATTTGGTAAAATAATTTCCCAATAAAGTGAATTTGATCTAATGTACCTCAAAAAATGGGCATGTCTGTTCTTGTCAGGGGCCCTTATTGCATAGCTTCAGGGTTCACTCGCCAACACACTGGTTAAATAGATTCTAACTAACTGAAATAACAGGGTACTGCTCTAAGCATCTGATAACTGCCTATGAGGCTAAATGGTCACAGAACAAGACAGTAACAGAGTGCACTGAAGAAAAATAAAAGGGTCAGCCAGGAAAAAAACCTAAAATGTAGGCAACATAAAGAAAAATGAAACCACTCTCGAGTCTTAACCAAAAAGAAGCCACTCCAAGGGATCCAATGCTCAAACAAGCACCATACAAAAACTTCGCATAAAAGTTCTCAGGCTCATTTTTCCCAGGAGGTTGAATTTTATATTGATGTGGTTTAGATTGGAATATTGAAGCAAAGAACATCTACAGAGTTCTACATGAAATGACATTGCTCATCTCTGGAATAATAATATTATAATTCTGTGACCTCAAAAGTAAGCCACTGTGGGATCCGCCCGACAAAGAGAGTATCACAAATGAAGTGTGGCATAAGCCCCACAGGCAAAACAAGGAAGCAACTTGTATGAGGTGAGGTGACACAGTAGGTTTGTATTGTTTTGTTTACTGTTAAATTACCTGAAAGGGAGGTAGGAGTATTTGGGGGGGCTGTTTCTTTGTACCTCTCCAAAAACTGGATTCGCCAATAGACAATTCTAACAATATTTGGCAAGCATCAAAGTTTATACATACTTTCGTTTTGCAAGGGCGGGAGGAGAAGACTGATTCTAGTATTACTGGAAGTAAGGGAATTGGTTTCCCACTATAGAATGCAATGCATAGAAAACATTATACAGCATCACAGCCTTTGCCCTACCTACCCAAAGAGGGAAACATGCATATGAGATCTAGACCCAGCATGTTTTTACCAAATTAATGCAAATGATTTTGATCTTCACCTGGTGAAACTCAAGGATGAAGAATAATTACATGCTACTTAGACACCCATCTTCTCGGCAACTTCTCGCCATGCCTTGGAAGGTCTACACCGAGCCACTTATGAATAATGTATTGAAAAAGAAAAGGTTCAAGTTATATCTCCAAACTTGGAAAATACAGAACTGGACAAGGGTCAGACCAGGACAGACCGGAGCCAACCAAGGGTTAGACCAGGACCGGACTGGAACACTCCGGAAAAACAGACTGAAGAACCAATCGAACTGACATGGAAGCACATAGATGGGCCACGGTTTTCTAAAGGTTGGTCTGCAACCAAACCAACTGAAACAGCTGGCTCAACTGGTTCTGTGTTGAACTGGCTGGTTTGAAACAGAATTGGACCAGTCTGGCCTCCAGTCCGTTTTGTTCTGCTTTCCTTGTGGACCGGTCTGGACCAGTCAGTTCCGATAACTATGATTTACTCAAAACCCCTAGGATCCGTGTACTTGACTTATAAGCTCGGTCACTTTTTAAGATTAGGTACCCACTAAACTTGAAAGACGGCAGGCCATTTGTTGATCTTTATACTCCCCATTTATCAATTTTATGTTTTGAACATAAGTGTAGAAGCCTAAGCAAAGGGAGACCAGCAGGAAACTCCCTACAAAATCCTTCATTCAAAATGTTGGATAAACACTCTAAGCACAAAATCAATTCTGTTTCAAGTTTAAACTCTCTCCGGGAACTTAAACAATTCTTTGACATGTGCATATTGAGAAAGAGAATCCCCCAACTGAAAATTGGACAGACTAAACCCTAAGGACCTGCCCTTGGGCGGTGGTCTGCTCTACCACCAAGTTACAAACTTACACGGCCTCTTCAGCATGTGGATTGACTAGATAATGTTATCAAATGGAAACGGAATGAGAAAATGGTCATTTCAGGTTCCGGGGTTAAGAAACGTGAACCCACCCCCTTCCCAGTATGCATTACACATATGAAATTGATAAATACTTTACTAATGTAGTTCAATCTAATTTATATTTAATGTCCACCAGAGGCCACAATTAACCCAAGGGACTGAAAGCTAAAGGAGTACACTGTACAGTTAAAGATGACTTAGGGAGAGCTAACGCAACTCCGAATTATAGAGAAGCAAGAAATCCTAGCCTAGAAAAGAAAAGCCCAACAAAAGGAAGATCCAGCCCATCAAAATGGAGGAAATAAAAGAAACCCATGAAGAAGAAAGCCCCATGGAAAGAGAAGAATGATGCTGTGCTGAAGAAACACTTTAACAGTTAGGCCATGTAAATGTGCATGATGGGTGTAAGCAAGGACACTAGGGCATCCCTTGATCTGTGATACCTCATCGACCTACCCCCTGAGCCAAGTTGCTGGTCAGGGGAACTCTTCCCAATGTAAAGACAGCAATTGGAATAGGAATGGAAATGGGAACAGAACCAGAAACAAGTCTGTTGGTTAGGTTTCTGGTAACATAGGACTGCATGACCCATTACAGCATATTGTTTAAACTGATGCAAATATTTTTTAAAGGTTACAATAAAAACTGGACCTAGAATGTTACAGCATTCTGATTTTCTTGGTCTAAGATACACACTATTGTCAGCATAATAGGACAGCTGCAGCAAAGAGTAATTCAAATATGGTGAGAACTAACAGAGTCTGGAACAATGTGAAGTTTGGATAATACCTTGATCCTTGTACTTTGTATACACTTCATTCAACTCAGTATAATTAGAGTTAGTCAGCCCACTGCAAAACAGAAGAATAATAAAGGCCCCAATCAGTCAAGGTTATAAAAAGGGATAATTTCAATAATAAAACAAAGAGCCATGCATTATCCATGAAACTCAGAAGATAATTTTGTTCCTTGAACACATTTCTTTAATAAATCATATTAAAGAACTTGATTTAACAAAAACACAGCGCCACAAGATCTTAAAAAAATGTTATTTTTACCATTTAATCACATAAACTCTGTCGACTTTGAAAACATTGGTACCAAACTGAAGAAAAAGGAAAAATTACCATTGAGAGGCAACGTTGACAATGAGTAAAACCTTTCCCTTGTAGATGCTGAGATCTACATCATTTCCTCTAATATCCTGCATACAATTTAACATTATTGATTCAGGATCTCTTATGCAAATGGGTTTATAGATAATAATATCAGAGAAAGCAATTCTAAGAAATAAATTAACATGAAGATATAAATTACCTTGACTGTGAAGTCATAGACAGAGGAAGACTGTTTGGATGAGCTCCCAGTCATTGCTGTAAAATTAGCAGAGAACCCGACACGGAATATATCAAAATTTTGATGCGGTACTCTTGGTTTGATCCGAGAACAAAAGCGCGAAACTGATTCAGTGTTAGAGGAAGCTAGAGAGTGGTAGACACGAGAGGTGTTGGAGGGTGTGAGAGGTTTATATAGGAGGGCTTGTAATATGGGTGCCAGTTGCCACAGGTAATGAACGTGTAAGATTAAAAGAAGTGCAGGGCTGCATTGGGAATAGATATGAACAGAGGCAAACACCGAAGTCGGAAAATGGCGTTTTAAAGTGTGAACGGGGTATCGGAATTGAATCAATTACTACACGTGTGACGTGGGTCCTCTTTGAAGGATAACTTTCAATTGACGTGGCATTAAAAATTTGAAGGAAACTTGTCATAGGGTGTTGACATTAAACACAAACTGAGAATTACAATAAATTCAACCTACAAGTGACCCTACTATACCTAACTTAACAATAAAAACAAAAAAAATTATCTTCTACTCGTCATCGTGGCACTTCTTATCACCATGAATGTTTTGGACCCTTGAAATGAATGTTTTGGAGTCTGGCACTTCTTATCACCATGAATGTTTTGGACCCTTGAAATGAGTGTTTTGGAGTCTCGAAAGTTGTACTCATTTTGGTTTCTTTGGAACGAGAAGCTTGTAGAGAATATATACTCTTAGAAGCTTCTAGATATGTGTCCATTGATTGTAGTTTGGGTGGATGGAAAAAATAAATGTTATTCTCGTCACCTAGATTAAATTCTTATAAGTGACATGTTTTTGTTGAACCAAAATTATTTAGCTTGCCCTCTAATTAATGAGGGCACGGAGGAGTTGTAGTGAAATTGATTATAAATAAAGATATTTTTGAAAATTTGGATATGATTTTATGTATGGAGTTGTAGTGAAACTGATTATAAATAAATATGTTTTTTGAAAATTTGGACATGGTTTGAAAGATGAAGATGTTCCAAAAAGATTTGAAAGATGAACATGTTATAAAAAATTTGGAGATAGGTATAATTTTCATGTATGGAATTGATAAATAAGAATAATTTAAAAAGTATATAAACTTAAATTTTTAAAAGAAGTTATTTTTATTGGATAAAACTAAATTTTATTATGATAATTTGTTTAATTTTATTTTCACTTTTAATGATTTAATTATTTTTAAATAGGTTAAAACTTATAAAAAACAAAATTATAAAGTCAAACTTTCCATCAATTATTTGTAATTATAATTTTCAATAATTTTTTTACTAAATTTGGAAAAAACAAATAGGATAATAATTGAATTTGTCAACATTTTAACTTACCCTATACTAAGGGGGATATTATAAATACTTCATATCCTTCAAAAAAGAAAAATACTTTTACAAATTAGTTGAATATTTGTATTATTTATTTATAATTAACATATTATTGGAATGGGTGAAGGGGAATGTTGGAGTGACTTGATAGATGAACATGTATGGTGACAAAATGAGGAGTTTGTGTAAGTAGTAGTTTAAAATTAACCAGCTTTGGTTGCTCAAGGAAATTGACATTTTTTTACATGAAATCCAATCAAAATTGTAGTTTGAATAATTGAATTGAAGATATCCAATGTTAACATTGCTTAGTATGATGGCAATGTAAAATATTTAACCTTCTTCATTTATGTGATCTATATATCATAAAAATTTGCATTACAAATTTATGAGGGGAGTAAATAAGTTCATCACAAGCACTTTAGGACCCTTACAATTGAATATATTCACTGTAACAGTCTCAAATTCAAATCCTAAAAGGAACACTCAATAGTGCTATAAATATTTCTTAAATATATAAACTTAGGAACAATTTATAATTAAAAGGAACATTACATACTTCCATAAAACTAAACATTACTAAATAATAATGTAGTGATTCCATCTTTTGTGTCAATAATAATAACAAAGAAAAGCTCCATGCTTCATTGGTCAATAAGGGTTGTATTTGCAATGATTTTTCAGCATTCATTTCTCCAATCAAATATCTTTTGGCACACAAAATACTATTTTGTTAGATTTGTCAAAGTCCACACCAAATCTTTCAAATCGAGTCTACTCCACATGTCATCTAAAATGAGAATAAATGTCTTCTCTAACTTGATTTTTAGCAATATACTCAAAATCTAAAATGGGAATTGAGTAATGGTAACCCAAATTACAACAATAAAGACATTACAAACCTTGAAAATATTGTAGGTTTTATGGAGAAATATTGTTTTTCCAACCTAGGGGATGTTATATACACTAATGATGTCAATACCTAGAATCTTTGTCAGCCACCTCCCTCGTTGTATTTGGGTAGGGTTAATCATTCAAACCTACAAATCTAAATTCTAGTTCATAAGATGGTATACTTTTTCATGCGTCAATTAGACACCAATATTTGTTCAAAATTCCAAGCCACTAAGTCTCTTTGAAGTTGGTGAAATAAATCAACAAACTCCCCTTTCTATTTTTTGATTAGTTTGGAGAGTTTTAGCTTGCAAAGTAGGAAATCAATACATGGTTGTGGCTATTTCCACTTATCAAACAACTATCTCTATTTTCCAACTACGCCTTCTACCCTTTCCAAGCAATATTTCACAATGTCCAAGAGCTTGTTTTCTTTGTCTTTGAATTGATTGGCCATATGTTGTAAACTTGATACAATTCAAGGAGCTTGTTTGAAAAACTTACTCTTTCTATCAAGATGAATAACATTGTATATGTGTTGGATGAGTGGATCAATAATATTGTTCCTTATTTTATTGGTCATAGATTTTGAGTAATGCAGACACAAAATACTGAGAATAAATTTAAACGTATTCTCTATGTGGGGCAAAGAGGAGGTATGAATTGACTACATTTTATCGTAGCATAAACAATTGTTAATGGTTATTAAATTGTGAGCCTATTAGAGGAAATTTCAACTCAAAATGGGCCTTTTAACTTTTATTCAAATTCCATGTCATCATGTGTTAGCCAATGAAATTGCTTTAAATTTGAAATACCGTATAGGTCTTAAACACTTTTTTAATATAAATTTGGGGATAGGTATCATAAAAAAAACTACTTTTTTGTTTGTATTTTCGACATATATCCCCGTGTTTTTAATCAAATTTCGATCTGGAGAGCTCGTTGGATGCGGAATTAAATTCTGCATCCAACGAGTACCCATGCGGCATACTTTTGACGGACCCCGCTACCCCAAAAATAAGAAATACCTGAAAAAAGAAATGATGACATCATCATTCCATTTTTTTAGGTATTTCTTGTTTTTTGGGTAGCGGGTTCCATCAAAAGTATGCCGAGTGGGTACTCGTTGGATGCGGAATTTAATTCCGCATCCAACGAGCTCTCCCGATCGAAATTTGAGTAAAAACACGGGGAGATATGTCAAAAATACAAACAAAAAAGTAGTTTTTCTCTTTTCTTCCTCCAAAATTAATAAATATTATTTTATTAATTCATTTTAGGAGGCCCATTTTGAGTTGAAATTTCCTCTAATCCAGGAAAAGAATAAAGTGCAAGGCACAAAATGAATTAAGTATAATAAAGAATGGTTAAAAATAAAAATCAACAATTAAATGTAGAAATGTTCTTCAATAGTTATGAAAGCATTTTATTATTATGATGAAATTTACTTGCAATTAGAGATATGTTTCTCCAATTAGAGAGATTTTGCTCCTCCTTAGGGGTAAATTGACACACACACACACACACACATGATTATATTATAAATTAGAATGAGTTCACCACCTTCAATGATCCATATTCCATTCACTAGCACAACTCTACTTCAATCATTAAATCTCAACAATCTCACCCACTAAAATCCTTCAACAATGCCCTCTCACAAGCAACTAATCTCTCCATACATGGAATCCTACAAGATCTAAGAAAATGTTCTTTAAAACCATGGTCGTAAGCATTTTTTTCACCCAGATAAATTAACCTAAACCTAGGTAGATTCAAAACTAAAAACCTCAATGAAAGGCAATGTTATCTCATGGTGTTAAACATCGGGCCTTCATCATCTTCTTCTCTGCCATGTGAGGCATCAAGAGATCCTTGATCGAATCAAGAAGAATTGTCTTTCACTTTGGTTGTTTTAAATATGTTTTCCAAGTTCTTGAGATCAATGGGAGGTGTGACCTCTTAATCTATAAGATACCATAGTGCAACTTCCTCCAAGAGATTATACAACATGCACTTCCATGGTATAAAGTCGTAGGCACATTCTAGCATTCTCTGCTCTCAAAGACCAACACTAGCCATCACTACAAATCCTAAAAGTGCACTTGAACGAATGTATCAAAGTCAAAAGAAATCAAATTCGTGACCCATCACAGGTGAAAATTTCCTATATTTGGTTAATTACAACCTTCCAAACACTAGAATATCTTAGGAATCTCATTCAATAACCTATCACACATCCATATGTGCCAATCAATTGCAAAACTTTACTTCAATCATTGAAGATTGACCATCATACCCACTAAAATCCTTCAATTATGCTCTCTCACAAGAAACTATTCTCTCCATATATAGAATCTTGGAATATTTTAGTAAACATGCTTTGATACCGTGGTAAACAAATATTGCACCGAGATAAAATAACCTAAATGTAGTTAGCTCAAAAACTGAAAACCTAAAAAAAAATCCTTTCATATGTTAATATACAAACATACAGTCCTATAAATTATTAACAACAAACACATAATGCATAACTCTCAACACTACATCTATCTTATATGTAACACCCCGGTTTTGACCCCGTTGCATTAAATGTACATGATGTATATATTGTAATGATCACGGCGTGGAGCTAAAGGCCAAGGCCCCGCCATTGATCGGTTATGCTATGTTTGGATTTAAATTTGTCACCGATGGTATATCGGGGCATGCAGCACATATTAAGTTTCAACATCATGTAAATATGCATCTTTAATTAAAATGAACCTAACCAACTACGATCGCGGCAACTAAAATTGAGAAGGGGCATGATTTTCACAAGGAAAAGGGTGGGGAAATTATCAAACCTTGGGCCATGAGGGAAATACCCATGTGTCACCACCTTGTCTTACCAACCACCTCCATTAAAAACTGCTGCTGGGTAGTTGAGGCTGTTATGGCTGAGTGGGGAGTGTGGCAGGACTGTCAGTCCTTGCCCACACGCACACTCCACCCACGGTTGACTTCACAATGGAAAAGAAACCACCGCCAATAGGGATGCAGGCTCACGCATTCTCTCCACTGCGCGTTACCTCCACAATTTGTTCCTTCCTCACGGTCTGTTCATCCACGCGCAAAGGGGCGTAGCTGTTATCCTCACGCAGGGACCCTTATCGGTTCCTTATTCTCACGCACAAGATCTTCCTGGTTTTTACCCACGCGGTTTTCCTCTGCGGATCGGTGGATGATGTGGCCGTATCCTTCCCTCACGAGCTGATTGTGGGTTCTGCATTGTTTTTATTCATGCACAGGTCGTGAACTATGTTTGTTGTTATGCTTTGGGGGTCTGGTGCAAGATTTCCTCACGCACAGACCGTTTGGAGCCATTTTCCCATGTTGTGAGCTGTGCTCACTGATTATGTGTTGGGACTGTTGTTTTCCCCATGTTCACTGATACGTTTGGGACTATGTAATTGCTTGGGAGTCGTTTTCCCTGTTTAAGCTGTGACAGCTGATTTATTTGTAGGTGTGCAATGGTTGGTCTTCGGACTATTTTGGGAGCAGGGATGGAGGCTTGGTTTGCTTGAGAAATCTGGTCTATTGGAAACCACACTGACAGAGCTAGAGGGTTGGCTTTCTTCTCCACAACCCCTGAATAGCACTGGAAGGGAATGCAGGGCCTGAGGGACTATGTAGCAGAGAAGGGACTGATTCCTTGTGTTGGGTGTGTGTGGGTGTTTTAGAAGCCAAGCTAGTTTTGGTGGAGGTGTTCTTGGCTCTGCAATGAGCTCACCAGCTTAGCATTTAGCCTTTCCTAACTCCTTGATGGCCTAATAAACCCAACTGTGTTGGCTTGGCTGTGTTTTGTGTATCCTCGGCTATGTGTAAGCCTTCTTGTTCCCTTATTCCTTGGAGAATCATGCCCAGCTCGGGGGTGGCAGTGCTGCTGAGAGATTAAGGAGCACGCTGGCCTATGGTTGGGTGGAATGTTGCAGCGACGTAGCTGGTTGCGGATCGAGTTCTTCATAAGATAAGTGATCTTGTCCATTTTTACTTCTGCAACCATATTTTCTGTTAATGAATGTGATGGACATGTTGAATGAATGCTTGTATGAATGTGTGATGTTTCCGCTGTGTCTAATAAACAATTACATCTGTGCATGATAAATGTTCATGTGTGCATGTTCTATTCAAAGCATTTGTTTAAGCATTCTGTTTAAGCATTTTGTTTCAGCAATTTTATAAATTCACATGTTCATGGGGCTGCCAGTAGGGTGGTTAACGCCATGGGTCGCGTCTCCTTCGCCTGTTTGAGGGATGGGACGTGACATTATATTTATTGAAAGAAGAAAAAATATACTACTATAAATCCAAATTCAAATGCACCAAAAATAAAGTGGTGTGCCATAGGTATCCTTTATGGAATGAAGGAAGACTAGGGAAGTACTATGCATCTAGAAAACTAGGTTCTACCCTAGGTAATAACATAAAAAACCTAACCCTAAACTCCCAAGGTAATGTGCCCCCAAATATGGAAATCGTTGCCAAGGATAGTGTGCCTCACTTAATATAATAACGCCAATGCATGTATACACCAAACCCTCAAACTAAATATCCATTTCCTACTACTTGTGTCCTTAGGATCTATGCCACTCCTAGAATATGTAAGCTACTCATGCAAGCACTTACATGATTTTTAAAGATATGATTATCTTCCTCTTCTAAATTTTTGTGAATTTTAAGTATATCCATCTAAATTGGCTTCACCCCTTATGAGTTTATGTATGTTAAGCATGTATTTCTCCCCATTGAATTTGAAGTAAAAACACTAAGAGTTGCACTGTGGGTGGGGATAGACCTTTCAGAGGCCTAAAAACACTACTTGGAAAGGATTATGAGCTTGGAAAAAATCGTCAAGCTTCTTTACATAACTCTTATGTTGTTTGTAAATAGAGGGATAAATGGTATGATAAATTCATCAAGAAGAATAAATTCCAGGTCGGAGATCTATCTCTCTTAATTGATTCCAAGTTTAAACAGTTGAATCAATGACTAGATATGCACTTATTGATTGGGACCATATGAAATTGATATTGTTTATGACCATTCTATCATGAAATTGCATACCATTGATGAAGGTAGAACCCCTCTCATGGTCAATGGTCATCGAAAGAGGTTATATCAAAACCCATTATCGAAGGATGATTTCATCAAAAATCTTACTACTCATCTAAATTTTGATGTTGTTGGTACAATGGCCATCCTATCTATACTTAAAAAGCTTGATATTTTTCAACATTTTGTGATAAATAAAGAAATAAATTATAGCAGTTAAAACCTATTTTAAGCATCATAAGAACTTGGGATGCTAGAAAACTAATCTTTGGATAACATACCTAGGGTTAAATAAAATCTAACTATGAAAACCCTTATGGGCATAGGTAGATAAGCCTTGTTTGAAAACCATCTTGCTAGTGGATAAGTTTTGAAAGAAAATAAAATGAATCCTTTAGTTTATTCATGTTAATCTTCTTGTTTGCATAAGTTTTCAGGGTCATGTTGGCTCAATCTTTAACAAACTCAGTTCACTAATTAACAAACCAACAAACCCTATGATACTGGTCCTTTCTCATCACCTGCAGGAAAGTGAACTCTCACCTGAAGTACCTATGGGAGATGCAAGAACCATGTTTCTGTAGTAATGAAGGCCAGAGTGAACTAATCTATGAAATATTTCATTCAATAGAACTTCGACACATTCATCATAGATACCATAAAATATCATAGTGCATACATATTAACTGCATACCACATCAAAAATTAGACTACACTCAATTTATTATTATTATTTATAATATTATCTCTTTCACATAGCTCAGATATGACATTTACACAACAAACATTCACAATGCATCATGACACCAAGGATTTTCACGTGGAAACCTAGAATGAGAGAAAACAATAGAAGGGATTGGATATTAATGGATCTTGTACATAAAGCACTTTAGGAATATATACACACACAAATTATAGACCTATCCTTCTTATTCTTTCATTACCTCAAATATTTGTGCACATAACCTACAGACCTCTCTTTCCATCACAAAACAAGATCCTTGCCATACAATAGTGATTGCAGTTACTGCAGTGAAAATAGCTCTTACTAAGAAGGATTAGAAATTATTTAACAACCTATTCTACCCAACCCATTACATATTTATATGGTTCCCAAAACCTAGTGGTTCATTAAGTGGACATAAAATTCTAACCAACTTCTTGGTTGACTAAATCAATCACTATATTTTCGTCTTTTTCACCACTTCGTTGGAGTTCCTCCTACCTTTGGAGGTGCACTCCCATTTTTCACTTTAATATATGACCCCTTTCATACTAACCTGAATCCCTTATTTATCCAAAATATATTAGGCCCAATAGGCCCCCAACACTCACATGTTGCTCATCCCAAGCACCACCATCTGCTCCACATATGTCTTTGACAAAAATGCTTTTGCACAATAACTTAAGGGATACTGCATAACACCTTTCAAGCAAAGCTGATACTTTCTTGGAAATGGTTTCAAAAAAGTTGGCATTGATTAATTGTCCCCTCAAAACATCATCCACCTACTGTCCTCATGCTAGCTGCTTGTGCAACCAAACCATTTGTTGGCTCAATCTTCGATAGACTCGATTCACTAATTAACAAACCAACAAACCCCACATGAATACCGACCCTATCGAAATCACCTACAGGTAAGTGAAGTCTCACTTGAAGTACCTATGGGAGATGCAAGAACCATGTTTCTATAGTAATGAAAGGCAGAGTGAAAAAACCTTCAAAATATTTCATTCAACAGAACTTCGACACATTCACCGTCAATACCATAACATATCATAGTGCATACATATGAACTACACATCACATCATAAATTAGATTACACTCATATTATTATTCTTATAATTTTCTCTCTTTCGCACGACTCAAATATGACATTTACACAACAAACATTCACAATGCATCATGACACCGATGATTTTCATGTGGAAACCAAGAATGGGAGAAAACCACAAAAGCATTTGGATATTAATGGATCTTGTACATCAAGCACCTCATGAAGAGCTACACACATAGCCTACAAACCTATCCTTCTTCTTTCAATACCTCAAATATCTATGCACATAGCCTACAAACCTATCCTTCTTCTTTCATTACCTCAAATATCTATGCACATAGCCTACAAACCTCTCTTTCCATCACAAAACAAGATTATTTCCATACAATAGTGATTGCAGTTACAACATTGAAAATAACTCTTACTAAGAAGTATTAGCAATTATTCAACAACCTATTCTACCCAACCTGTTACATATTTATATTGATTCCCACAATCCCATGGTCCACTAAGTGGACACAAAAATCTAACCAACTTCTTGGTTGACTAAATCAACCACTACCGTCTTGTTCGCCACTTTGTTGGAGTTCCTTTTGCCTTTTCAAGTGTGCTCCCATTTATCACTTTAACATATGACCCCATTCATACTAACTTGACTCCCTAATTTATCCAAAATACGTTAGTCCCAATAGGTCCTACAACTATGCCATAGACATTTCATTCAGTTGTAGGATTGATACAAAATTCTACAAAACTATAATTTAATGTGAAGACATTCTATTAGCTTTCAACTGGACTCATTTTCAATTTGTCAACTTTCATATTCTAGAATCATGTTGCATTTGAAGAGAATTTTTCTATCGTGGTCCAACAAGTTTGCTTCAAATACATTAGTTGGGACCATTTCAAGGCTATTTTTCATAGCAATGCCATAGAACGTGTTACACCTTAGAGTGTCTGATGTCACTTTTCTAGACATACCAAAGAGAGGGGTTTCAATTTTTTTATTGTAAAGGCCAAATTTTGGGGCTATATTATATAGAGTGTTGGTTTTGGGGATAAATACCCCTGATTAGGTTATGGAAGGTCCTCTTGGTTTTCATTCTAATAAGTGTTGGATTAGTGGCATTGTTGGCTACCCCTTGTTGGGCCATTTGAGTCCTGGGTTGGTGTTCGGTGCTTCTTGGAGTGGGGCCCATTAGGATACATGTTCACACTCATATTTGGATTTGTGAAGGTGATAGAACATGTAAGGGTTGTCATACCTAGTTTAACACACGTTATATTTACTTGGACCTATTTTTTTGATAGAAAACCCCTCCTCCTGGTCTTGAGACCAATGACGACATTCCTTAAAGAAGAAGCCTACATGGTTAGAAAGGAGGGAATTGAATGAAAAACATATTTTGGGGTTAGTTGGGGAGTGGCGTGGTTCTTTTGGCTCACCTTGCACTTGGTGGAGCTCAATGTCACATTTTTATTGTTATTTTATGTCATTGTGTGGTTTGGTCTTCAAGTATGTGGGTGCACTAAAAAAAAAATTAATATTTTTTCACTAACTTGTAGGCTCAAAATTGAAAAGGTTGAGGATGGTCTCATATAAATAAAACATCCTCACCTTATTTGTAAATGATGGACAATGACTCAAATTATGAAATCCTTGATCTTTCTCGTGGTTTATGAGACCATTTGAAGCCAGGGGCACTTCTCTTGGGATTTCTTTTTCTCTTGCATGAATGGTGAATATAAGAATTTTATGGTTTGATAGTTACATGCTAAGTGGATGCTAAGAATAGTTGGGATAACTCGTTCTCAAGGATGACCTAAGGTGCATCTCCTTGCTCATTCATTAGTTAATGTTGGTAACTTTATCTCATAACCGTAGTTCAACCCATCCCTCAAAAACTCCATAAAAATGGGGAAATGGTCGGATATTCCTCCAAATATGAACCACTAGTGAATGCTAGGGCTTATTGTAGAATTCCCTCATTAATTAAAAACCTATCCAGTCTTTTAGCAATTCTTCCTATCCAATTCTCATATTTTGCTAGGTTGGTTGAGTACTGACAGAGGGAATATAAACAAAGAGTTTTGATCTAGAATTCTTATGAAATAATCATTCAAAGAGTCCTTGTGGGATTTTGGTCCCCATATCTCACTTTTCGCCAAAGAAAAAATTAGGTTCCCACCAATAACGATTTTATCCCCCACCATCATGCCATAGTTGAACAATTTCTCCCAATAGGCCACTTTTTGTTGATGAGGGCCATAGATGTTGATAATGGTGAAGGCTTGTCTGAATTACCTTGAGAAAAGAAGATTATTATTCCCTTTCGACTCAAACCAACTATTAGTACAAATAAAATAACTAGTGTTCCAACTAGTAATAATCCCACCCTAATATTCTAGATAAATCTAATGTAACAGTCCCATCTAGAAATCATATTCTTTAAATCCTCCAAAATATAATCACTACAAGCTAATGTCTCCTAAAGAAGAATGACAGAAGTATGAATATATGTAACCAATCTATTAAGAGCCATATTTTTTGAGGGAATCCCTAACCCTATGCAATTAAGGGACATGAGTAGCATTAAGTAACCCTAGTACAGGGATGGCTCACTCTAAGAGTCCCTTTAATAGTATTATGTCAAGCGGCTATGACATCTAGAGTATATAGATGACACGTTGAAGACATAACTGAACGCTTCTCTCTGATTCTAGGGGAATTCTCACGAGGATCCTATGATAAACATGTGGCCCTTTTCCTATCCACCAATATCGAACTAGAGATCTGAAGAAATACCTAGATCCACCAGTCAAGGACTTGGGAATCTGATTCAGCTAAGGGATGTCCCAGGACAGGTGTTGATCCATTATAAAGACTAAATCCATCCATAGTCATCCCTCTTCCAAAAACATTCCCCCACAATCAGCAAGGTCAACAGAGGGTAGTTCCTTCAGAGGAACAATGGAACAAATTACCTTACCAAATACATTAAGGGATGAATCTTGTCTCTTGTCAAGTCTGACCGATTCCATAGAAATATGGATAGAGGAAACATTTTCCATCACTTCAGGAAAATGGAAGAGAGCTTATGATAAATTACTAATCGTATTCTCGACAACCCTCATTGGGTTCTGACCACAACGAGAAATACTAATGTAAGGATCCAAAATTTTAGAACGAGATAGGTTATCCATCTTCATAATATCCCTCATACCCTTCCCTTCTCCCAAAGGTGAGAGGCATTTTCCAAGAACTAAATCCTAGGTTGTAGGAAAATTGACATTAATGCAATCCATAAAGAATTCCCTAGTTGAAAGGGAGAATGAGAGAAATCTTGAGCAAGGTATTCACATGGACATAGGGTTTGGTCCAATAAAACCAGTCCCTCCCCAAAATAAACATGGTCACGACATATCACATAATACCTAGGAGAGATCAATGGGGGGAGATTCTTATCCTTGACATAACCAAAAGAAAAGGGACTATTACCATCCATCATGAGTCGAGTGGTGTTCACCCCTCCCAAATTGAACAAACCCATGAAAGATAAATCTAGACTATTATCAAATAAACATACATCCAAACTAGAAGGAAAATAGGACAAAGTGAAATTAGAAGCCAAAAGGTCTTGAGTAGAGTGTATTTTATCCATAGCTATAGAATGGAAGAAATACTCTTCTGACTAAGCAAGAAAATCATATGTCCTCTGGTTCTCCATTAACGCCTTTTCATGGGCTGCATCCTCGAAGCCCCGATCACAAGGTCCCACATATATCTCAGTAGCATATTCCAGTTGGTTCAATGGGTCATGGGGCATATCCCCCACGGACAATTGTGTACATCCCTCTGGGAATTTTGAGCTTCATTCTCAAGTACCATTCTAATAGAGTAATCTATTTTTTTTGTTGATTTGTCTTTAAAAAAAAGCAAAGTATTCTTCTCATGAGCATTAATTGGACTATCTTTCTTCTATGAACTAAGGGTAATAATATTTTGAGTGTTAGTGAATCGATGAAAATTGGTTGTTGGAGTAATTGTATGGATGGGAATCTATAGTAGATGGTAATTCATTGTCTTGTGTTTTCCAATCAATAGTAACTTCATTAAAGACAACATTGCCAATCCTTTTATGGTGGATTAATGCACACTTACAGTTTGTGGTCTAAACATGATTGCATAACATAGGTTGTCCTTTTGATGTGTATGCACACTTGAAAGTTCAAATATTATATATAGCTCAAGATTACATTTGAACTAGCAAGTGCTCAACTCTGTGTTGGATAATATGTCTTTGAAGGAGAAGTGTTCATTTTGATAATTGAGTAGTAACTATAGACCTTATTTCGTTTGATTCAGGAGAATCTTCAGTGAGCACATCATAAAGAGAAATTATCCGAGAGTGTTGAAGGGCATTGGTCTTGTATTTTCATAGCAAGAAAAAACAAGCCTTGAAGCCAAGAAGCATTCCCATTTTGTGTATGCTTGTTTGGTGATTACCAAAAAAAGAACCTAAACTCCAAATTTTGATTGGCATTCCATCGTTGATTGGTTTTTTGTGTACAAGCTACATGCAAACCAAAAGTATTGTAACCAAAGTTTAAATAAATAAATAATTCCACATGGGATCTATGTTGGTGAAGCGAGTGGGATATAAGTCCCTAATTTATAGATCAATTTATGTCCCTATTAAAGCATACCATCCTTTAGTCTTGCATCAATATCAATCATTTATTGTGCAATAATGCAAGATCCCACATCCCAATAGGGTCTTATCATAACAAATTCTTGGGTGTCATTTGTTGTAGTGTGCTCTAACCCAACATGTCAACCTTATTCATCAATCAGGATAGACAATCAAATGGTATACCTTGTAATTGAGGTTTTTGGGGGTCCCTTCATTAAGTTTCCCTCCACTTCACACCCATGTTGATATAAGTTATCAACTACAAAACAATCCAATGACCAACATGGTATTAGGGCCTCCCCTCACCCAACACACATCTTGAACTCTACACATCAACCTCACTTATTAATTATTGGGGTGATACGATTATAAATAGTACATAACCATGATGTCCTTCCATTGGATTTCCTCTTCACATGTACTTGTAGACATTGGACACATGAACCCCGTGAGTTCTTTTCACTTGTGCTCTTTTGTGAATTATTTTCAAGGTTCTACCATTTATTGACTAATCTCTATGTTCCTGATAGTCCCAACTTCTTGTGACCCATAAGGATCTCACCTCACATTGGTTTCACATTAATTGTGGAAGGTTATCTTTGGTACTAGGTTAAGTCTCTCTTAATTCTATGCCCATGATGATATCAATGATTGACCCCAAGATGATACAAAAAACCAAATTAACATAGTGTCTTATAGAATCATTTCTCCCAACAAACAATTATAACCCCATACATTAACCGCAATGACTTTGTGACCCCTCAAACTCTTTCCTTCATACATCTATCTCATTGTTTATCCCCTCCACCTTGTGAACCATGAATAATCACTTTAGTTGCCACTTAATCCATGTATTTCCTCTAAAACAGACTTCCAATAACTAGAAGCCAAGTGCCACACTCCTCATAATTTTTTATACCTACTCATCAAGTGAAGTGCATCTTACGTTCTATGTGTTTCTATGCATAAATACCATCCCACTTTGGTGACACATGGTGTTGGTTTTTGTGCACCTTCGAAAGTTATTCTTATTGTAATTTTTTATTATATTGTTTTGTACCTCCTATGGGAGACAATACTGATGTAGTCACTCATGTAAACCCTTGAAAGAATCAATGTAAACCCTGGGGAATTTTATATAAGAAAAGAACTAAAATAAAATTCTTTTTATTTTTATTTTTATTTCTCCCCAAGGGAAGTTGACCCGAGTTAGTTAGACAAGTGTTGTAATCAATCAAATCGCAAGGTTACCAATGATACATATACAAATTCATATTACGATGATATAGACAAGAGACAAGGAATGATAGACAGAATAACAATAGATTATATTAGTTAAGAACACATGTGGGTTCATACATAAAATTGAACCAAGTCTGTATCTGGCTCTATAGCCTATATATATGATTTACAAATAGTTACATAACTACCTGTAGTTTCAACCAACTGACATGACCTATGAGATCGACATGTTTTCACTTTAGTCGACTGAAGGACCTAGTTGAAGTCTTGTTAAGTGCTGTATTTCGGCTGACCAAATATTGTGACACGTAGCATTTTATCGGTTATGTTGATTTTCTATTGTTGTAGTGTTGTCAGACGGTTGTAAGAAAGTTTTTATTTGTTTAGATACTTCAATAAATAATTCATCCCGTGACAAGAATTTGAAGTCTTTAAGGAAATTTTCTTTCAGTTCGTTCCATGTGAATGTTTCTCCTCTTGATTCTTCCATTTTATACCATTTATTTGGTAAATCATCTAATGTGTTTGGAAATAAGTGAGGCTAGACCCGCTCATCCTTATAACCTAGTCTTCTCCATTATTTTTCAAAGGTAACAATGTGTTTCTTAGGGTCCTCCCTTGTGTGAAGAATGGTATATTTGATTGTTTTATTAGTTTCTTCCCTCCAAATATTTTGATAAAGTAAGTTGAAGATGTTGTCCAGGTTTGTAATATCAACTGGTGTGTATCCCACCATTGAGCAGCTTGCCCTGTAAATGTCTTGACCAGACTTTGGAGTCGTCCTTATTCACCTATAGTTTTGGAGACTTGTTCAACATGAAGTGATGGTGATTCACGTTCTTTATATCTAGGTGGTCGGTTTGATGCTTCATTCTTTACTGGTGTCGGGGATGGATAATCTCTAATTTTTCGTTCAAATATTTTAGGGATTGTAGTGACAAAAAAACATTGTCGAGTTTTCTTTTTAGGAATGGCCTGGATAGTCCAACATTCCTGCGCTTGTAATTCATAATTTTATAGTTCCCAATCATATAATTATGCATCTGAGTTATAACCGATTGAATCAGGATTCCCCAGGTGTAGTTCTCCATATGAGTTAGGTTCGGTGTAATCTTCATTATTATGTATTTGATATAACTGTCGAACGCTGACATCCTCATCTATGGGTTCTGTCCAAGGTTCTCCCTAGGATGGATGAATTAGAACAATAAATTTCTGTCCATTTCCCTTAATCTTGATTCTTTATTTATCTAATGATATAGACACCTTCATTTTTTGTCCCCATGGTCGACTTACTAGATCCGGGAAGGAACTGGATCCTTCCTTGGGGTTGATTATTTCAAAGTTGACTTTAGTTGACATGCCTTTAATAGTCGCATTGACATTTTTCCAGATGCAAATGGGTTCGATTATTCCTTGACCCAATAATTTTAAATATATTCCATATTCATTTAATCAAGGTTTACCAAGTTGTTCCCATGTGTCTCTGCTAATTATGTTTACCTGCGGTCCGAAGTCGAGAACGACTTGTCGGGCGTGGTAGCCTTCAATTTTGAGGTCGACTAATGGGTCTGCATCATGTTTGTCTTTTTTATTAAGGATACATATACTTTTGTCATGTTTATCTTCTCTAGAAGTATTTTTAAGATTGTACATTAAATCTATTAGCTTGTCAACAGACTCATATTTATTTATTAGTTTAATTAGTTTGTTAGTAGTCTTTTGTCTGGAGTCGTCATTTTCTTCATGTGTTGCTAGTTCTTGGAACATTATTGATGCGTCATTATATAGTTTTTTTTGTTCATTAGGGTTAGGATAATCTTTTTCACTTTGTATTTTATTGATTTGTGGATTATCCATGCCCATTTGTTTTTCTTGTCAAGTAACAATTTGTAAATTCTTAGTTTGAACAATATCACACTTTTGTAAACTAGACAAGACATTAACGTTATTTTTATTATGTATTTTTTCAAGCATGGTAGGGAAATCCTCCAAAGAGTGATCACCTACTCCACAACTTGTATAAAATTTCAAGTTGGTTCGGTCCTTGTATGGACAATCCGCATGTCGATGTCCTTCATTTAGGCATGCATAACAATGGATTGGTTGACATAGTCTGTTTTTCGATTTCCAAAATATCATCCTCAGCCTTGAAATCCTCCATGTCAGTTGTAGTTGTCATTCCATTGCTCGTATCTGCGGCCATCATACCTTTGGTAGTTATTTTGACCGTTCTGTTCATTACAGTTATTTCTTTAATTATTGTTAGCCTTATTATTTTGCATGACAACATTCGTTTGATAAACCGCTTGATAGTTCTGTCGATTTTTCAAATTTAATTGACATTTTGTTGTTGAGTGGCTTTTGACTTCGCAAATTGTGCACCAGCGAGCTTGTTCATTTTTCATGTTATATGGGCAATATTTCATTGTGTGTAAGTCATGATCCTGGAATATGTCACAAAATCAGTTCGTCTGCATGAACCGTATGTCTTGTCGACGGTCATCCTGTTGACAATAATCTTTCATTTGACCAGTCATCAATCATTTGGTACACCAGACATCGTTTCCTCTGAGGCTCATTTCACGTATTGATTTTTGCATGCTTTCCAATTGTTCCTCAATATGTTGAATGATAGGATTTATAGGATAATCCTCATCCATTTTGATCTGCAACTCTTTTGTAAGTGCATATTCATATGTGTTGAAGTTATCTAGCCGAATATGCATTCAAATTTTCTGTAGTTTTCCAACAACAAACCACTGAAATAATAATTGTTCGTCAATATTATATTCCAATTGGATCAGTAAATCCTTAAATATTTTGTCATATTCCCAAACTGTTTTAGTTGGCTTATGAGCTGTGGTATTCAACTTTTTTGGATGCAAGATGCTTTGCATTGGGCGTTTTAAAGGACATAAATTGTTGCTTAATTTGACCTTTTGTTGCATTTGGTGTTTTCTCGATGTAGGTCATATACCAAGTTATTGCTCTCTTTCAAAGAGCACCGACAAATTGTGCCATTTGACGATCTTTGCTAGTAACGACGTTTGCTCCCATATCGACTCACAGAAAAACCAGTGTCGTTTGTGGTTTTTGTCTCCCTCATAGAGGGGGATATGAGCGCTCATGTGTGTCATATATTCAACGTCTTCATTTCCTTTAGTTAGTGGAGGTGGTGGTGGTGGTGGGTCACTTCCTATGACTGGCCTCTTTTCACAACCATTTTTTACGGAAGTTTCAGTTCTATCGGTAATGTTTCCTATATCAGTCGGTTCACTTTCGACTAGAAGTCAGTTTATGTCGACTGCTTCTGTCGGTACCCAAGTAAAATTTTGTTCAAACTGGGGTACTCTTACTGGTGATACTGACTAGTCTGGTGAGTTATTTGAAGCTGGAATTGGCTAGGGCTCGGGTGCTCCTCAATGTTCTCAGTAAAGTAGGTGAAAACTATGATTGGATTAATAGGTTTGAAAGTTAACCCAATTCCCTTCTCACGGCCGATGAATTAAAATATGGTAGACATTATTTCCTTCACTGTCTAGTCGACTCCATACACCTACTTGGCCAGCTCGTAGTCCTATATCTTCTTGAACAATGTCCTGCACTTGGGCACTGTGAGTAAGATTTGACGAGGAATGTGAAATTATATTCTGAGGTATGGTTACTTGGAGAGAGCTACCCCGATCTATCCACAATTATTCTTCCATGGGTGACACATCTACATCAACTCCCTCTTCCTATCAGTCATGACCTGACTCTGGAGGATTTTCTTCTGGTTTTGTCACTCTACTCATCATTCTTTCTTGCTAGAATACAACAACTTGCTCTTTGTTTTCTTCCCGCCTCTTTCTCCTCTTTTCCTGTTCTATTTTCTGTATATTTGGAGTGCTTTTGTGTGTGACTGTTCTATTTTTTTCCTTTTTGTTCTAGCTTTTCATTGCTAGCCCTGGTGTCTTCTTCATTGGTAAACTTTTTATTTCTCTACTTTACCCAGAACATGACCAACTACCCCCCCATTGTTGACTTGAAATATTTTTAGAAAGCTAGGGTGGAACTAGTTATTTGTTTAGGAAATTCTCCCACTCTATCTCTTGGATGAATTTCTCCCACTCTTTTTTCTTTTCATCCCAGTTTGTGTTTCTTGGTGGTGTTAGCAATAGTGGATGAGGTTTGACAATGTGTCATGCACCTTTGTCGATCAGGAATCTGAACAAAAGTGTCGATAGAGAACAAAGGAATTGTTCGGTGTGGATGTTATAGAATATCTCTTTAACGTTATTGACAAAGACTCATTCTTCTACAACTTTCTCCTCACAGGATTCATCAACAATTCTCTCAAACCACTCCAATAAATTTGTGTGGCCTCCTCTTGTTAGTTTATGGCGTAATTGAGGTTCTTTTTCACCTGCTGAATTTTTCATCCAGAAGCTTCTTCAGTGCATGCAGGATAGGCTCGACAAAATTTTCATGTGTTTCAAAGAAGAATTTCTCCTTTGCTTGAGCAACAATCAACTTGTTTCTTCTAGAATAATTTTGCAGGTAGTTTGTTATTTTACGCTCCAACCTATCCTTAATCTCTTGCTCTGATATCATCAGGTCATAGTCATTTTCGTCCGATACATGTACCACCGGCAATGAAACCGATGTTGTAATCAAGATTGCAAGGTTACCAATGATACATATACAGATTCATATAACACTAATATAGACAAGAGACAAGGAATGGTAGATAGAATAACAATATCTTATATTAGTCAAGAACACATGTGGGTTCATACATAAAACCAAACCAAGTCTTTATCCGGATCTACAGCCTATATATATCATTTACAAATTATTACATAACTACATGTAGATTCAACCAACCGACACGACCTATGAGATCGACATGTTTACACTTTAGTCGACTAAAGGACCTAGTCGACTAACCGACTTAGGCTCCTCCAACAACAAGTCATCCTAGTTAGGGTTTAATGTCAGTTTTGTAAAGTGAATAAATAGAGAGGTTGGGCACCTCATTTGGACACACAGTCAAGCAAGCAAGTTCGCTAGTCAAGGAGAAGTTCGCTGCAACAGTGAAAAGCAGTCTTTTCTGGGGTTTTCATTAGAGATATTTTCTTCTATCTCTCTCTCTTCTTGTACTCTGTTCTAGTAATTGATCATCTATGTACGAAGGTTGATGGGTTTTCTCCCGTTTTGGTTTCCCAGGATAAACTCTTGCGTTCTTTGTTTATGTGCTTTGTCTTTCTTTTAGAGATCCCATTGTTCATTTTCAATAAAGTTATACTGCGATAAAATTGTAAAAATCTAACATGGCATTAGAGAAGTCCTAGAAGAAGCCATTGCAGAGAACTAGGGATTATTATTTGGAGGCCTTCCCTCAACATTTCTGGAGAAAAAGAGAATTGAAAAGTTTTCTCTAAGTGAGGTGCATCTTCTGATGAAGAAAGAATCAAATTCTAAGAAGTTTCATTTTTTACCTACTTCCATTGTTGCAGCTACAAAAAAAAATAGGGTTTCAAGTTTTGAGCTGACCAGTCCACAGTTTTGGATCAACCTCACCTTATCTCAACTCGCCTTGCTAGGGCACATCTATCCATGAGTTTAGTTTCATAAAAATACAACTTCAATTTTTGACCTAGCTCCTGCTAGGGTTTATGGTTCAGATATGCAGGAAATATGATGGGAATGAAGGTTGAAGATCATCTTGATGGAGCCACCAAATTCATCTTTTGGAATTCTAGAGTTATTCTCATCTTGGAAGAAAATTACCTCTTTACTTATTTTTTTCAATGAGAAGGTCCCAACACCATAAGTTGAAGAGGACAAGTCTCAGTGGAGGAAGAATGATGCCCAAGCTAGGAGAATACTAGTGGAGTCAGTTAAAGAGCACTTGGTTCCTCAAATTTCACAAAATAAGATAGCTAGGAAAATGTTCAAAACCCTAAGGAGGCTATTTGAGCATAGTAGCATCAATGTGACTCTCACGTTGAGGAACCAACTATCGAACATGAAGATGACCAAGTATGAATTAATATCCTTATACTTCATGAGGATCACAGAACTCAGGGACAAGCTGAGATCTAGTGGAGAACCTACTGAAGATAAGGATCTTGTCATGACTATGCTAAATGGGCTTCCACCATCTTGGGAATCTTTCATCCAAACCATAAGTGGACGCACCAAGTTGCCCAAATTTGAAAGACTATGGGAAGATTTCACTCAAGAGGAGACGAGGATTGAAGCAAGACAAAGACTTCATGGAACTCAACTCGAGGAGAATCAAGCATTCATATCCCATGCCAAGAAAGGAAAGGAAAAGGGAAGAAAATTTCATCACCATAAGCATCAAGGAAGAAGACCAATCCCTTCTCTAGATCAACAAGAAAATAAGAAGGACCTATCACAAATACAATGCTTTAGGTGTAAGAGATACAAACACTATGCAAACAAATGTCCAAGTTCAAGCAAAAGGAAACATGAAGCCTCAACAACTGATGTAGAAGAAGTTCATCATCACAAGAAGAAAATGAGTGAAGACCATACATAATTCTTCTTCATATTAGCATTATGAGGTATTGTTCCCACCATTAGTGACACTTGGCTCATAGATAGTGGTACTTCCAGACATATGATAGGGTATAAAGAAAATATTTCAGAAATAATTGTTGAGAAAGAATCTCATATCCCTATTGTACTTGGAGATTATGCCAACTATACCGTGAAGGGAACTAGGGCTACCTCCCTTAAACTAGAATCTAAATATATGTTACATTTGAGTAATGTTTTGTATGTACATGGTATGAAAATAAATCTTGTCTCCATATCTGCCTTGGAGGACAAGGGATATAAAGTTGCATTTTCAGATGGGAAAGTGCTTGCTTGGCACAAGAACTCAAGCATGGACACAACGATAGAAATAGGAGTAAGAGAGGAGATCCTGTATCGATTGAACACTCCACCATCTCAAGCACTAGTTCAAGACTCCACCAACATGGGTTAGCTATGGAACATATTGTTAGCTCAAATCAATTATAGAGATTTCCCAGCCTTAAGAAACATTGTGACTGGTCTCCTAGTCCTTCACATGGACCATGATGGAGTCTGCAAGGGATGCATGCTTAACAAGAATACCAAGGGATCTTTTTTGAATAGTGAGAGTAGATCCAAGGAAATGTTGGATCCAGTGCACTCTGACTTGTGAGGACCTATGATTGTTGTTTCACTAGGTGGTTACAACTATTATGTAACATTCATTAGCGACTACCCGTGGAAGACTTGGATATAATTTCTTAATACCAAGGAATCCAAGGAAGTGCTTAGTAAGTGTGAAGAATTCAAAGCACAAGTAAAGAATCTGTCGGGAAAGAGGATCAAGACTATGAGATTAGACAATGGTGGAGAGTATACATCCACAAAATTTAATGATTTATGCAAGGAAGTAGAAATTAAGAGGGAGATTACAATTCCCTACAACCATCAAAAAAATGGGGTTGTTGAAAGAAAGAATCGAACAATTGTGGAGGCATCCAAATCCATGATACATGACCAGAGTCTACCAATGCTATTGTGGGAAGAAGCTTCCAGAACAACCGTCTATGTATAAAAAAGATGCGCTCATAGAATCTTGAAGAACAAGACTTCGAAAGATGCCTTCACAAGTGTGAAGCCAGAAGTGAGCCACCTTCATATATTTGGTTGTCTGGTCTACATACATCTTCCCAAGGAGAAAAGCACAAAATTGAAACTTTCGGGAAAGAAGGGGACTTTCGTGGGATATAGTGAGTCTTCAAAGGCATACATAATTTATGTTCTAAGATCGAAGCAAATCGAAGTCAGTAAGGATGTGTCCTTTGAAGAAGAAATAACTATCTGGAAAGGAAGAGGATCTACCATGGAGGTCGATGACAATGAAGAGATGTGATCATCTCCCCCTCTAGCAGTTCAGAGGGAGTTGCCAAAAGAAAAACGGATTAACTCCATTGATCCAGTTGAGCCAATTGATGTTACTAGAGACATTGTAGTTGGCTTAAAAATGCCTAGATGGGCACAACATATGTTGTAGGATGCATAGGGGAATGAAGCTCCACATGACACTTTTTGGGAAATAAAAAGACCTCAGAGGTTCTCGAGTTATGTAGCATTGATGAGTCACATCATTGACTCAGAACCAACCACATATGAAGAAGCATTTAGGCACCAAGTTTGGAAGGGTTCCATGATGGAAGAATATCAATCTGTCATGAAGAATGATGTATGGGAGGTTGTACCGAGACCTGAGGGGAAGTCAGTAGTGACTTCCAAGTGGATTTTCAAGATTAAACATGGAGCAAATGGCAGTGTGGAAAAACACAAGGCTATATTTGTTGCCAAAGGATTCTCTCAAAAAGAGGGAATTGATTATGACGAAACATTTTCTTTCGTGGCTCGATATATTTCCATCAAGACCATTATTGCTATTGCTTCAACTATGGGATGGAAGTTGCATCGGATGGATGTCAAGAACACCTTCCTCAATGGTGTAATCGAGGAAGAAGTATACATTAAACAACCAGATGGGTTTGTTGTACATGGGAAGGAGCCCAACGTCTACAAGCTGAAAAATGATCTATATGGACTCAAGAAAGAACCCCGTACTTGGTATGTATGAATAGAAGGATACTTGGTGAGATTGGTATTCACCAAGAGTGATGAAGATATCAATATTTACTACAAGATTGTGGAAGGTGAGCCACTGATTCTAGTTTTGTATGTCAATGACTTGTTTCTCATAGGAAATGAGAAGTTGATTGCATGGTGTAAGAAATAGCTTACCTCTGAGTTTGAGATGAAATATCTTGGATTGATACATTACTTCTTGGGATTAGAAGTATGGAAGAGGCAAAAAGAAATTTTCCCAAGTCAAGGAAAATACACCATCTGTATACTAAGGAGATTCAGAATGTTGGACTGCAAGTCCATGGCTACTCCAAGGGATGCAAACTTGAGGAAGTTGAGGGACTCAAATTTAGATTATGACTTTATTGATCCCACCATGTACCGCCAGTTGATTGGATCGTTGATGTATCTAACGAACACTAGGAAATATATATGTTCTGCAGTGAATGCTCTTAGCCCGTTCATGAGTGAGCTGAGGCAGATTCACTGGACTACTCCAAAACATGTACTCAGATATTTACATGGCACCGTGGGATATGGATTGAGATATGATTTAGAATGTGACTTGAGATTGCAAGTATTTTCAAATTCATATTGGTCTGGATGCACTGCAGATAGGAAGAGTACTTCCACATGTTGCTTCAGTTTGGGTTCTGCAGTTATTTCCTGGTGCAGTAGGAAGCAGACCTTAGTAGCACTCAATATAACAGAGGCCAAGTATATGGGTACTAGTACAACAATTCGAGAAGTAGTATAGCTTCGGAAACTCCTTGCATAATTGTTTAGTCAGTGTTGGCAGGGGTTTTGGGTAAGTGAGTTGCACAGTGTCGCGACAACTGTGCAAGCTCAAGTGACACTACGCAAGGCCAGATCAACGCGATGGGGCAAAAAGTTAACCGTTTTAATATTTAATGTGTTAATTGACCAAATTTTGTGGACATAGGTTTTTAGTGGTTAGAAGTTAGTTAGAAGTGGAGCTTTGATGTAAAGGCGCAAGCCTATATATAGAGCTAGTTTTGCAATTGTAAGACAGAATCGTAGGTATGAGATCTGTTGCGATCTGTATTTGGTCTTGACGAGTCTTCTATTTTGAAAAATCTACGATATGTCTATGTCAGATACTAAATTTTGGGATGTAACCGATCTCTTGCCGTGGAGAAGAATTATCTATTTTGGATCTGTTGCAGAATTAATATTGTTGATGAAATTGTCATTGATGCCAACATGGTCTTGATGTCATTAATGCCACCACCTTGCTGAAGATGTTGAAGAAGTCCTGCTGATGATGTTGATGGTCCTGAAGTCTAGATGGATGGAAGAAGCATTAATGACTCATTCTATGGTCATTCATGCTATGATGATGTCATGGGTTCCCAGGAGAAGGTCTAGCAAATCCACAAGTGATGTCTTGATGTATCTTGACCTTAGAGGTCCCCGTGCATAGCTAAGGTGGTTGAAGAAGCCCTGAAGAAGTCTTTGACCCACACTGAGTGATTTGGTAACCTTGCAACCCTTGACGGGCTAACGGAGCTCTTATATGATGATGGAACCCATGAACATTGCCTTGGTATGATCAAGAAGCCTATGAAGACTTGAAACTCTTGATGAAGACTTTGATATGACAAAGTGGGAGTCACACACATGAATTCTTGATGACTTTGAAGAATGGTTTAAAATAAAATAATTAGGTTGACCGTTGAGGTGAAGTAAAATGACAAGGAGTGGTTATAAATTAAATGTTGACCTTATGAAGACCACTATTGAAATGGTAATGTTGTCCCATAATGGTGTCAACACCCAAATAAAATAATAATTAAAAATTAAAATACAAAAAATATATACATATTTTTTTTCTAAGTTTGTCCTAATTTTATGGATATGGACAACCTCAAAGTTGTATTTATTAACAAACATTTTCTCACCCCATGGGCATCCAATGAAGAAGAAGCAGAAGAAGCTCGCTAATCTTAACGGTGGAAGAGAGTTTGTGGAAATTTTTTAGGCTCTGAGATTTTCAACTCGCGGGACTAAGGTGCAGTAGTAGCAAAGGATGATATTTTTTTTTGAAGTAGCCGCAGTTCAGCCAATTCCTGTTTTGCAGCCTTGCCAAGGCATTCCTACCCCACGCTGCATTCTTCCCATCAACAGAGGTTACCCGATCCAAAATTAGCCACAGTTTCGGTAAATGTCCGCAGGCAAAATTCCACCAGAATTAGCGGAATAGTTGTGGCAGTTGAGGAGAATGGTGTGACCGTAGAGGGTGTCATTCAATTCGACAAATTCGGTACTCCTTGGTGAAATTGGAGGTGAGTTGCTATTTTAGCAGGGGGCGATGCATTGGCATTGCTGACATTTTCTGCCATTGGAAGGCTAAGCCATGGCTTGCCTATTTTAGATTGGGAGACACTTCATACTGCCGATCCTTTTATTGCAGGATGGCTGCTGGGTGCATATTTCCTTGGTGACTTTGAGTCTGAAGGTTTGTGATACGTCTCTGTCTATGTATTGATAATGAAGGTGATTGTCTCTGTTGAATGTGAAAGACAATCTGGTTAAATACACAGTGTTTTCTCAGGAAATTATATCAAATTCCTAGAATGATACATAGGTGTATGGATAACGATGGTTTGGTGATTTTCCTGTAATTGATAGCTATAGGAATATAGATGAAGGGTTGAAATGTAATTTGAGAGATGGTATCAGTATCCCTTGCTATACATTAAAGTTCTCTGAGTTGCAATAGCTGGATCGAAGCTTGTTAGGTGTATCGAACTATGAATTCGATTTGTAGAAGACTTGTCTATGTTGAGGAAGGGCATTGATACCAGATTGAGCTTCTTTGCATTGTCTGTGTTAATTTCCAGCTGAGGGGTTCATACATCATTCGAAGATTGAATTGATGTGTATATGAATCGTGTTTTCTATGTTATAATGGCATTGGCCTAATGTTACTTTGTGTTGAGTAATATTGCAAATACAATGAAGGATTGTATTCTGAGTCAAGTCTTGGCAGTGGGAAGTAAAACCTAGTAATAGATTGTGATAGGTGTGATCAAATCCTTGGTGAGAAATTGCCATCTATTTGTAATGAACCAGAATGCTGTTGAAGTGATCTTTGGTTGGAAGAGAAACTAAAACCTCTGTTTATTGAGATCGCTATCGAAAGATATGCATCGTTAATTAGAGATCTGGAGAATATGTCTGAGTTATATTTTATCATTTCATTGAAAGTTGAATTCTGGGCATTGATATGAGGAGGCATTGCATAGGGGATTCGATTCCTTTGGGAAACGAATCTATTTCCAGATCAAACTGCAACGTGTGAGGGGAAAAGGAACAACATGAAGTTCTGATGGAGATAGCCTGAATGAATTCTGAAGAAAACCAAAGGTGAAAGATTGATTCTTGCAGCACTGTGGTCAATCATGTTTGAGGGCAGAACTAAAGCATATGCTTGGTGAACATTCCTAAGGTTTTGACAGTCTGACAGAGGACACCACAGAATTGGCTTTGGCCCACTTGTGCAGCAACAAATCTACACACTCTGGAGGTGTTACATACACAGGTATTTTGCACAGGTAAAGGTAAGTTCTGTGTTATGATAAAATGTTGACACAATAATGTGATTTAGTATGATATTGATACAAACTGTAAAGGATAAAGCAGTGAGATAAAGCATGATGAAGAATGTTGCTAAGTATGACAGAGATTAATGACAGTTCACAGAAATGAAGATAGTGATGATGATGTACAATAATTGAAGTACAGGAATAGTAAGATCATGTACTGTGGTATTAGTGTGTAAGTATGAATTGATACACTATGATGCCTTTCCATAGTGACAAGATGAATATACATTTTGTACACCTTGATGACAATGAGTATGAGCAGTGGTAGCAGCAATTTGAAGTTTGATCAAGTCAGCAGAAGATAGGACCAGCAACCAAGTGAACCAGACAATGGTGATTATCTAGCAGTAATTCACCTACAACAAAAGACATGTTAATTAGATGACAATTGGCATGGCAACAGAAGACTTGACTTAAGGATTGATGAGGCTTCTTGAGCAGTGGTTAATGAGCAAAGCAGAGTTTGTTGAGCAGACCTTGATGATTTGACAGTGACTAGAGTATAGACATTAATGAGCAGCAGTGAGCAGTGTTACAGCAGAGTTGATGTGATGAGCAGCGTTGATGATGTGATAGAGATTTCTTATGTGAGACAAGTATACTATATTGTAAAAGCAAGCTTGTCTTGCTTTTGAGGTTAGGATACCTCAAACCCTTCTTAGCAGGGTCTAAGAAAACCAGGCAGGGTCCTGGATGCAGAGTAGGTGCTCTATGTATCAATAGGTGCTGATTTTTCCTAACGGTTGTAGCCGGACCAAAAATAATACAAAAAGATTACAAAATTATATTGTGTTGTGTTCTTTTGTGTTATGGTTCCTGATGATCTAAATGCTTATGCTATGTGAATGATGATATAAAAGATATTTATGATATGATTATGAGATGGATAGAATAATGGAATGATAAATTGGTAGTTAAGTGTGACAGGTCAAGAAAAGTTGTAAAAATTGCTTTACACTGATTCACCCCCCCTCTCAGTGTCTACAATTGGTATCAGAGCCGGCCTTTGTCACGAGCCTAGCAAGATTGAAGGAGATCCTTAGACACAATGGAGGAAAATAAAGAGTCATCAAGCAATGACGTGCCTGTACTGGATATTGCAGATTATTTCAGTTGGAGGAGCAAAATGAAGGCTTATCTGAAGAAGTTTGGTGTTTGGGAAATTGTCATCAATCCACCTGCTCCATCAAACAAGAAAGGAAAATCAGCTGGATAGAAGGAAGCGAAGAAGTACAACACTACAGCCTTGAAGTTCCTCATGGATGGACTTCCCAGCTCAGTGAAGGAAAGTGTAGGAGAGTACACTTCGGCAAAAGACCTATGGTTCAAGCTGGAGAGTGAGTATCAGAAGGCAAGACCAGAACCCGAAAAGGCAGATCAGAAATCAGAAGACAAGCCCCCAGAAGAGCTAAATCAAGAAGAAGATAAACAGGAAGAGGACTCTAGTAAAGGTATGGACTCTTGTGATTATGATAGCTTGTGTGATTAAATTGAGAAGGTTCTTGCAGATGATGATGAAGCAATGTTGAAAGCTAAACAGAGAATTATAAACTATGTATGCAACATAGATATCAGAGCTGATTGGTTCTTGAACAAAGTTGATCTTAATCAATCTGATTACAAGATGTTTAGGACGACAACCTTTGATTATATGGATAATCTCCAAAAGCATAATGTTGAACTAAAGGAGCTGCTTAAGAAACTTAAGCATGAAGGAGTAGGTTGGCTGAAATTGTTGAAGGAAAAGGAAATAGAAAAATAAAAGCTAAAGATTGATTTGATCGATCTAACCCTAGAACAAAAGAACCATGATAAAGATTCAAAAATATTTGAAGAAGCAAGAGAGGTAAATCATGACTTGAAGACTCAGTTGGAGGAAGCCAAGAGAACAGAAGAAATCTTGAAGAGACAGCTAGAAGAAAAGGAGGAAATAGTCTAGAAGTTGGAAATGGAGGTAGTTGGTCTCAGGAAGAAAGGTAAGAAAAATGAAGCCTTGGTCAAGCTCCAGGACAGTTCAGTTGTCCTAGATAAGATCTTAGATTTC
The DNA here is from genome assembly GCA_001517045.1 of Pseudotsuga menziesii. Classification (NCBI taxonomy): domain Eukaryota; kingdom Viridiplantae; phylum Streptophyta; class Pinopsida; order Pinales; family Pinaceae; genus Pseudotsuga; species Pseudotsuga menziesii. The sequence goes on along the minus strand of LPNX011173976.1, from coordinate 454,109 downwards.
CAAAGATCTCCACTCGACAAAACTGTCTTGGTTACAAGAAGAACAAAGAAAAACTTGAAGATGGCACTTGGTCTCCAAAGACTCCAGAAGCAGGTCCATTGATGTCCAAAGCTGCTCCCCAGACACCTGTGCATGACAACAAGGATTTTGGAAGTTCAAAGATGAAACAAGGAGTTAGGTCTGTTCATCAAAGCAACTTCATAAAGGAAACAACTACAAGATCCAGGTATGAAAATGGCTTCAATGGTTATTGTTATTTGTGTTCTAACTTTGGTCATAAGGCTATGGATTGTAGACTCTATGGAAGAAGAAGGGCTGGAAGCCCCAATGTCTCAGTTAGATGTTGGACATGTAAAAAAGTCGGACATGTTGCTGCCACATGTCACACAATGAGATGCTACTCCTGCAATGGGTTTGGACACAAAGCCCATGAATGTGCCAGTCAAAGAAGTCAACCAAGAAGGAGTACTCCATACATATCAGCAAGAAGATTTGAAGATCAGAAGACAATTGCCTACAGCTAGGGATATGCTCAGGCATGGAGAAATGAAGCGGATCAAAGAAGTGTTGGAAGTTCCAACAGCTCAGTCAAATGTTGGTCATGCAATAATGTCGGTCACATTGTTGCACACTGTAGTACGATGAGGTGTTATAGCTGCAGTGGCCTTGGGCACAAAGCTCAAGATTGTTGGAGTACACGGAAACAATCCTTGAGAAGTTACCTAGACAACTCATCAAGGAAAGTTAGTACAAATGAAGGAATAAATGCTCAAAGAATAGATGTCAAGAGGCAGGTATGGATGAGGAAGACCGAGTATTTGCAGATAGGAGAAGCTGATCAGAGCAGGGAGGATGGCTGCCATACGGCAAGCCAAGTATAAGGTCTCTCAAAGACCTTAGCACACCTTGAGTTCATGAGGCTAGAGAGTGAAATCAAAGGGGAAAGGATGGTTACTCCAGGCATAGAGACAGGTCCTAGGATCGAGCATATTGACAGGGGGAGCAAAAACCAGTGAGCAGTTAGCGGTGATCAGAGATTTCAGAGACAAGTATGTGGACACCCTTTGCCATTGATGCCAAAGGGGGAGAGATGAAGACAAAGGGAGAGATGAAGACAAAAGGGGAGCATGCTCATAGGGGGAGCATGAGTTGTTGTCATCAATGACAAAGGGGGAGATTGTTGATGAAATTGTCATTGATGCCAACATGGTCTTGATGTCATTAATGCCACCACCTTGCTGAAGATGTTGAAGAAGTCCTGCTGATGGTCCTGAAGCCTAGATGGATGGAAGAAGCATTAATGACCCATTCTGTGGTCATTCATGCTATGATGATGTCATGGGTTCCCAGTAGAATGTCTAGCAAACCCACAAGTGATGTCTTGATGTATCTTGAACTTAGAGGTCCCCGTGCATGGCTAAGGTGGTTGAAGAAGCCCTGAAGAAGTCTTTTACCCACACTGAGTGATTTGGTAACCTTGCAACCCTTGACGGGGTCACGGAGCTCTTATATGATGATGGAGCCCATGAACATTGCCTTGGTATGATCAAGAAGCCTATGAAGACTTGAAACTCTCGATGAAGACTTTGATATGACAAAGTGGGAGTCACACCCATGAATTCTTGATGACTTTGAAGAATGGTTTAAAATAAAATAATTAGGTTGACCATTGAGGTGAAGTAAAATGATAAGGAGTGGTTATAAATTAAATGTTGACCTTATGAAGACCACCATTGAAATGGTAATTTTGTCCCATAATGGTGTCAACACCCAAATAAAATAATAATTAAAAATTAAAATACAAAAAATATATACATATTTTTTTTCTAAGTTCGTCCTAATTTTATGGATATGGACAACCTCAAAGTTGTATTTATTAACAAACATTTTCTCACTCCATGGGTATCCAATGAAGGAGAAGCAGATAAAGCTCGCTAATCTTAACGGTGGAAGAGAGTTCGTGGAAATTTTTTAGGCTCTGAGATTTTCAACTCGCGGGACTAAGGTGCAGTAGAAGCAAAGGATGATATTTTTTTTTGAAGTAGATGCAGTTCAGCCAATGCCTGTTTTGCAGCCTTGCCAAGGAATTCCTACCCCATGCTGCATTCTTCCCATTGGCAGAGGTTACCCGGTACAAAATTAGCGCAGTTTCGGTAAATGTCCGAAGGCAAAATTCCACCAGAATTAGCGGAATAGTTGTGGCAATTGAGGAGAATGGTGTGACCGTAGAGGGCATCATTCAATTCGACAAATTCGGTACTCCTTGGCGAAATTGGAGGCGAGTTGCTATTTTAGCAGGGGGCGATGCATTGGCATTGCTGACATTTTCTGCCATTGGAAGGCTAAGCCATGGCTTGCCTGTTTTAGATTGGGAGACACTTCATACTGCCAATCCTTTTATTGCAGGTTGGTTGCTGGGTGCATATTTCCTTGGTGGCTTTGAGTCTGAAGGTTTGTGATACATCTCTGTCTATGTATTGATAATGAAGGTGATTGTATTTGTTGAATGTGAAAGACAATCTGGTTAAATACACAGTGTTTTCTCAGGAAATTATATCAAATTCCTAGAATGATACATAGGGGTATGGATAACGATGGTTTGGTGATTTTCCTGTAATTGATAGCTACAGGAATATAGATGAAGGGTTGAAACGTAATTTGAGAGATGGGATCAGTATCCCTTGCTATACATTAAAGTTCTCTGAGTTACAACAGCTGGATCGAATCTTGTTAAGTGTATCGAACTATGAATTCGATTTGTAGAAGACTTGTCTATGTTGAGGAAGGGCATTGAAACCAGATTGAGCTTCTTTGTGTTGTCTGTGTTAATTTCCAGCTGAGGGGTTCATACATCATTCGAATATTGAATTGATGTGTATATGAATCGGGTTTTTTGTGTTATAATGGCGTTGGCCTAATGTTACTTTGTGTTGAGTAATATTGCAAATACAATGAAGGATTGTATTTTGAGTCAAGTCTTGGTAGTGGGAAGTAAAACCTAGTAATAGATTGTGATAGGTGTGATCAAATCCTTGGTGAGAAATTGCCATCTATTTGTAATGAACCAGAACGCTGTTGAAGTGATCTTTGGTTGGAAGAGAAACCAAAACCTCTGTTTATTGAGATCGCTATCGAAAGATATGCATCGTTAATTAGACATCTGGAGAATATGTCTGAGTTCTATTTTATCATTTCACAGAAAGTTGAATTCTGGGCATTGATATGAGGAGGCATTGCATAGGGGATTCGATTCCTTTGTGAAACGAATCTATTTCCAGATCAAACTGTAACGTGTGAGGGGAAAAGGAACAACATGAAGTTCTGATGGAGATAGCCTGAATGAATTCTGAAGAAAACCAAAGGTGAAAGATTGATTCTTGCAGCACTATGGTCAATCATGTTTGAGGGCAGAACTGAAGCATATGCTTGGTGAACATTCCTAAGGTTTTGACAGTCTGACAGAGGACACCACAGAATTGGCTTTGGCCCACTTGTGCAGCAACAAATCTACACACTCTAGAGGTGTTACATACACAGGTATTTTGCACAGGTAAAGGTAAGTTCTGTGTTATGATAAAATGTTGACACAATGATGTGATTTAGTATGATATTGATACGTACTATAAAAGATAAAGCAGTGAGATAAAGCATGATGAAGAATGTTGCCGAGTATGACAGAGATTAATGACAGTTCACAGAAATGAAGATAGTGATGATGATGTACAATAATTGAAGTACAGGAATAGTAAGATCATGGACTGTGGTATTAGTGTGTAAGTATGAATTGATACACTATGATGCCTTTCCATAGTGACAAGATGACTATACATTTTGTACAACTTGATGAAAATGAGTATAACCAGTGGTAGCAGTAATTTGAAGTTTGATCAAGTCAGCAGAAGATAGGACCAGCAACCAAGTGAACCAGACAATGGTGATTATCTAGCAGTAATTCACCTACAGCAAAAGACATGTTAATTAGATGACAATTGGCATGGAAACAACAGACTTGACTTAAGGATTGATGAGGCTTCTTGAGCAGTGGTTAATGAGCAAAGCAGAGTTTGTTGAGCAGACCTTGATGATTTGATAGTGACTAGAGTACAGAGATTAATGAGCAGCAGTGAGCAGTGTTACAGCAGAGTTGATGTGATGAGCAGCGTTGATGATGTGACAGGGATTTCTTATGTGACGCAAGTATACTATATTGTAAAAGCAAGCTTGTCTTGATTTTGAGGTTAGGATACCTCAAACCCTTCTTAGCAGGGTCTAAGAAAACCAGGCAGGGTCCTGGATGCAGAGTAGGTGCTCTATGTATCAATAGGTGCTGATTTTGCCTAACGGTTGTAGCCGGACCAAAAATAATACAAAAAGATTACAAAATTATATTGTGTTGTGTTCTTTTGTGTTATGGTTCCTGATGATCTAAATGCTTATGCTATGTGAATGATGATATAAAAGATATTTATGATATGATTATGAGATGGATAGAATAATGGAATGATGAATTGGTAGTTAAGTGTGACAGGTCAAGAAAAGTTGTAAAAATTGCTTTACACTGATTCACCCCCCCTCTTAGTGTCGACAAATATGACATGATGGTTGTTGCATAAATATTGTCTTCTGTTTTCCTGTTTCTCTCCTGCGATATCAATGAGAAGTGTGTTGAATCTGTTATGATTTACTAATGTTGCTGTAATAAACTAATGATGCGTCCTATCCCACTTCTATCATACTCCTATTAAATGGTGATTGAAGTTGTTTTATGAATGATAATGCTGCGATAACACTGCTGTGATGAATGAATGATGTGATATGTTAGATATGTAGCCATGAAGATGAATCATGAGGACTGTCTTAGTTCTGTAATCTGCTAGTTATCCGATTGAAGTTGCGGCTGCCATATCTTCCCTTCCTACTGCCGGAAAATTAGTTTCAACAACTCTCCTTTGAACATCTAGGGTGAGACTTTGTCCACTCTGTAGATGTTGCTGGGCAGTGTAAAACTTGTCTGGGTTGGTTCTCAGGGAGATTGCGTTGGTTGGGCATCGACAGAGTGAGAACCCCTGTCGATGAGGATTTATTGGTGGGTTTCACCAACGAATGGTTCTGTTGTCGGGACCGAGTTGTGATTGAAAGGAGGATATGTTTTGGCATCCTACTCGACCAGAGATTGAGGAGTGGTTTGGTCTAAGACTGCGAGAGTTTGCTGAAATAGAAAATCAGAATCTGAATATGTCGACGGGAAATTGGTTGGACAGATATATTCATGACGGTCCTCACGAATGGTTCTTCTGTGAGTTTCCTATCATCTTGTATGAGTGGCTGGTAAAGTTTGCTTCTAGGAAGAAAAACTTCCAAGGAGGAGAGCCAACATCTTGGACTCCAGAGCTGATCCAGGAATTACAAGAAACATATAATAAGGCATCGCGGGCTATCGAGGTGTGGTTGGAAAGTATCATGGAAGGATACATTACCGATTTTGTAGTTGATACCAATAATTCATTTAGCAAAGCAGAAAGGGAGTTCTTCAATGGATGATGAGGTAGATTTTTTCTGTCGCTGGAGCTATCTATTAAATAGCTTGTATGCAAAAAAGGTATTTTGAAGATGGACCAAGAGTAGTGGAACTCTGGTGTGTGGAGGATGTAGACACCACGACAAAAGGGGGGAGACGCATGGAAAGGTAAGTGGTAGATGGGCATGAATTCTGGTGAGATTGTGAAGGTCATTGAGGAAACAAGTGGTTGTACAAGAGGAGGAGAAAGGTTTCGAGAGAAGAGGCAGAGGATAGGAGAAGGTCCTGCTACGATCGAAATGTGATACCGCGAAGAACAACCACACGGGACAAAGCGACCTTTCAGTGATGACGAGGATGAACAGGACCTGCCTATGCCTAGAAGGACAACAGGCTCAAACCCCAGCATTAACGTGTCCATTCCTCCACGCACTACTCCACCACCAGGAAGAAACGTGCATTCTATGTCGACTTGCCCGACATGTTAGCAGTAGTATAGCAATAGAGTACCAGCAGGAGGAAGAAGGCCCAGAATGGCGAGCGACGAAATGAAGTTAGCAATATTTCATGGAAACGACACTGACGAACCAAAGCAATATAGGTTCTTGTACAAGGCGATCTGGATTTCTCGACAGACCATGGATGATGATGTCAAAAGAAGCCAGTTGGCGACCACCTTCAGGGGTTGTGCGCTAGATTGGTATATGAGATTCATGCTAGTTCCTCTAGGAGGTACAACAAAAACATTGGATGAGATCCGTAAGGGGTTACTTGAAGAATTCAAGAAGCCAAAGTCTGAGGCTCAGTACATTACCAAGTTGTAAGAAATCAAGCAGTTCCCCAATGAAACAATTTTGGACTTTGATCAACGGTTTAAGATGTTGATGGCTAGAGTCAGTTTCCAGATGAGCGATGTTCAGTACAAGAAGTGGTTCATCACCGTGCTTGTCCCACATATCAGACAACCGCTAATGCAACAAAATATCGCAATGCAGAGCGAGGCTCTAGAAATCGCGATGAAATTAGAAGCATCGTTGGTAGGAGAAACTGTGGTTGGGATGAACCAGATTCAAGCACAGTTGTCCAATCTGATGCTCCAGCTATAAGATATCAAGAAGGTGAAGGAAGATCATGATGACCTTTGGTGCATTCGGTGTCGTGCAGACGAACACACCAAGGATACATGTCCGAAATTCCGAAATTATTTGCTTTTAGGCGCCCCGAACTCATTGAGCTGTGCTGGTGTTCCATGGTACCGCATATGTCAGGTCTATGGTTATCGACATGAAAATTGTGACTACATGCAAAATATGCTTACCAAGATAGAGAGTATGTATTGTACCTTTTTTCAGTCAGTAGGACATGACGATAAAAACTGTCAAGTGTATGACTTGCTCCAGGAAAGGACATATGATTTATACTTTGTGAAAGGTGAGGACCCCCGAGAAATGCAAGCACCATCATAGATAGCACAACCAATAGTGCAGGCATAGTATACACCGCCGCCCTAGATGCAGTTTATCCCGTCGCAACCACAACAACAATTTACATCGCAACCACAATTTGCACCGTAGCTACAATTCGTAGCGCAACCACAGTTTACACCACAACCGTAGTATAATCAGGTACCACTCGTTTAGCCTCAGCCACAATATGCTCAAGTTGTGCACTATGTCCAGCAACAACCAAACCCCTTACAACAGCAATTGGCTCAACCCCAGTTTTAGCAAGGAGGATTCCGCAGAGGATTTAGGGGACAAGGAGGAGGACGAGGTCGAGAATCAATCTAGTGTTATACTTATGGTGTATTTGAGAACTGCCAAAGGGAGTGTCCTCATGCGCAATGTACATACTGTGCGGCTAGTGAGAATAATGTTGAAAATTTCCCTCAACTGATTGCAAAATGGTAGGCTAGAAACATTCCTCAGTTGCAAAATGCACAGACTCAGAACCAACCAACGTTCCAAGTGCAGAACCAGCCAAGGATGCAAAATCAGATCTTGCCACAGACTCAGAATCTGCCGATAAACCGACCATTAAATTAGAACCCACCATTGAATCAAGTCCAGAACCTGAATCAAGGATCGAAAGTTGCAACAATTCAAGCCGAACCACGAATGAAGGATGCCAACGTTGGGGTTGTCACTCGCACTAGTGTGACAACTGGAGAAGATGGACTATGGCAGCAAGTTCAGTTCGCTGGAAAGAAAAAGGTAGCATTTGATATTGCGATGGATTTGAGGCCAACATAATAGGATTTGAACCCAAAATCCGACGATAGAATCCAACGTCATCTAACGTTTCGTACGGATGTGTCAGACAACAATCATTGAGAAGTGCAGTAATTAGGAAATTTTTTAGAACTGTTGAATTTTTGACACATTTGGAGTCGATTTTTGGATGTCAAGGGTGTCGAATATCCAACACTTTGGAGTCAGTTTTTCGACATATAGGGTGTTGAACATCTGACACTTTGGAGTTGGTTTTTCGACGTATATGTGTCTAGAATTCGACACTTATTCTGTAGGTGTTTCGATGCATAGGTGTCAGATATCCGACGTTAATTCATAGGTTTTTTTGAAAAAAAATAATGTCAAAATTGACAAATTTGAAATTGTTGGTCCCGTATTTTCAACAGTAACTATCTTCATGGCGTTGGATATCTGACGACAGGGCCATTATAAATTTAAACTTTTCTAAACATTTCGACATGTTTGTTGTAGAAGTGACGGACGATTTGTGAAAATTATTTATTCCTCGACGAACGTTTTCAGGAATTGTTTTATTCTTCAACGGGCGATTGTGGGAATTTTTTTTTCTTCGACAGACAGTTTGCCGAGAATTTTTTATTCTTCGACAAACCTCCGTTTGAGAAAATTGTGATGCGTGGAACTTGATTTTTTAAGAAAACTGGTTGTATTCATTCACGAATTTTGTGACAAAATGTCAAATAGAAATATTCCATATCCAAACGAAAACAACCAACAATTGCTTGCTAGACTATGGGATGCAGCGAAATGAAGGGGTGATGGAAAATGTTATTGTCTGTGTACTCAATGTAGGGGATTTAAGAAGAGAAGAATATTGATCTCAACAACCACAAAACATTGCAGGGAACATGGACACGCTGAGGGGGGAACGAATATCGTCCATTTGTAGGTTTAGCATTATAAAGTTTTTTATATTCTTTGTTTTGGTAATTGTATGTATTATTTTTATTTTTCATATATTAATGTATATATATTGATGTTTCCATGTATTTATATTAAAGGAAAGACACCCTACAACATATTGTCCAGAGGAAGTGCTTTCAGAACAAGTTCAGGATCAGGATCATGGAGCGTGTATGTTTAATGGAGAACAAGTAAATGATCATATTGAACAAGATGATCATACTGATAATGTAGTTGAAGATGATGGCACAAATACATTGATCCATGATTCATTTAATATTAGAATGGATGATGACGATGACGATGATAATGAAAATGATGATGACTTTGATGATGTTCACGATATACCTCTTCTCGATAAGGCATATGAACCCCTTTATGAAGGCTCCAAAACAAATATTCTCTTTGCTGTATTGTTGATAATGAAATTGAAGGTTATGAATGGTCTTTCAAACATTGCAATCACATGGATGCTAAGGTATGTAAAATAATCCATCACATATATAGGACCGTGATAAAGTTTATCTGTATTCCTCTAATAATTGTATTGTTAACTCATTATTGATCATCATACGGATGAAGTGTGTTTCCTTAATATTATTTATTTATTACATTAACTATTTTTTTACTTTTCTGTAGCTTGATAGCTGAATTTTTGTTACCACCATCAAATATTTTACCTCGCACATATCGAGATTTATCTTCCATCATGAAAGAGATTGGAATGCATTATGAAGCAATTCATGCATGCCCTAATGACCATGTTATATATTATAATCAGCATGAATTTGCAACAGAATTTCCGGAATGTCATGTAAGTAGATATCATACAGATAAAGTAACAAAAAAGGTGCCTCATAAGGTTCTTCATTATATTCCCATCATTCCACGTTTGCAACAACTGTTCAGGTGCAAAAACATAACGCAATTTATGGATTACCATGCCAGGAACAGAAGTCAAGATGATGTTATCCGAATGCCTGCAGATGCTTTTGATTTTAGAGATATGGAGGAAAAGTGGCCTCACTTTAAAGAAGAACCATGTAATCTTAGGATTTCTTTGGAAGCAGATGGTGTTAATCCATTTGTACAGATGAAATCCATTTACACGGTGTGGCCTATTTTTGTTATCAACAATAACATTCCTCCATGGTTGTCAATAAAGAGGGAGCACATAATGTTGTCGATGATTATTCCAGGTTTTTGTGTCTAGAACTGTTTTATTTATAATGTAGTTGTGGCATCTCATTTGTCGTATTACATTTCCTAATTTCATATATATATCTTTTATTTTACTCTTGTGCGTGGTTTATATATCTTAATGGTTCTCATAATGATATATTTTATATGTACTTCAAATCAATCAGGTATGTTCCAAGTCAAATATATGAATGTATACATCGAACCTCTTATAGATGAGCTAATGAAGTTATGGAATGGCATCACTATGTATGATGTATCTAGACCAATACGACAAAGGAAATTTCAATTCCATGCAAAGGTTGCATGGACAATACACGATGCCCCTGGGTTAACTTCATTTTGTGGTTTGTATTTTTAAGTTCCACTTTAATTGCATTTAATTATATGGAGTAGTTAGAATAGTTTATATATGATTATAATTGACATAGATATTCCATATCTAAATATTCTAGGTCTTTAGACAAAGGGTAAATTTGCATGTCCAGTTTGTGGTCCTAAGATAAAATCTTGTCGCTCAAAAAGCTTAATAAAGGAGGTGTTTGACGAGTATAGGCATTTCCTCTCTAAGAATCATAGGTATAGAACAACCAAAAAAAATATTTTCAATGGGAAGCAGGAGACTGCATTAAAACCACGGAGAATGACACCTCACCTTTGGAAGATGTAATACAATAGAAATCGTCATCATGGTATGTATGGATCATCGTATATGAATTGTTATGTATTTTAATTTTTATTGTGAGTTGTTTACTGTAGTGGCCATATTTGATTTATGATGTAATTTATTTATAAACTAATATTCGTGATGTCCATCGTGATCATGAAGGCATTAATGGGATTCCACGAGGAATGAAAAGTTATCCTATTCAATTCAACAGGTTGCCCTACTATGAGCACCTACAAATTACTCATTTGTTTGATACAATACATATAGGAAAGAATGTTACTGAAACATTATGGCAACTACTGGAGCTAAGGAGGGAGAAAGATAAAGTTGTGAAAGCTTGCAAAGACATTCAAGAAAGCAACCATGCAATGAAAGACGTCATCCAATTTCATAGAAACAGAGACCAAGTTAATATAAACTCAATTCCATGGATGTTTACGGAGCAACAAAGCAATGTTGTCAAAGAAGTAATGCGGAAAATTAAATTTCCCACTGGATTTTGTATGAACTTGAAGAATATCATAACCAAAAAAGGTGATTTTGCGGGGGTCAAAACACATGATTGGCACGTCTTCGTCAAGGTAATTATTATTGTTATGTCCATATAATTTAATTTTTTCATTTTACTGCGTATATTTTTTTTCTTGTTTATATAATCTTTGTTTAATAAATGGCGTGGTTTGTATATTGATACAGTATGTTCTACCTCTCTCTCTCCCGGACAACTTCGACAACAATGTCAAACAAGTTATATATAATCTTGGTAAATACATGAGGTAACTAGTGATTACTTGCATGTGCTTAGTGTTTCTTTAATTCTCCGTATAATTTATATTTGTTTTTTTGTGCACTATTTCATCATATGTAACTTAATTTTTTTTTGTTAAATATTGTTATTGGTTTGCGTCACTTGTAGATGGTTGACATCTAAAGAAATCCATAAAGAAGATATAAATTATTGGAGGAGAGTAATTCCTCGTCTCATGTGTGAAATGTAGAAGCATCTACCTTCGGCATTTTTCAACGCATAGGAACACTACCTCATACACCAAGTTGAGGAGATTGAGTTGTGCGGACCTGTGCACTCAAGGTCCATGTGGATGGTTGAGAGGCACTTGAAATTTATGAAGGGTTTGGTGAGACAATGAGCACATGCTGAGGGTTCTATGATGGAAGGATATACGGTATACCAAAACATGTTGCATGTTAGTGAATATCTTCCTATTTTAGCGTCAAAGCTCAATTTACGTCGCATTTGTGATCCAGACTCCAATAACAAATCTGAAGGGGAGCAATTGAAGGGGAAAGGTAGATTGAGGAAGCTAAAAGGTAATTATTAGCTAGTGGATGTTTATTATATCGTTCATATTCTAATTGTATTTTCTATTTATTGCATCAATTAAGAGCATATACTTTGTATAGGAGATTTACACATGTCTTTCATTTTAATGGTTATTTCCATCAAACAGTTGGTCGAGAATGGGATGCAATTCATTTATACATTGCAAACAATCTTGAATGGATGAAGGTATGGATTGAACGATGTGAACAATCGAGTAATGGAATATCATGGGAAGGTGTGGCTTCATTGGTAAAAGTAGCACAACACAATGGAGATAGAAATCTAACAGAAAGGGGAATCGATTTGGCATATGGTTTAAAAGATAAAATGGAAATCATATTAATCAATCCCTATAAATCTTTTATTTTGCAAATTACATTTTGATGTACATGTTGTTCTTTTCCATGTATTGCTGCATAAGGACTGAATGGTTGTGTAATATTTTCGTGTATTGCTTATTGCAGGTAAAACACCATAAGGCTATGGTCTACAATGGAGGTAGATATCATATCCAAAAATTGGATGAAACAAAGAAAACATCAGATTATGGGATATCTACCATCTTGAGGTGAGCAATGTTTCCTCTAGAAGTGACAGACATCCAGAAGTCTAAAAAAACGATACTATGGGTATCTGGAAGATATTATACAGTGTGACTTTAAATCCTTTAAGGTAGTTCTATTCGTTGTCAAATGGCACAGGTTATAATTGAATCAACGTGATCCCGATAGAACTATTATTGAACATGATAATGGATTTAGTATGGTAAATACAAGGTTGTTTGAGCCAGGAACAGAGCCCTATGTTCTTCCAAGCCAATGTGAACAGGTATTTTACTCAAGGGGTTCTAGTTAAAGTGGGCAGGTCATTTGTTGTAAGACACGATCCAAGGGGAAGGCCGGTAAAGTATAACCTAGACGATGCCAATGAAGAGGGTTTTCTGGAAGAAGAAGATGATGAAAAAGAGCATGATCAAGATGAGTTAGGTGATGATGATGATCCAACAGAAGATGTAATCCAAGAAATAGTTGAATAATATGATGTAGCAGACAATGTCGATGAAGATTATACTGATGATGACATGATGAGCGTAATTGACGATGATGACGATGATGATATGGCCAACCCTCACAATGTTGACTCTGGATATGATGATACAAATGATGACTTGGATGAAGAAGATGATGAAATATATTGAAAGGTAAATATTTAATTAGACCTATTTCTTATTAACCTAACCACCCTAGTTGGTTAGGTGCATCAACTAGGAGGTGTTGGTTACGATCCACATAACTAATTAAAAATATCATAATTAATTTCGAATTTAGATTGATAATAAACATTGTTAGCACAACATATACTAATTTACTTGATTTTTTTGTCAACTCAATACAAAATCCAACACTACTACCTAGCCAACTCTTCTTTTTATATAGTTATAATTTACTATTTAACAAATAAGATGACCCATATTAAATTGCATGAAGAAATATATGTTGAACCCCCCCCCCCCCTATATAGCCAAATTCATATCCCTCAAATGATCCCCATTCATCCTCAGGTAGCTCTCACTAAGCCCCCCCTATGTCTCCCAAAATACATCCACTATACTCTTATAAGACCCCATACAACCCATCCCCACAAGTAGCCACAACACCAATATCATCCCCATCCATCATCAGATACCAATCACAGCCTCCCCCTACCTCTCCTCACCACACCACTCACCACTCACTCATAAGCACCAATAGAAGCCATCCTGACATCATCCATACTATCAGTAGCAGTACCATAGGTACTGGTATAGGGATAGCAGTACCTATGGTACTGCAACTATCAGTACTGCTACTGATAGTATGGATGATGTCAGGATGGCTTCTATTGGTGCTTATGAGTGAGTGGTGAGTGGTGTGGTGAGGAGAGGTAGGAAGAGGCTGTGATTGGTATCTACTGAGGGATGGGGATGATATTGGTGTTGTGGCTACTTGTGGGGATGGTCTGTATGGGATCTTATGAGAGGATAGTGGATGGATTTTGAGAGACATAGGGGGGGCTTGCTGAGGGCTACCTAAGGATGAATGGGGATCATTTGAGGGATATGAATTTGGCTATATAGGGGGGGAAGAAATATATGTTGAAATATGTACTGGTATATGGATAGCAGTACCTATGGTACTGCAACTATCAGTACTGCTACTAATAGTATGGATGATGTCAGGATGGCTTCTATTGGTGCTTATGAGTGAGTGGTGTGGTGAGGAGAGGTAGGAGGAGGCTGTGATTGGTATCTGATGATGGATGGGGATGATATTGGTGTTGTGGCTACAAACCCCCCCCCCCTATATAGCCAAATCCATATCCCTCAAATGATCCCCATTCATCCTCAGGTAGCCCTCACTAAGCCCCCCCTATGTATCCAAAAATCCATCCACTATCCTCTCATAAGACCCCATACAGCCCATCACCACAAGTAGCCACAACACCGATATCATCCCCATCCATCATCAGATACCAATCATAGCCTCCCCCTACCTCTCCTCACCACACCACTCACCACTCACTCATAAGAACCAATAGAAGCCATCCTGACATCATCCATACTATCAGTAGCAGTACTGATAGTTGTAGTACCATAGGTACTGCTATCCCTCTACCAGTACCTATGGTACTGCAACTATCAGTATTGCTACTAATAGTATGGATGATCTCAGGATGGCTTCTATTGGTGCTTATGAGTGAGTGGTGAGTGGTGTGGTGAGGAGAGGTAGGGGGAGGCTGTGATTGGTATCTGATGATGGATGGGGATGATATTGGTGTTGTGGCTACTTGTGGGGATGGGATGTATGGGGTCTTATGAGAGGATAGTAGATGGCTTTTGGGAGACATAGGGGGGGCTTAGTGAGGGCTACATGAGGATGAATGGAGATCATTTGAGGGATATGAATTTGGCTATATAGGGGGGGTGGGTTTTTTGAAATATGTACTGGTATAGGGATAGCAGTACCTATGGTACTGCAACTATAAGTACTGCTACTGATAGTATGGATGATGTCAGGATGGCTTCTATTGGTGCTTATGAGTGAGTGATGCGTGGTGTGGTGAGGAGAGGTAGGGGGAGGTTGTGATTGGTATCTGATGATGGATGGGGATGATATTCGTGTTGTGGCTACTTGTGGGGATGGGATGTATGGGGTCTTATGAGAGGATAGTGGATGGATTTTGGGAGACATAGGGGGGCTTAGTGGATGGAGTGTTCCCTATAATTTACAGTACCTGTCAGGTATACCTCACTAAGCCCCCCCTATGTCTCCCAAAATCCATCCACTATCCTCTCATAAGACCCCATACATCCCATCCCCACAAGTAGCCACAACACCAATATCATCCCCCTATATAGCCAAATTCATATCCCTCAAATGATTCCCATTCATCCTCAGGTAGCCCTCACTAAGCCCCCCGTATGTCTCCCAAAAGCCATCCACTATCCTCTCATAAGATCCCATACAACCCATCCCCACAAGTAGCCACAACACCAATATCATCCCCATCCATCATTAGATACCAATCATAGCCTCCCCTTACCTCTCCTCACCACACCACTCACCACTCACTCATAAGCACCAATAGAAGCCATCCTGACATCATCCATACTATCAATAGAAATACTGATAGTTGTAGTACCATAGGTACTGTTATCCCTATACCAGTACCTATGGTACTGCAATTATCAGTACTGCTACTGACAGTATGGATGATGTCAGGATGGCTTCTATTGAGCGTGAGTGGTTTTCTAACTAACTCTAAAAACTAGTTTTCTCTAATGAGCTTCCACTCTTCTAAAGACTCTATAACTCCTCCGCTTTAGCTAGGCTTAGATATCTAGTTGCATTATGACTGGTTCTCTGTTCCAGCTGAATTATGCGGGTTGAACCAATAGAACCAATATAAGTGAGTAAGAGCCATCTGCAGATCCTGCCTTGATGTATTGGCTTGTTAACCAAGTATTATCATGCCATGGTATAGGGATAGTAGTACCTATGGTACTGCAACTATCAGTACTGCTATTGATAGTATGGATGATGTCAGGATGGCTTCTATTGGTGCTTATGAGTGAGTGGTGAGTGGTGTGGTGATGAGAGGTAGGGGGAGGTTGTGATTGGTATCTGATGATGGATGGGGATGATATTGGTGTTGTGGCTACTTGTGGGGATGGGCTGTATGGGGTCTTATGAGAGAATAGTGAAAAAACCACCCCCCCTGCCTATATAGCCAAATTCATATCCCTCAAATGATCCCCATTCATCCTTAGGTAGCCCTCACTAATCCCCCCCTATATCTCCCAAAATCCATCCACTATCCTCTCATAAGACCCCATATAGCCCATCCCCACAAGTAGCCACAACACCAATATCATCCCCATCCATCATCAGATACCAATCAAAGCCTCCCCCTACCTCTCCTCACCACGCCACTCACCACTCACTCATAAGCACCAATAGAAGCCATCCTGACATCATCCATACTATTAGTAGCAGTACTGATAGTAGTAGTACCATAGGTACTGCTATCCCTATACCAGTACATATTTTAAAAAAACCACCCCCCCTATATAGCCAAATTCATATCCCTCAAATGATCCCCATTCATCCTCAGGTAGCCCTCAGCAAGCCCCCCCTATGTCTCTCAAAATCCATCCACTATCCTCTCATAAGATCCCATACAGACCATCCCCACAAGTAGCCACAACACTAATATCATCCCCATCCCTCAGTAGATACCAATCATAG